>ONZH01027710.1:0-67509 GCA_900303285.1 Rhinella marina
GTTTCCAGGTTTTCACCCAGCCTTCCCTAGGCAGAGCCCCGGTCCCCTGCAAAAAATGCTCGAGTCTCCCATTGACTTCAATGGGGTTCGTTGTTCGAAACGAGCACCTGAGCATCAGGAAAAGTTCGACTCGAATAACGAGCACCCGAGCATTTTAGTGCTCGCTCATCTCTAAACATAACATAACAACACAGCACCATTCATGCCCATGGCCTTTGCCTGGTACAGATATATATATATATATATATATATATATATATATATATATATATATATATATATATATATATAATATAAATATATATATATATATATATATATATATATACATCTATATATATACAGTACAGACCAAAAGTTTGGACACACCTTCTCAAAGAGTTTTCTGTATTTTCATGACTATGAAAATTGTAGATTGACACTGAAGGCATCAAAACTATGAACTAACACATGTGGAATTATATACTTAACAATAAAGTGTGTAACAACTGAAAATATGTCTTATATCCTAGGTTTTTCAAAGTAGCCACCTTTTGCTTTGATTACTGCTTTGCACACTCTTGGCATTCTCTTGATGAGCTTTAAGAGGTAGTCACCTGAAATGGTATTCCAACAGTCTTGAAGGAGTTCCCAGAGATGCTTAGCACTTGTTGGCCCTTTTGCCTTCACTCTGCGGTCCAGCTCACACCAAACCATCTCGATTGGGTTCAGGTCTGGTGACTGTGGAGGCCAGGTCATCTGGCGTAGCACCCCATCACTCTCCTTCTTGGTCCAATAGCCCTTACACAGCCTGGAGGTGTGTTTGGGGTCATTGTCCTGTTGATACATAAATGATGGTCCAACGAAACGCAAACCGGATGGAATAGCATGCCGCTGCAAGATGCTGTGGTAGCCATGCTGGTTCAGTAGGTCTTCAATTTTGAATAAATCCCCAACAGTGTCACCAGCAAAGCACCCCCACACCATCACACCTCCTCCTCCATGCTTCATGGTGGGAACCAGGCATGTAGAGTCTATCCGTTCACCTTTTCTGCGTCGCACAAAGACACGGTGGTTGGAACCAAAGATCTCAAATTTGGACTCATCAGACCAAAGAACAGATTTCCACTGGTCTAATGTCCATTCCTTGTGTTCTTTAGCCCAAACAAGTCTCTTCTGCTTGCTGCCTGTCCTTTGCAGTGGTTTCCTAGCAGTTATTTTACCATGAAGGCCTGCTGCACACAGTCTCCTCTTAACAGTTGTTGTAGAGATGTGTCTGCTGCTAGAACTCTGTGTGGCATTGACCTGGTCTCTAATCTGAGCTGCTGTTAACCAGCGATTTCTGAGGCTGGTGACTCGGATGAACTTATCCTCCGCAGCAGAGGTGACTCTTGGTCTTCCTTTCCTGGGGCGGTCCTCATGTGAGCCAGTTTCTTTGTAGCACGTGATGGTTTTTGCGACTGCACTTGGGGACACTTTCAAAGTTTTCCCAATTTTTCAGACTGACTGACCTTCATTTCTTAAAGTAATGATGGCCACTCGTTTTTCTTTACTTAGCTGCTTTTTTCTTTCCATAATTCTAACATAATTCTAACAGTCTATTCAGTAGGACTATCAGCTGTGTATCCACCTGCCCAACACAACTCATGGTCCCAACCCCATTTATAAGGCAAGAAATCCCACTTATTAAACCTGTCAGGCCACACCTGTGAAGTGAAAACCATTTCAGGTGACTACCTTTTGAAGCTCATCAAGAGAATGCCAAGAGTTTGCAAAGCAGTAATCAAAGCAAAAGGTGGCTACTTTGAAGAACCTAGAATATAAGACATATTTTCAGTTGTTTCACACTTTTTTGTTAAGTATATAATTCCAAATGAGTTAATTCATAGTTTTGATGCCTTCAGTGTGAATCTACAATTTTCATAGTCATGAAAATACCGAAAACTCTTTGAATGAGAAGGTGTGTCCAAACTTTTGGTCTGTACTGTATATATATACTAGCTGCAGGACCCGGCTTCGCCCGGGTATATTTAATCTATTTCATTAATTATTTGTGTGTGTTGTTAAAAGATATCGAGAGTGACCTCTACAGTGCCCGCCACTTTAACAGTGACTTCTACAGCAGCCCGCTCCTTAACAGAAACATCCACAGCACCCTCCCCTTTAACTGTGACTTCCACAGCAGCTACGGTGGCCACTGTCTTCAGCCCAGAAAGCTGGACCTCACCGGCCTTTTCCCCAAACGTGAAGCAGTGCCCCCGGTCCCCATGAAGCCACACCACTAAACATAGGCCACGCCCCCTGGCCTGTGAAGACATAGAGGAGAAGCTGTCTGAGCGTGAGCTACTGAAAGGGTGGACATCCCTATGTCCGTCGAGGCACTGCGCTGGAAGGAGGACAGGGAGCCAGAAAACCGGACTGTCCAGCCTAAAGCCGGACATCTGGCCACCCTAACATCAGCCTGCCCCTAGGGTGGCCAGAGGTCCGGTTTTAGGCTGGACAGTCTGGCTTTCAGACTCCCTGTCCACCGTCCGGCGCAGGGCCTGGACAGGCACAGGGATGTCCACCCTTTCAGTAGCTCACGCTCAGACAGCTTCTCCTCCGTGTCTTCAAGGAACCAGTGGGCGTGGCCTAGTGTTTAGCGGTGTGGCTTCCTGGGGACCGGTGGCATGGCTTCACGTTGGGGGGAGGCTGGACAGTCTGGCTTTCAGACTCCCTGTCCTCTGTCATGCGCAGGGCCTGGATGGACACAGGGATGTTCTTTTGAACAGCTCACTCTCAGACAGTAGCACTGTGCAGTCTGAGCATGAGCTGCAGGAAGAAAGTCACCCTCCCTCCCACCCTGCAGCTGACAGAAGTTGATTTTTACCTTCATTTTTTCAATCCCGGTCAGATGCGGAATGGAAGGGGCATGGCTTGACTGAGTCGCGGGCGTGACTTACTGCGACCTGGTGTGGGGCTTTTAAGTCCTTCTTTGAGGGTGGCCTGAATTACAGGTCGATGCCATAGTAATTTAGGAGAAAACACAGTGGGTAGCAGTGGAAGAAAACATATTTTATTACTACTGAACGGTAAATATGTGAAATTTACATTATATGAGGTAATGATTGATGATGAGTTAGTCTAAAACATAAATTATATTTATGGTAACTGGAATATACCTTTAACAGTGTCATCCACAGCGCTCTGCTCCTTTAAAGCAGACCTACAGCAGTGAACTGGCTAGGTTGTTATGGAAACCTGTGTGTGTGGAGACTAACTGCCTGTGAGCTTCTATTGGCGGATAAGGGTCATGTGATCAGGCTTCTATTGGCTAATGCATTTTTTGGAATATCTCAGGAACGGTGCGTCCTGGAGAGCTGAGACCCATTCTAAAACCTTCCCGGACACCTGATGTACCTGTGTGCCAAATTTCGGGATTGTAGCTGCGACGGTGCGGATTCCTTTAGCGGACATACACATATACATACACTCAGCTTTATATAATATATATATATACATATATATATAAGATATGAATATGAATAAAAATAGGGAATGCGGTGCAAATGAAGAGAAAGGAGGAGGACCTCCTGTTACCACTCCATCCCGCACCTTAATTACCACTAATCCACCCCGCCCCCTAATTACACTCATTACTGCCCAGCTCCAGTATAGTATGCCTATCATCAGTCAAGAAAGCTAAAGGACCTGTGATGATGTCATTACAGGTCCTGTATATCTAGTATGACATCCTCTTCAGCATCACAGGTCCTGTATAAATAGTAAAGGAACTGCACAGAGTGAGGTGTAGTTCCCAGGTTAGATAGCAGCATCTGCCAGGACCTGTAATGAAATCATCATCACAGGTCCTGTATATATAGTGGGGAAAAAAGTATTTAGTCAGCCACCAATTGTGCAAGTTCTCCCACTTAAAAAGATGAGAGAGGCCTGTAATTGACATCATAGGTAGACCTCAACTATGGGAGACAAAATGAGAAAACAAATCCAGAAAATCACATTGCCTGATTTTTAAAGAATTTATTTGCAAATAATAGTGGAAAATAAGTATTTGGTCACCTACAAACAAGCAAGATTTCTGGCTCTCACAGACCTGTAACTTCTCCTTTAAGAGGCTCTTCTGTCCGCCACTCATTACCTGTAGTAATGGCACCTCTTTGAACTTTTTATCAGTATAAAAGACACCTGTCCACAACCTCAAACAAACTCCAAACTCCACTACAGTGAAGACCAAAGAGCTGTCGAAGGACACCAGAAACAAAATTGTAGACCTGCACCAGGCAAGCAGCTTGGTGTGAAGAAATCAACTGTGGGAGCAATAATTAGAAAATGGAAGACATACAAGACCACTGATAATCTCTTTCGATCAGGGGCTCCACGCAAGATCTCACCCTGTGGGGTCAAAATGATCACAAAAACTGTGAGCCAAAATCCCAGAACCACACGGGGGGGCCTAGTGAATGACTTGCAGAAAGCTGGGACCAACATAACAAAGGCTACTGTCAGTAACACACTATACCGCCAGGGACTCAGATCCTGCAGTGCCAGACGTGTCCTCCTGCTTAAGCCAATACATTTCCGGGCCCATCTGAAGTTTGCGAGAGAGCATTTAGATGTTCCAGAAGAGTATTAGGAGAATGTCATATGGTCAGATGAAACCAAAGTAGAACTGTTTGGTAGAAACACAACTCGTTGTGTTTGGAGGAGAGTGAATGCTGAGTTGCATCCAAAGAACACCATGCCTACTGTGAAGCATGGAGGTGGCAACATCATGCTTTGGGCCTGTTTCTCTGCAAAGGGACTAGGATGACTGATCCATGTGCATGAAAGAATGAATGGGGCCATGTATCGTGAGATTTTGAGTGCATCAGCAAAGACATTGAAGATGAAATGTGGCTGGGTCTTTCAGCATGACAATGATCCCAAGCATACCGCCAGGGCAACGAAGGAGTGGCTTCGTAAGAAGCATTTCAAGGTCCTGGAGTGGCCTAGCCAGTCTCCAGATCTCAACCCCATAGAAAACCTTTGGAGGGAGTTGAAAGTCCGTGTTGCCCAGCGACAGCCCCAAAACATCACTGCTCTAGAGGAGATCTGCATGGAGGATTGGGCCAACATACCAGCAACAGTGTGTGCCAACCTTGTGAAGACTTACAGAAAATGTTTGACCTCTGTTATTGCCACCATAGGATATATAACAAAGTATTGAGATGAACTTTTGTTATTGACCAAATACTTATTTTCCGCCATAATTTGCAAATAAATTCTTTAAAAATCAGACAATGTGATTTTCTGGATTTGTTTTCTCATTTTGTCTCCCATAGTTGAGGTCTACCTATGATGTCAATTACAGGCCTCTCTCATCTTGTTTGTTTGTAGGTGACCAAATACTTATTTTCCACCATAATTTGCAAATAAATTCTTTAAAAATCAGACAATGTGATTTTCTGGATTTGTTTTCTAATTTTGTTTCCCATAGTTGAGGTCTACCTATGATGTCAATTACAGGCCTCTCTCATCTTTTTAAGTGGGAGAACTTGCACAATTGGTGGCTGACTAAATACTTTTTTTCCCCACTGTATATACAGGACCTGTGATGATGATTTCATTACAGGTCCTGGCAGATGCTGCTATCTAACATGGGAACTACACCTCACTCTGTGCAGTTCCTTTACTATTTATACAGGACCTGTGATGCTGAAGAGGATGTCATGCTAGATACTGTATACAGGACCTGTGATGACATCATCAAAGGTCCTTTAGCTTTCTCGACTGATGATAGGCATACTATACTGGAGCTGGGCAGTAATGAGTGTAATTAGGGGGCGGGGTCTTTGGTTCATTGCAGACCCCTTTTCCCCATGGGCCCCATAGCAACTTTGTGGTCTGTCTTTTTTGGAGGTATGCCGCTGTCTGTATGTATATGAGGGGAGTTCAAAGAGATGGCTCTTGTCCACACAATTGTTGGACTGCCAGCCATTATAGGATTTCAGCCCTAAAACCTGTAGAGTTACAAATGAAGGGCTAGACAATAATACAGGCTGTAAACCAGTGCAAAATAAATAATTTTTACATGTTTACAAATTTACACAAACTTTATCCATAGATTAATTTTATGTGCAAGCTGGCATGTGAAGTTGATCAATCATTTCACAAACTGTCAAATTTTCTCTCTATGGATTTAAATAGCTACAGTAAATTACACATTAATAAGATTTGTACTGGAAAAAGTAGTACATTAAAGAGATGCAGATGGTGTGGCAGGATTAACACGCCCTAGGGATCAATAATATAGAAAGCAATTAAGTGTAATATGATAGTAGTATAATCACGGGATCACAGTCCTCGCACATACAGCAAAAAAAGTCACCACAATATAACACGCCATCAGGGTAGTAACATACAGTAGATAACAACACTAATTACTATGTACTCACTGCCTGGAAAAACCCTATCGGCTGTTATATGGGTGTGTGTGGATACCCAGGTGTTAATTCAGGCCTAATATGCAGGCAACGAGCAGGCGGGGCCTTTTGAGCGCTGGCACAGATATCCAGCGCTCAGTTGTATTACTGTCACGCTCCAGTGTAGGGGAAAGATACCACACCAAGCGCAGGAGGGAGAGGGGGAAAGGAAATGGGATTAGGCCTGGAAACTAGTGAAGGCAGATGGTCACCTCCTAGGGAAACCCTGACTCCAGTCCCGGCTAACTACCAGTATGAACAGGCCTTGAATGTAGGCGAGTTCATACACAGGATACCTGGGACCCTAACTGTCCAGTGACTGGAATGAGTCAAACTGTTCCTCCACCAACCTGGACGAACAGTAGTCTCCCCTCAGGCCCAAACGCCAAAACACAGGGAAGGAAAACACAAATAAACGAAAGGGAAAGTGGACACTTAACTTTCCTGAAGCAAATGGCAGCAATGGGATCTTCGCAGAGAGTCACACACCAGCAGGTGACAGATACCACAGAAAGTATAAACCGCAAGGGATGGTGGGAGAAACAACACTAAATAGAAAAGGCTTAATAGAAAAGACACCTACACCTGAAGGGGGAGGGTGCGGTGAAAGCCAGAAACCACAAAACAAACAAAGGAGAACCTGTCAGATTAACCCACGTGTTGCCAACCTCACTGACCGTCTGCAGAACTGTCAGTATGTCCTGGCACGTTCGTGACAATTAATTCTGTGAATTAGGTCATGTGATGCTGGCCATGTCACGTGACCTACCTGGGGGCCTATTTAAACAGGCAACCTGCTGGCCACAGGTTGCCTGTGATTGGTTTTATTACCATTACCTGCGATTGGATTAATACTGCGACTTGTGTGTTTTGACTTTGGCTTTTGAACTTGACATCCTCCTTATCTCATCCCCTTGTACTTCGTTACCTCTTGGCTTCTGACCTCGGCTCATGTTTTTGACTTTGCTCCTGTTTGTTCACCTGGTTTTGACGTGACTTCCTGGTTTGACCTTGGCTTGGCGATTACTCTCACATTTTGTGTTCTGTCTTTTGTGTATTGTTTTCTCCAATTGTTCCCCCTCCCTATACAACCCAGCACGTACCTAGGCTAGAGACTGCCGTCCAGTTGTACACCGTTCCCTAGGACGGGCCGTGCAAGTAGGCAGGGTCAGTGGTGGGGTTGAGCTCAGGGCTGCACATAATCCCTAAATTGTGACACCCGCATTACTAGCTAGAGAATTGCTATTGAAGAACTGCTGTTGTAAACAAAAGTCTTCTCAGAAAGATATAGAAGGTTCACCTATGATGCTGTCCATTCTTGCTGAAGATCTGTGTATCCTTTGAAAAAATATTATTGTGTTGCTGCAAACTATGTAGACTACGTCAAATTCAGCCAGCGAAGAGTGGTATATTGCGAACAATAATAAAATGCAAAAGTATTATGATCAGCTCTAGAAAGGGTTAAGTGAAAAATGGTCAAAATGATGCTTGACATAATTACGACTTTGAAAAGGGGCTTTTTCTCATGTACACCATTTTTCATGAGGACTATGTTGATGGTACTATTTGCCAGTCCAGTAATTGGTCTGGTCCAGTTAACAATGTCCTTCTGAGTCTTTTTGCTGCAGGTTTAGATGCCAGCCAGAGAGCCAGTGAAAATGTAGGGGAGCGCCCAGCCCTATATGCCCTAGATCTGTGTCTAGACCACAGTACCTGCTATCCTGTTCTGCCCCAGCGGTGACCAGTGATTACCATTTTTTACAACCTTGTTAAAGTCTGCCAACTTCCAGCTTGATGACCACAGCAATGGCCAGTGATAACCAGCTTCACGTCTACAGCCTTGATCAGCCATTTGTATCCTGTCCACTTGCACCCCACATGTTCCATAGAACAGGGGTGCACCTAGTCTTTCTGCTGCCTGAGGCGAAAACTGAAACTCCCAATGCCAGTTTCTTAACCTAACCCCTTCCCTCCATTCCTACTGTTAAACACATACTATACTTAGAAAACACAGAAATACAGCCCTACAAATCATACAGGGTAATACAGCAACACATACTGTGCCCACTGTGCTTCTCAATACTATACTGCAGAAACAGATAATCCCCCTTCTGCTGCCCTCCTCTTGCCCCTTTCTGGTACTGCCTGAGACAATCGCCTCACCTCGCCTCATTGGTGGTGCACCCCTGCCATAGAACCAACTACCAGGATTCATCATCAGTTACCAGGCAGAGTACAGCATCAACAGCCCACTAATCAGAAGGGAAAAAAAACAACCTTTGTTGTTGACGACTAAGCCCATGCTTAATCCTGTTTGTAACATTTAAGAGCCTGCACCCTAGGGAATCATTGAAGGTCCCCTTAGAAGTGGACCGTCTCAAACCCTATCTACAGATCAGCTTTGCAATGAGGTTGTACTGCCGTCGTACAATCTCTTGGGCTGTATTCCACCTGTAACTGGGGAAATATTTCAGCCCCAATTACAGGAGGTAGCAATAAAAACATGTAATGTTAAATGTCCTCCAAAGACTTAGTATGACCTTATGGGGGGGGGGGGGGCACAAAGTATAAAAATTAATTTAGCAATAAACTAAAACTAATTTACAAAACACCACACCCACCACACACCACATTGACTCTTCTAGCCCTGCCCCTGGTGACCTTAAATGGGTTCTCCGGGAATTAAGAAAATGAAAATACTTTAATAGTACTTTATGATAAATAAATTCCCAAATACCTTTCATTAGTTATAATGGCTTGTTTTGCCTATGGAGCAATCACTAGCAGAAATAAAATGGCCGCCATTCTATTAGTATACATGAAACCTGTCCTAATTACACAGTAGGACGAGTTACTTCACAACACTGAGCTAGAGAGCTACCTCGTCCTCCTCTCTGCTCTGTGGGAATGGAAATGATGAGGAGACATAAAGTACAGAGAGGAGGGTGGGGATAATGAGCAGCAGTGCTTGTATGCAGTCTCCACTAGCACAGCTCCATATCACCACAATCTGTCCTGTCCGTCCTCTGTATTTCATGTCTCCTCTGAACTAATTTCCCCAGAGATTCAGCTGAAGATCTTATTAAACTGTATCCAGGATCATAATCTCTGCCAAGTAGGAGAGAAGGATGAGGCGGCTCTTCAGCTCAGTGCTGTGAAGTAACTTGTCCTCCTGTGTGATTAGAACAGGTTCTATGTGTACTGGTGGAACGGCGGACATTTTGTTTCCCCTGATGATTGCTCCCCAGACAAAACAAGCCATAATAAATAATGAAAGGTATTTGGGAACATATTTATGATAAAGTAATATTTAGTACTTTTATTTTCTTAATTCCCGGAGAACCCCTTTAAACTGTATATCTCCTTATCAATAGCGCCCTTGGTTAGAGATGAGCGAGCACTAAAATGCTCGGGTGCTCGTTATTCGAGACAAACTTTTCCCGATGCTCGGGTGCTCGTTTCGAGTAACGAACCCCATTGAAGTCAATGGGAGACTCAAGCATTTTTGCAGGGGACCAAGGCTCTGCCTAGGGAAGGCTGGGTGAAAACCTGGAAACATCAGAAAATGATGGAAACACCACAGAAATGGACAGGAAACAGCAGGGGCAGCATGCATGGATGCCCCTGAGGCTGCCTAATCCCACCATTACCCCAAATTCTCAGGCAACAGCCTGGTTGTTACCCTCATGGCAATTGTGCTCACCCAGACCAAGAAAGGCGAGGCACATGCCCATCACATGTTAGGGAAGCACCCAACTAGGTGCAAAGAAAAATTGTTTAGAGAGAGGGCCTGTAGGTAGACCTCCGGAAAAATTGTTTGGAGAGAGGGCCTGTAGGTGGACCTCCGGAAAAATTGTTTAGAGAGAGGGCTTGTAGGTGGACCTCCGGAAAAATTGTTTGAAGAGAGGGCCTGTAGGTGGACCTCCGGAAAAATTGCTTAGAGAGAGGGCCTGTAGGTGGACCTCCGGAAAAATTGTTTAGAGAGAGGGCCTGTAGGTAGACCTCCGGAAAAATTGTTTGGAGAGAGGGCCTGTAGGTGGACCTCCGGAGAAATTGTTTAGAGAGAGGGCTTGTAGGTGGACCTCCGGAAAAATTGTTTGGAGAGAGGGCCTGTAGGTGGACCTCCGGAAAAATTGCTTAGAGAGAGGGCCTGTAGGTGGACCTCCGGAAAAATTGTTTAGAGAGAGGGCCTGTAGGTGGACCTCCGGAAAAATTGTTTGGAGAGAGGGCCTGTAGGTGGACCTCCGGAAAAATTGCTTAGAGAGAGGGCCTGTAGGTGGACCTCCGGAAAAATTGTTTAGAGAGAGGGCCTGTAGGTGGACCTCCGGAAAAATTGTGGTAAAAGTGTGCCAGTTGAACCTCTAAAAAATTGCGTTTTTTGGTCAGCGTTAGACAAAGACGACAAGGAGGAGGAGGAGTAGGAGAAGTAGAGAAGAGGAATCGGATACATAAGTAATGTTAATCTTTAGCTGCTTTCCCCCGGAGTAGATTTGAATTCCGGTGAAATCCAGGCTTTGTTCATTTTAATAAGCGTCAGCCTGTCAGCGCTGTCAGTTGACAGGCGTGTATGCTTATCGATGATGACGCCACCAGCTGCACTGGATACCCGCTCTGACAGCATGCTAGCGGCAGGGCAGGCCAGCACCTCCAAGGCGTACAGCGCCAGTTCAGGCCACGTGTCCAGCTTTGAAACCCAGTAGTTGTATGGAGCAGAGTGATCGGTCCGGACGTTGGTATGGTCTGGTATGACATAAAACTGGCAAAGGCCTTGGAGAGGGTTCCCCTGCCAGTGCTGGACAAGTTGCCTGCTCGCCTCCTCTCCCCCGCTACTTGGCCCACAGAACCACGCCCTCTGCCGCTAGCGGCGTCAGATGGGAAGGATTGTTTCAGCTTGTGCACCAGGGCCTGTTGATATTGATTCACTCTCATACTCCTTTCCTCAACAGGGATGAGAGTGGAAAGGTTCTGCTTGTACCGTGGGTCCAGGAGAGTGAACACCCAGTAATCGGTGTTTGAAAAAATGCTTCTAACGCGAGGGTCACGGGATAGGCAGCCTAACATGAAGTCTGCCATGTGCGCCAGAGTCCCAACACGCAAGAATTCCCTCTCCTCACTGGCCTGACTCTCCATTTCCTCCTCCTCCTCCAAGTCCTCCTCTTCAGGCCATACACGCTCAAGAGTTAAGAAGGACTGAGCACTGGTACCCTCTTCTGTCTCGCCGACATTCTCCTCCTCATCCTCATCCCCTCCTCCGATACGCGCTGATAAACAGACCGGAGGGTGCTCTAGCTATCAAGCGACGTATCTTCCTCCACCGTCTCTTGTGACAAGCGCAAAGCATCCGACTTCATGCTGAGCAGTGAGTTTTTCAACAGGCAAAGCAGCGGGATGGTGAGGCTGATAATGGCGGCATCGCCGCTGACCATCTGTGTTGACTCCTCAAAGTTGCTCAACACCTGGCAGATATCAGACATCCACGTCCACTCCTCATTGTAGACTTGAGGAATCTGAGTGACCTGACTACTAGTTCTGGTGGAAGTTGACATCTGGCAGTCTACAATCGCTCTGCGCTGCTGGTAAACTCTGGATAACATGTTTAATGTCGAATTCCATCTTGTGGGCACGTCGCACAACAGTTGGTGAGCAGGCAGTTGTAGGCGGCGCTGCGCTGCCCTGAGAGTGGCAGCATCTGTGGTCAACTTGCGGAAATGCGCACAGATGCGGCGCACCTTGGTGAGCAAATCAGACAGGTTGGGGTATGTCTTGAGGAAACGCTGAACTATTAGATTGAACACGTGGGCCAGGTATGGCGCATGTGTCAGTCTGCCGAGTTGCAGAGCCGCCACCAGGTTACGCCCTTTGTCACACACAACCATGCCTGGCTTGAGGTTCAGCGGTGCCAGCCACACATCGGTCTGCGCCGTGATGCCCTGTAACAGCTCTTGGGCAGTGTGCCTTTTGTCACCTAAGCTCAGCAGTTTGAGCACCGCCTGCTGGCGCTTACCCACGGCACTGCTGCTGCGCCTAGAGCTACCGACTGAAGGTGCCGTGCCCATGGATGGTAATTCGGAGGAGGAGGTGGAGGAGGAGGGGTCGGAGGAGGAGGCATAGTACGTCTGAGAGACCGTGACCGAGGTAGGCCCCGCAATCTTCGGTGTGGGCAGTACATGAGCGGCCCCAGGGTCAGTCTCGGTCCCAGCCTCCACCAAGTTAACCCAATGTGCCGTCAGTGATATGTAGTGTCCCTGCCCGACAGCACTTGTCCACGTGTCCGTGGTTAGGTGGACCTTCTCAGAAACAGCATTGGTCAGGGCACGGATGATGTTCTGTGACACGTACTGGTGTAGGGATGGGACAGCACATCGGGAAAAATAGTGGCGGCTGGGGACCGAATACCGAGGGGCAGCCACCGCCATGAGATTGCGAAAGGCCTCGGTCTCTACCAGCCTATAGGGCAGCATCTCCAGGCTCAGCAATTTGGAGATGTGGACGTTGAGGGCTTGGGCATTTGGGTGGGTGGAACTGTATTTCCTCTTGCGCTCCAGCGTCTGCTGTAAAGACAGCTGAACGCTGCACTAGGACACATTGGTGGACGCTGTGGAGTATCGTGGAGGCGAAGGTGTGGTTTTCCGACGGGAGGCGCTCATGCCGGGGTCCTGGGCAGGGGGTTGACTAGCAGAGGCAGCGAGTGACACAGGGGAAGGAGCAGTGGTGTGACCCGCAGGAGGTGAACGGCCTTGGTTCCATTGAGTGGGGTGTTTAGCACTCATATGCCTGCACATGCTGGTGGTGGTTAGGCTAGTAGTGGTGGCATCCCTGCTGATCCTGGTGTGGCACAGGTTGCACACCACAGTCCGTCGGTCATCCTCACTTTCTTTAAAGAACCTCCAGACTTGCGAACATCTAGGCCTTGCCACGGGAGCTTCACTACGTAAAACAGTTGCTGCTGATGCACCAGCTCTGGCCCTGCTTCTCCCTCTGGCCACACCACTGCCTCTTCCAACCTGTTCTGGTGCAGCACTCACCTCCGCCTCTGAAGCACTGTCTTCACTCGGCTTATCAACCCAGCTTGGGTCAGTCACCTCGTCATCCTCCGATTCCTCAGTCTGCTCCCCCCTCGGACTCCCTGCCCTGACAACAACTTCACCACTGTCTGACAACCGTGTCTCCTCATCATCCGACACCTCTTTACACACTTCTTCCACTAAGTCATCAATGTCATCATCATCACCCACAGACGTTTGTGACTCTGGGAAGTGGTTTGTGACTCTGGGAAGGGTCCAGAAAACAGTTCCTGAGAGTATGCCGGATCGCATTCCAAATTTTCCTGGGAGGGGGCAGACTGGGGGGAAGGAGGTTGAGGTGGAGGAGCCAGAGGAGTGCTCCCTTGGGTAACATGGGTGGACTGCGTGGAAGACTGACTGGTGGACAAATTACTTGAAGCATTGTCCGCAATCCACGACATCACCTGTTCGCACTGTTGTGGTTTCAACAGTCCTCTACCACGTGTCCCTGTAAGTTGAGACATGAAGCTAGGGAGTGTAGCTCTGCGGCGTTCCCCTGCTCCCTCATCAGCAGGTACTGTCTCACCCTGCCCAGGACCACAGCCTCTGCCCCCTGCAATAATTGAATGGCCACGCCCACGCCCTCGTCCTCGACCCTTAGCCCCGGGGTTCAACATTTTCTGTATATAAGTGTATTATATGTACAAAAACAAAAAAAGGGGCCTGCTGTACTGAAACCCACAAACTTGTTCAATCTAATATATAGGTGGATAAGTTAGAGCAAACTTACGTATGTTATTACGTACCGTGCAGTATGGAGCAATTACACGGAAACTATTAGATTAGGCAGACTTGGTCTTCTTAAGTGCAACCCAGACAAATGGCGCACAGAGATTTTTGTAATGTAGCTGTATAAGTGAGAGCAAAAGACCTTTTTTAATTAAGTGACGTACAGAATGTGTCACTTGGACAGAAAATACGGATTGTGCTTTGTATATAGGTGGATAAGTTAGAGCTAAATTACGTATGTTATTACGTACCGTGCAGTATGGAGCAATTACACGGAAACTATTAGATTAGGCAGACTTGGTCTGCTTAAGTGCAACCCAGAAAAATGTTGCACAGAGATTTTTGTAATGTAGCTGTATAAGTGAGAGCAAAAGACCTTTTTTAATTAAGTGACGTACAGAATGTGTCACCTGGACAGAAAATACGGATTGTTCTTTGTATATAGGTGGATAAGTTAGAGCTAAATTACGTATGTTATTACGTACCGTGCAGTATGGAGCAATTACACGGAAACTATTAGATTAGGCAGACTTGATCTGCTTAATTGCAACCCAGATAAATGTCGCACAGAGATTTTTGTAATGTAGCTGTATCAGTCAGGGGCGGACTGGGAACTTAAAGTGGCCCTGGAAAAAATACTAAAAGTGGCCCCGTTTTGTAGTTGGGTCCAAATTGATGGAAGGCAGGTCCAGTAATACCATATAGGGGCACATTATACCGCCCAACAGAGCCAAATATCACAGTCCATCACAAAATACATCCCCAAAAACGTCCACTGGCCAGCAGTGAGAGGGCTCAGGCGGCCCCCTGAGCATCGGCCCACCGGGAAATTTCCCTGTAAGGTCTATGGCCAATCCGCCCCTGGTATCAGTGAGCGCAAAAGACCTTTTTCAATTACATGACGTACAGAATGTGTCACCTGGGCAGAAAATACGGATTGTGCTTTGTGGTGACTGGACAGCTGAACTGTGACACACAGAATGGTTCCACACAGCTGTATGAAATGGATTTGTATCACTGAGATAAAACAACAAAAAAACTATTTTTTTAAATATTTTTTTATATATATATATTTTTTTTTTTAACGTGACGTGCAGAAAATATCAGAGAGCAAACTCAGCCCCTGCTTACTGTGGCTATTTTGACTGAAACCCAGACAAATGTCGCACAGAGATTTTTCTAATGTAGCTGTATCAGTGAAAGCAAAAGACCGTATTTGATTACGTGACGTACAGTATGGGTCACCTGGACAGAAAATATGGATTGTGGTTTGTGGTGAGTGGACAGCTGAACTGTGACAGACAGAATGGTTCCACACTGCTGTATGAAATGGATTTGTATCACTGAGATAAAACAATAAAAAAAAGTGTTATATATGGCGATAGCTGCACTACTAGTGCCAGCCAGCCAGCCCAGCCAGGAGACAAAAAAATGTCTTGTAGCCCTTAGAAGGGCTGTTGGGTTCTTTTGAGATCACTCCTGCCTAACAGAGAACTAAATCCAGTCCCTAACACTCTCTCTGAAACGCAGCAGATCTGTCCCTAACGACATCCAGACAGCATCTGAGCCGAGCACCGTGGGCAGTCACTAGTATATTCCAGGGTCACCTGATCAGGCCAGCCAACCCCTGCTATCGACATGTAAGGGCCCCACGTGATGCTGGGTGTACCGCAGAGTCTCCTGGCTTGTGATTGGCTGAGTTTATAGGCGCCAAAAATTCAAAATGCGGGAGATGCCATTTCCTCGAGCATGGCGAGATACTCGTCCGAGCAGCGAGCACTTAAGAGTACCCTAATACTCGAACGAGCACCAAGCTCGGACGAGCATGCTCGCTCATCTCTACCCTTGGTGCTATTAAAAAAATGGAAAAAGACTATAAAAAAGGCACAAAAGTTATTTGTGATGTATGTCCAGAAATAGCGGAAAGTGCAATTGGTCCAGTTTTGAACTGGTTAAGCAAAACCAGATACTGCAAGCATATGTTTAGATAGTAAAACAAGACCTATTATGTTTTGGGTTTTTTTGTGCCTGAAAAATGACCTGTTATGAAGCAAAATCATGTCTTCAGCCAGATACAAGCATGTCTTAATCCTTCTGTTATTTCTCAGTTTAAATATATACTGAGGATTTAGTGCGCCGTTCATTGCGCTGTTTACCAAACTGGCTGCACCATATTAATCTCTTCTAGTATACAGGGAAGAACTATTTGTCACGGGTATATGTGTATTTTACTAATCCAAGCTGAATTACTACCTTTGAGGAATGGCGGAATAGTTCTTAGCTGTTTATTGTCATGAAATAGATAATGAAAGATGATGTGTGTTGTCTAGTCACATTGCTGAGGATGATGAAAGCAGCAACTTTCTTTGAAGGAGTTGTTCATCTTTGGCTCTTCTGATCACAGATACAAACATAAACTATGCAATTGGTTTCCCTGAGATGCTTCCAATGATACTTATAAAGTGCATTGTAAAATAGCCATGGAGATACTACTTCTGCATGGAGAAACTACTTCTACTTCATCCCTAGGGAGAAGACTAAGGGAGGGGGGGTTATCAGAAATGTAATATTTGAAGTCAGTTTTGCTTGAGTCTGAGTTGGAGTACTTTATGCCAACCAGGACAGACTAGGAATTTAAAGTGGTCCTGGAAAATAAAACTAAAAAAAAGTGTGCCCAAATTGATAGAAGGGGACAACACAAGTAGGCAGAGATAGCAACACATTGGTGCAAAATATCATCCCATCTGAACCATATACCACAAGACAGCACAATATATTGCCCCAAAAGCTGTCTATGGTGGTCATCAATAGATGCAATCTCCTGCCCTTCTCCTCTAGTTGTCTCTGATTGGCTCACAAGGAAATTTCCATGTAAGGTCTATGGCAAATCTTTCCCTGTATGCCATGTATATCAACTGATAAATATGCCCTTCTTTTATGTAGAAAAGCTTCTCCAGTTTTCCTACTGTATCAACTTACTGGAGAGTGATTGCAACTTTTTTGCAACTTTTTAAAAAAAGTCTCAGTGGTAAATCTGGAGTGCAACTCATTAACATAGTTAAGCATGCCCATATTTCAAAACTGGAGTGAGTGTTGTAAGGGATTACGCACAGTTTTTATGTGTGGATTCTGTGCAGAACAACAGCAGCGTAATACAGTACTAGCAAAGTGAATGAAATTTGACTACTCTCATGTCCATTTTTTTCTTCCGTTCTGAAATTGACCAGCTGTGTGGATTGTTTGTGCGATTCCATACCTTCTGTAGAGTGGTTTTTCCCATAGACTTCAATAAACAGAAAAAATGCACAAAAATCCGCACCTAAATGCCTGTAAAAACCGTATAGAAAAGCACCAAAACTGCAATAAATAATGAAGATTTATGTGTGTTTTTAATGCCGTTTTGGTGCAGATTTCATGCAGATTTTCTACACACAGATATGCAGCATTTGCAGGTACTCTGAAAAAGCAAAAAGTCTCAAAACGTTATGCTTACATTCTCTGTCCATGAATTTACAGTGGACATGTTTGGGGTGGCTGGGTCCCCTGGACACTGGGTCCCCTGGACACTGTCGAGGTGTCACCATGTGTTGCTGCTCTCTGGAAGGGGTGGTAAGGCATTGTACACCCCTATGAGAATTAAATCCAGAGAGTCGAGGTAATGTAGTAATATAGTTTATAAGGCCGAAAAAAGACATCTGTCCATCCAGTTCGGCCTGTTATCCTGCAAGTTGATCCAGAGGAAGGCAAAAAGCCCCTGTGAGGTAGAAGCCAATATTCCTCACTTTAGGGGAAAAAATTCCTTCCTGACTCCAATCAGGCAATCAGAATTACTCCCTGGATCAACATCCCATCTTTAGTAACTATAACCTGTAATATTATTACACTCCAGAAATACATCTGTAGCGCCCTCCACCCTGCGTGGTGGTCGGTTGCTACAGCATGTATGTATTTCTGTGCATATAGTGTTAATAAAACCCAGGAAGCCGGTCGCCTAGGCAACCCCAGAGCCTGGGGAGAGGAAGTGGGAGGAGGTTAGGAGCTCAGCAGAGGAGAAGCAGGCAGTCTGCAGCAGGAGATATAGCAGTCTGCAGCAGGAGATATAGCAGTCTGCAGCAGGAGATATAACAGACTGCAGGAGAGAGTCTACAGAAAGAGAGTGAGCTGGTAGTCTCCAACAGAAGCAGTCCACACATGGAGTCTGTGTAAGGAAAAGGAAGAAAGTCTTCAGGGGGCAGTTAGGAGAGTGCCTGAAGGAGCTAGTGACCAAGCAGATTGACAGTGCAGGAGGCCAAAGCGACCGGTGACCTGAATGTTCCAGTTTTCCCTGCTGTCTCTGAGTCATCCTTTCTGCTGCAGATGTGCCTATCCTCTATCACACAAGTCTCCAAGGCAAAGGCAAGTGATCCCCCCACGATCTCTAACCCTGGGAGTCAGCCCTAGTCAAGGGGGGTTTAACATCAGCGCTGACCCACAACATCTATCTCCCAGGGGCCTGTGTCAGCGCTCGGTCCTATCTAGGCCGAACACCTTGACTGGCGTCACGAACTATTCCCAAATACCCTTTCCCCCTTTTAGGGTGTCCGTGAGACGGCCCGACCCCTTACCAGAAGTACCCTCGGCCTGGGTGGGCGTCACACGGCTCCCCTTCTGGCGTCACGAACAGGATCTAGACGCCTGCACTGCGCGGGGACAGAAGAACGCCGTCCGCCATTTTGCGACCTAGCCACGTGGGAATCCCGAAGAGACGGCCGCCATCTTGCGGCCTACTGCGTGGTCAAACGCGTGTCAGGGGGTGGAGCGAGGCCTGCTCACCCTGCCGGTCGATCAAGTGTTCGCAGGGGGTGGTAGCGCGATCGCTCACCCTGCTGAAGAATCAAGTGCCTCGGGCATCCAGCAGCATCGATAGAAGGGGAGAAAGATGTCTCGCCCAAACAGCCCAGAGAGACCGATCGCAGCGGCTGCAGCCCCGATCCTGCCGCTAACCATGCCGTACATCCCAGGCGCAACATGGCTACCACAATACAAAGGTGAGCCAATGACATTGAGTGACTTTAAAGAAAAACTTACTAGCATGTTCGACTTGTATCCCATGGCTGAGGAGCAGAAAGTCACCATCTTGATAAGTCAGCTCAGCGGTGCGGCCCAGAGGGAAGTCAAATCCTGGCCGGCCATCGATAAGAAGACCGTCAAAGATATCTTTGCCAAGCTGAAAAGTGCGTTTGAAACCCGGACAGCCTCAGAGGTCAAAATGCAATTCTTTGGGTGTCGGCAGAGAGCCCAAGACACGGTGAGAGACTATGCTCTTAACTTGCAAGAGGCGCTGTGGGCAGTAAAGCAGATAGATCCGGATAGTGTCCAAAATGAAGACAAGATGCTGAAGGAACAGTTTGTGGAGGGCTTGTTGTCAGGATCCAGTAAAGCCCAATTGCGAATGATGGCTCTGCAAAATCCGGATATGGACTTTGCTCAGTTCAAGGACCGGTCCATCCGTGTGCTACGAGAATGCACTTATGCTTACGGCGAGCCGATAAAGTCACCAGCTACTGTGTGTCACCAGGGGGCGGTGTCCTCCCCACCAGTGCAGCCGGCTCCATGCTCTCAAAATAAAATTGAGGACCCCTCTGCAGATCTGCGACTACAGGTGCAGGAACTCACCAAAAGTGTTGCTGCTTTGTGCAAAACTGTTCAGCTTCTCCAAACAGGTCCTGTGACGGAAGAGATCCAGCTGGCTTCCAGTCCGGATGACCTTCCCTGGCACCAGCCACGGAGGATGCTGCCACCACGACGATTACCACGTTCCGGCCGGAGACCCTCCGACCAGTTTGACCCCACCGGACGTCCCATCTGCCGGAGATGCAGCAAGGTTGGTCATGTGGAAAGGGAGTGTCCTTTAAATGGGCGAGCCCCGGGGAGGTGGACCAATCCCTGGGAGTAAGACAATCAGGTCCACCAAAAGACTGGAGCAATAAATATGTAGGAGGCAGGCCGTGGATAGCAATAGTGGTGGATGGTATCCCCCTCACGGCCCTCCTAGACACTGGTTCGCAGGTAACCACCATGCCTTATAGTTTGTACCAAAGGTACTGGACTGATAGTGAGTTTACCCTTCGCCCAGAAGGAAGTTTAACGTTGATAGCCAGCAATGGCCAGCCCTTGACTCAGGTGGGCTACAAAGAGGTTGCCATCCAGGTGGGGCGAGTGAAACTCCAGTCGCAAGGCATAGTTGTGGTAGATGTGGAAAAAGGGGACTGCAACCCTACAGTAACCCTGGGTACTAATGTAATTGAGCACTGTTTGGGTGAGGTCCTTGCCATTTTGAGGGATCTGGCCATAACAGCTCCTCGCCAAGAGAAAACTGCCCTCAGTAGGGAAATTAAGGCCCTAGTGCAACAACAGCAAAGAGAGGTGACAGGAGGGGAGATTGGGAGTGTAAGGGTAAGCGATCGCAACCCCATCATACTCCCTCCCAGGAGTGAGACACTCCTCTGGTGTAGAGCGGCCATGGGTATCAGAGGACAAGATTACCAAGCCATGGTAGAATCTGTCTACTCCGCTGACAGGCCAAATGTCATGACCGCTAGGGGCGTTGTTAATGTTAAAAGAGGTAGGGTCCCAGTGCGTGTCCTGAATTGCGGGGAGGAGGAAGTTTGTCTTCCCCGGTATGCACACGTTGCTAAATTGCTGACTGTAAGCAACAATGACATTCAGGGCATAGGACCCTTGGCTCCGTCAAAGACGACGGGTGGCAATGGCTCCCCAGCACCGTTGGCGGATTGGTGGCAGAGTATGCAAGTTGGCGTTGCCTCCACTCCCCAGCATCAGAAGGATGGCGTGTACCGAGTAGCCCAAGAATATGAACAAATTTTTAGCAAACACCCTCTAGATTATGGGCAAGTGAAAGGTATTCAGCATCATATCCCAACCGGGGATCATCCGCCAATAAAAGAAAGGTACAGGCCCATACCTCCTGCCCATTACCAGTGTGCCAAAGGTATGCTAGCTGAGATAAAGCAGGCAGGAGTAATTAGGGACAGCTGTAGTCCATGGGCAGCCCCACTGGTGTTGGTCCGAAAGAAAGACGGCACCATGCGTATGTGTGTGGACTATAGAAAAATTAACCAGGTCACGCATAAAGATGCGTACCCCCTTCCACGCATAGAAGAGTCCTTAGCTGCATTAAAGTCTGCTAGATACTTCTCTACCTTGGATCTCACTAGTGGGTATTGGCAGGTTCCTGTTGCAGAGGCCGATAAGGAGAAGACCGCCTTCACCACTCCCATGGGGCTCTGCGAGTTCAACTGTATGCCGTTTGGATTATGCAACGCACCAGGAACATTCCAGAGACTGATGGAGTGCTGTCTCGGCCACAAGAATTTCGAAACTGTGCTGCTGTACCTGGATGATGTGATTGTTTATTCCAGGACTTATGAAGAGCACCTGCAACATCTGGCAGAAGTCTTTGAAGCCCTATCCAACTTCGGCTTAAAGGTTAAACCGTCTAAATGCCATCTGCTGAAACCTAAAGTACAATACCTTGGTCATGTTGTGAGTGCCGATGGAGTGGCACCGGACCCGGATAAGGTGACTGTCATCCAAGACTGGCAGAGGCCCACCACCATCAAAGAGGTGCAGCAGTTCCTGGGACTAGTGGGCTATTATAGAAGATTCATCAAGGACTTCACTAAGATGGCCGGGCCCCTGCAAGACCTCCTGGTAGGCCTCACCAAGACCAAAGGCAAGAGTCCTCCGTTGGAGTGGAATGACAGGCTGGATGAAGCGTTTCAGAGTCTGAAGCAAGCACTCACGGGAGAAGAGGTCTTGGCGTATCCAGACTATGATCGGCCCTTCATCCTCTATACAGACGCAAGCAATATCGGGCTGGGAGCCATATTGTCGCAAGAACAGCAAGGGAAGGAGAAAGTGATTGCCTATGCGAGTAGGAAGCTTCGCCCTACTGAAAGGAATCCTGCTAACTACAGCTCCTTCAAGCTTGAGTTCTTGGCAATTGTCTGGGCAGTAACCGAGAGGTTCAAGCACTACTTAGCATCCTCCAAGTTTACCATCTACACGGATAACAACCCGTTGACTCATCTGGACTCTGCTAAGCTGGGCGCATTGGAACAGAGATGGATGGCCCGGTTGTCCAACTATGAGTTCGTGATCAAATACAGAGCTGGAACCAAGAACACCAATGCAGACGCCTTGTCCCATATGCCGAATCCCCCTGATCCAGGAGAAGAATCCACTGACCTGGAGGAGATTGAGATGCCAGCGTTTTACAATAGAGGCGTGTTCCAGTGTTCCACTGCTACCAGAGGGAAGGGTTTAGCCCGAGAAGATTCCCTGAATCCCTTACCTCACCATGATTGGGCTGAGACGCAACGTGGTGATCAGATCATCTCTATGATTAAAAATCTTCTTGTGATAGAAGGATCATCTCTAGCCCCAGATGCACCAGCAGAGGCTCAGCAGCTGTGGAAGGAACGGAAGAAGCTCTTCCTCTTCGAGAACAAGCTGGTCCGTCGAGCCATCAACCCACGCACCCATGAGCTGGTATGGCAGATTGTGGTCCCAAGACAAGATGTGCCCATGATCCTCGAGGCATACCATAACCAAGCACTTGGAAGAAGTTGGAGGTTGTGATCCGTGATCGTTTCTATTGGACGGGTATGAGACAGTCCATTGAACAGTGGTGCAGAGAGTGCGGCCCATGCAATCTGAGGAGGAAGAATCCTGCCAATCAGAAGGCCCCCTTGCAGCCGATTGTAACGAAACAACCTCTGGAAATAGTGGCGTTGGATCATGTTAAGCTGATACCAAGTCGATCCGGGTACACATATGCCTTGACTATGGTGGATCATTACTCCCGCTTCCTAGTGGTCGTTCCAGTGAGAGACCAGACAGCGAGAACAGCTGCAAAGGCGTTCCAGGAATACTTCTGTAGACCCCATGGATATCCAGACCAAATTCTGACAGATAGAGGTCCAGCTTTTGAAGCTGAAGTCTTCCAAGAGTTCTGCTCGCTATATGGGTGTAAGAAGATCCGGACTACACCCTACCACCCACAAGGCAACGGATTATGCGAAAAGATGAATCACCTGGTCATAAATTTGCTACAAACCTTACCTCTAGAAGAAAGAAATCGATGGCCAGAAAAGCTACCAGACTTGGTGGAGATGTACAACCATATTCCCACGAGCTCAACGGGATATTCTCCAGCGTACTTGATGCGTGCGCGTCCAGGGAAACTGCCGATTGACCAAGAGATGGGAGTTCTAACCCCAGAGACGTGGCTTGACCAGTCAGACAGTGATTGGAATACTACTAGACGGTTGCAATACCAGAAAGTCCAGCAATGTGTGGAGTGAAGCCTTGAGCAAGCCCGAAAGAGACAAGAGAAGCACTTCAATAAAAAGGCGATTGCTGCTCCTTTGTCACCAGGCGATCAAGTCCTGAAGAAGAAAAGACGTTGCCATAAATTGGACGATCAGTGGGAAGCTCAACCATATGTAGTCCTACGATCCCATCATGACAATAGTAAAAGTTGTCTAATCTCTAAAGACGGCGGGAAGACTTGTGCTACTGTGTCCAGAGACAACCTGAAAATCTGTCCCAGTCAGCTGGCTGAAGAAATCGAAGGCCGAGAAGTCCCTCAGGAAGCAGAGGTTGATAGAGGAATCCAGACTGTCTTAGGCGATTTTCCTAGTGATTGGTTACAAGTGAACAATGCCATTGTTGTCCCGGTTATGCAATTCTCTCAATTATCCCTGTCGGAGACACTAGAGCCGTCACAGGAAGAAGACTCACTCATACAGGATAGCGAAGAATCGCAGGCCCAAGATCAAGAGAGTCCACCCTCTGCCAACAGTAGGCCTCTCATGCCAACAGTGAGCCCAAGGAGTAGGAGAGTACTACCTTCCCTTCCCACTTTACGCAGATCTCAGCGTAGTACTCAAGGTCAGACCCCAGCTCGCTACCAGAGTAATTAATAAGAACTTAACCAGTTAATTTGGTGCGTGCTTATCTGCCATAATTGTATTCATGTTAAAATGTGTTCATATTTGTATGCCGTATTTAAAGGACTCTTTATGTTTTGAAACCGTTAAAGTGACTGAACCCTTGACAAAGTGAACTGTCAGCAACTGTTTTGATTCTTGGAGCCCGTGGCCCGCTCCTCAGGCCACGGAGAATTGCAAAAGACTCCACCCATTACCAACAATATCTGCAACATGGCGGTCGGATTCGTTACCCTGCCGGCCAACACTTCTTGTTAAAACAGCTGGCACAGCAACGTGATATGGTCTGTGTGCCCTGCACTGTGCCCGGGGACGAGCTTAGTTAGGTGGTTGGCTGTTACCCACACACTGTGCTGACAGTTAGGATGTTTAAATAACGATGAAAAATGTGCTTGTGTATTGTACCCCTAGTATAATGTGTTACCTTATGCTCTTTCATTTTACGCGAACTGCTCCTATTTAGTAAGGGGGAGCAGTCGCGTCCCATCTGATTACAATTGAATACCGGTCTTTCTTAGGGAAAGACATCCTGGTTTGGGGGCGTAGAAGGAGGGTTGCCGGTGACGAACCGTGAACGTTTGCACTGGGACCAGCTGTGGGCGGGGTATCAGTCCCCAGGTCTCTGCAAATTCCATAGACAGAGGCGAACTGAGTCGACTACCTGGCCTCCATGACGGGTAGCCCCAACCATAGATTCCCGGGGTCACAGTGACCGTAGAGGGTTAGGGTAGTGTGCTATCTCAGCAGCTCCCGCAGAACCCGTGGACACCTACCAGCCGGAAGGGACTTTAGGTCCGAGATAAGTTCCCTTGTAGTCTCTAGGACACAGGAACAATGACATAAAGTGAAGCAGCAAGGACAGCTACGTCGCCTCTCCGCAGGAGCTTATTTCCGCAACTTGAGGAGGACGGAAGCGGCTGCCTGCGCCCATGCAAGCGCAGGGGAGCTGAGCGGTACAGTGCTCGTTTCGAGCACGTTCGCTCATCTCTAGTTAGGACTATGGAAAGGCGGGGAGTGAAAAACGAAAACGCAAAAATGGAAAATCCCAGGGTCCTGAAGGGATTTTAAACAGTATAATTCAATGAAAGTTAACCCTTTAGAGTGAAATAAAGTAAGGATTTCATTATACTTCATACTTTGTCTAGGGTAAACAGGGAAATGTTCAGAAATGTCCAGACTTCAAAGTACCCCTGCTCCACGACACTACAAATTAACCCCATAAAGCTATTTAAAATATGTTTTTATCAAGCAAGAGCTAATTACTGATCTGTGATGAATATAGTATATTATACATCACTTGATATCGTAAGCAGGGGCAGACTGGAAAAAATACTAAAAGTGGCCCTTTTTGTAGTTGGGTCCAAATTCATGGAAGGCAGGGCCAGTGATACCATACTGCAGCACAAAATACCACCCAGTAGAGCCAAATACCACAGTCCAGCACAAAATACTGCCAGCAGCACAAAATACTTCCCCCAAAAACTTTCACTGGCTGGCCATGGGGAGGACTCAGGAGGCCCCACTAGGCACCAGCAAATTTCCCTGTAAGGTCTATAGCAAATCCGGCCCTGATTGTAAGCAGTGGCTCATCCTTCCCAGAACTATGGATAGCTGCTTGTGTGGAGTGATGTGACTTTACTCTATGTGCCTGTATAGCTGTACAGTATAATAATAGGGAGAGAGGGTCAAGAGACTCAAGGCACAGGGTGTGTACTATATATATATTGCAAATAATTTAATGATAACAGATAAAACAATAATTAAAATATAATATAACATATATGTATCGACCTACATGTCTACATATAAGTGCACTCTTGTGACTATAAACAAAAATACTGTATATATTGACCCCATAAAGACATCACAATAATCTCCTTGGTACTCCCAACGCACCATCGGGATCATCATCAGCTGACTGAGATGTCTCTGATCCATACAGTTTAACCGTAGAATCTAAGAAGATTAATGTTGGGATTAACTCCTTCTGTTCATGGGCAAGTTCATGGGCATATCTGTATTTTGACCACTGGGTACTATTGGGTTGTCCTGGACATTTGAGGACCATACAAAGCCCCCGGTGTCTGCTATCTGTATTTGCCTATAGTGTTCTACCCACGGGCCCACTAGATTGCCTGTTGGTAAATCAATGATAGGCAATAATATACTGCAATACATGGGTATTGCAATGTATTACTGAAGGGATCAGAAGATGGCATAGTTACTTTTAAGTCCTATAGTCAGGCTTGGACTGGCCCACAGGGGTACAGGTGAATCCCCCTGATGCACCCCTGAGCAAGGTGGGCCCCTAGTCTCCCACCCCTGCACAAGTGGCACATAACACATTAGACTTACTGCATCACATACATATATTCAATGTACAGCACCTCAACCAGCCTATGTTCATATAAAAAACTTGTTAGATTATTTATTATATTTGAATGTATCCGTATAGTGGGCCCCAAAAATAAATTTTACTGGTGGGTCCTAGGAACCCCAGTCCGACACTGGTGATATTAAAATGAAAATTAAAAAATAATACATTTAAAATCCCCATTTAGTGTTAATATAGAGAAATGAAAAAATATATACATACAGTATTTAGTTTTATTGCATTAGTAAGGATATCCCTAATAATGTTAAAATGTTATTTCTTCTGAGTGGATACAAAAATATATTAAAAATAAATGACAGAATTGTGTTATTCCTCACATTAACTCCACCTAAAAATTAATAAAAGCTCATTAATGGTGTATGTGTAGCCCAAAATGGTGCCAATCAAAATTATAACTTTCTCCAAAAAACAAGCCTATGAGGTATCACTTGTCATTGAATTTAATTGCAGACACTTTACATAGCGTGTAAATGAGGTTTGTTAAATCTTATCCACTTTGCTGCAACTGTAAACACCACAGATTTTCCACAAGCAATTCTGCTGCTGTTTTCTGTTGGATAATTGGGAAAACGTTTTTGGATAATTTTCACCTGTCTGTGGTTACTGAAAATCCCTGCACAACATTTTAAATTTCAATGCAAGTTTTGCCTATGTGTCTGTTACCGCAGCTGAAATGACTGGGGATGGTCTCATACGTTCCCTCAAAATTAATTAAAGTTATCCATTCTGTTACTTTGCTTGTTCCACATAACCCCAACAGTATTTGTCATTTAAAGTAGGATCAGTCTTAGTTTCTGCCATGTCTCTTGTGAGCCTTACTTTCAGAGGGACATGGCTACTTTCAACGTGAGATCTATGACCAGTGTTTATAGCTATTTCTGAATGTTACAGATGACATGAAGAGAACCATGAGCTTCGAAGATGTATTAATGCATAATTGAAATTCCATTAATGGAGCAGTTTGCAATTAATAAAGGTGGTCGTTCACAGTGATGATCAGCAGAACTTAAAAGTGACATTTTTACATTGTTAACTTGTGAAGTTCACCCAACATTTTGTATACTCATGAACATCAAAATGTCCTTTTCTTAGACATTAAAGGGGTATTCTGGTAAAGTAGCTTAATTAAAAAAAAAACTGCATTAAGGCTGCAAGCTGTGACCCAACCAGAGCCCATACCTATACATATAACCTGAGCCAGTGGCGTAACTACAACTGACTGGGCCCCACAGCAAATTTTTGAACGGGCCCCCACCCCCCAGCAACTTCTTTGCAATCCCCAACTCACGTGCAACCCCCATTCCTGTGGCTAATCAAGACTGAACTCAAAAACAAGCCACTCCTCCTACAGTGTCACTGTATATAATGTCATTGTATAATACTGTCTTCCTCCTTAGGGGGGCCCCTTGTGGGTCTGGGCCCCATAGCAGTCGCTTCCCCTGCTTCCCCTATAGCTACGCCCCTGACTAGAGCTTGATTATACCTTGCAGTCCATTTGTCTAGCTCCTGTGTGAGCCTGCAACACAGTGAGAGTATCATGGCGCCTGATCTTCCCTCACAAAACCTCAATACCCACAATCCCTAGCTTTCCTGCTGTGAGTTTGTGCTTCTTCATGTGTTGATGATTACTGATTGGCTGCCTGATATACAGTCCAGTCCAGCAGAGCACTGACATTTAGCTAGAGAACTGATAGCAACACACTGAGCATGCTCGACCTAACAAAGGCTCAGAACTACAGGTCGATGCCATAGTAACTTATGAGGAAACACAGTGGGTAGCAGAGGAAGAAAACTACTTTTATAACTACTAAATGGTATATATTTGAAACTGGCATTATATTAGGTAATTATTGATGATGAGTTAGTCTAAAACATAAATTATATTTATGGTAACCGGAATATCCCTTTAAGCATCCTCCCCAGTACTCTAGTTTTATCTACAGTATCTACAGCCCTTTAAGGGGTTGTCCACTCGTTTGCAAGTGATGGCCTATTCTCAGGATAGGCCATCAATATCTGATCAGCAGGGATCTGACGCCCTATACTCCTGCCTATCGGATGTTCTGCAATAATTCCGGCTTTGGAATTACACAGTTCTGTCCACTGTGCAGCGAATGGTCCTGCTTACTGCAGCTTTAACCCAATGAAGTGATAGGTCTAGGGTAGACCATCAATTGTCGAGGAATGGACAACCTCTTTAACCACTTCCCATCTGGGCCATTTACCCCCTTCCTGACCAGGCCTAATTTTGCAAATCTGACATGTGTGACTTCATGTGGTAATAACTTTGGAACGCTTTTACTTATCCAAGCGATTCTGAGACTGTTTTCTCGTG
This sequence comes from Rhinella marina, assembly GCA_900303285.1. Lineage (NCBI taxonomy): Eukaryota > Metazoa > Chordata > Amphibia > Anura > Bufonidae > Rhinella > Rhinella marina. Next base: position 28,980 of record ONZH01027710.1, read on the forward strand.
ACACATTGTACTTCAAGTTAATGGTAAATTTGAGTCGATAAGTTTTAATTTTATTTATAAAAAAATCCAACAGTTAACGAAAATTTGAAATTCACTGTTTTCTAAATTTGAATCTCTCTGCTTTTAAGACAGATAGTGATACCCCATAAAATCCTTTTTAATTTACATTCCCCATATGTCTACTTTATGTTGGCATCATTTTGGTAGTGTCATTTTATTTTTTTAGGACAGTAGAAGGTTTAGAATTTTAGACGCAATTTTTGCAAATTTGCAAAATCAACTTTTTTAAGGACCAGTTCAGTTCTGAAGTCAGTTTGTGAGGCTTACATAATAAAAACCACCCACAAATTACCCCATTTTAGAAACTACACCCCTCAAACTATTCAAAACTGGTTTTAGAAATGTTGTTAACCCTTTAAGTATTCCACAGGAATTAAAGCAAATTTTGCAGATTTTCCATTTTAATCATTTTTTTCCTGTAACACATCAAGGGTTAACAACAAAACAAAACTGAATATTTATTACCCCGATTCTGCAGTTTGCAGAAACACCCCACATGTGGTCGTAAACTGTTATTTGGGGATACGCCAGAGCTCAGAAGGTGAGGAGCAGCATCTGCATTTTCTAACATGGAATTTTTTGTCATGGTTTGTAAGAGTGATAACTTTTTAATTTTTTTGTGGACTGAGCTGCGTGAGGTCTTATTTTTTGCGGGACAAGCTGTGCTTTTTATTGGCACCATTTTGGGGTACATCCGGCTTTCTGATCACTTTTTAATCTAATTTTTGGGAGGTTAACTAAAAAAAAAAAAGCAGTTAGGGGCATTTTTCTATATTTTTTTACACTATTCACTTGATGGGGTAGATCATGTAATATTTTTGTAGAGCCAGTTGTTACGGACACAACGATACCAAATATGTCTATTTTTTTTTTTTTTTTTACGTTTTACACAATAAGAGCATATTTAGAAAAAAAATCATGTTTTTGTGTTGCAATTTTTTAAGAGCCATTTTTTTTCCAGTTTTAGGGCTATGATCTTGTGTGGGGGCTCATTTTTTGCGGGATGAGGAGACGCTTTTATTGCTATCATTTTGGGATGCATAGGACTTTTTGATTGTTTGATATTATGTTTTTTGGTAGGTGAGGCGACAAAAAAAAGCTGTTTGGCATAATTTTTATTAGATTTTTTTTACGCAGTTCACTTGATGGGGTAGATCATGTGATATTTTTATAGAGCCGGTCGTTTCGGACGCGGTGATACCAAATATGTGAATTTATTTATTTATTTTTATTTGTAACATTTTTTTAATGACATATTTGGGGGAAAATTATTTTTTTTTATATGTGATTTTTTATATTTTATCTATTTTTTTTTATTATTTTTTATTTTTTATTTTTCACTTTGTGTCCCCCATAAGGTCATACAAGACCTCAGGGGGACATTTAACTTCACTTATTTATTTTTTTTCTTTTACACTTGATTTCTCCTGTGACTGGGGCTGACATAGTAGCCCCAGTTACAGGGGAAATACATCCCCAGAAAGGCTGTACAGCATAATACTATGCTGTACAGCCTCCTGCACGCTCCCGGCCCCGGCGATCACGTGACTGCCGGGCCGGAACAGGAAGCGCAATAGCGCTTCCTGCTCTGTATACACAGCGCTCGGTGAGCGCTGTGTATACAGCGATCTACAAGGCAGTGACCCCTGGGAACGGTCCCTGCCTTCTCTTTGGGGTACCCTGCTGTCACTGACAGCAGGTACCCCACTGTGCAGCTGCACGATTAGCGTGCAGCTGCTATTTCTGAATGGACGTTCAGAAACGTCCATTCAGAAATAGACAACCACTTCACGGACGTTTATATCCTATGGGCGGACGTGAAGTGGTTAAGCCAATTTCCTTGCTCTAAACACAAATGCTGTATATATATCCAATAGTTCCTAGACTTTGTTCAGTCTGGTATAGCATTTTGTTCTATTAGGATCTCTATTAGGATAAGTTAAAGGGGGCTCTCCAGAAATTTAGAAAATGAAAATACTTAAATATTACTTTATTATAAATATATTCCGAAATACCGTTCATTAGATCTCTCCTTTTGTCTAGGGAGCATCTATTAGGAAAAATAAAATGGCCGCCATCCTATTAGTACACATAAAACCTGTCCTAATCACACAGAAGGAAAAGTTACTTCAGAACACTGAGGTAAAGAGCTGCCTCATCCTCCTCTCTGTTCTGCTTGTCATGGATTATGGTCCTGAATACAGGTGATACAACTTTAGCTGAATCTCTGTAGGAATAGAGTTTATGAGTAGAGATGAGCGAGTAGTGAAATATTCGAAAGTTCGAAATTCGATTCGAATAGACCGCGATATTCGACTATTCGACCGAATATCGAATCCCATTAAAGTCTATGGGAAAAAAATGCTCGCCACTTGGAAATCTCAATTCGACCACTTGGAGGTCACCAAGTCCACCCTGAAACCTCAGAAAAGGATGCCAACACAGCTGGAATGCAACTGGGACAGCAGGGGAAGCATGTCTGGGTGCATATAACGCGCCCAAGTCGCACTATTACGCCACTATCACAGCCTCTCAACAATACACTCCAAAGACAATCTAACCTCTCTGTAAAGTGAGACCATACAAGGAAACCTTCTTTCCTCTACATTGCCATGGACCCCAAGCCAAACTAGACAAAAAAGAAGATGAAATTCTGCACCCCTTAAAATCACGTTGCCTATGACAACCACAGATGGCATAGGCAAGGGGGAAAGCAATCAAGCCATCACTATTTTTCCCTCTGTGCCATCCCTGCCTTGCCCAGGCACATGTCCCAAAACATCATCCACGCCCGAGTAACACGGTTACTGCAAAAGGCCATTTGACCACCAACACTTTGGTTTGAGGCCGGGGATGCTACATCTCCCTGACAGCACACTGGGTGAATGTTGTGGAGGCGGGGACGGGCAAACCTGCTACCCCCACCCAAGTTTGGGGCCTTGGTTCTGTCTGGATTTCCGCAACCCTTACAGACAGCTCGGCAAACCCCTCCTTCTCCTTCTAGATTCTCCTTTTAAATCTGTCCACCACCCAGTCAAGTCCACAAAGTCCAGTCTCGTCGATAGCCTGCAGAAACTGCAGGGACCTCACTCTGACCCTCCTTCCTCCCACCCTGCCCAATGTTATCAACCCAGTGTTCCCACCCATGCAAGAATCGCAGGAGCTATCTGAGGATTTTGTTTGTTCTGATGCCCAAACACTGGAGCAAGCTCCATCTCTAGCTGATGGTGGTGTGGAACGGGCACTAAAGTGTAAAATGATTAGGGACGATGATGAGACACAGTTGCCAGCAAGGGAGGCTGTTGGAGCAAAGTGAGGCAGTGTAAGAGGAGGTGGTTGAGTATGACGAAGTCAGTGACCCGACCTGGCCCAGTGCCATGTCTAGCAGGTAAAGCAGTGGGGATGTTGAGGGATGCGTAGGACCGCAAAAGGCAGGAAGAGGCCGTGGGCTGGCCAGAGGCTCATGGAGAAGGCAGGCTAGAGCCCGCAGGGCCGCATCTCTTCCCTATAACAGGCCCCAACACAAAGCTCTCCCATCGAGGGCTCTTAGGTCCTTGTTGTGAAAATATTTTAATGAGTGTGCAAAGTTAGCTTGAGGTGAGCCCTCGAAAAAATTATATGGTGGCCCAAGAGGTGAGACCTCTTAAAAATTGTATTAAGGCCCAAGAGGTGAGCCATAATAAAAATTGTTTGTAGGCCCAAGAGGTGAGACGTCTTAAAAATTGTGTGGAGGCTAAAGAGGTGAGACCTCTTAAAAATTATGTGGAGGCCCAAGAGGTGAGACCTCGATAAAATTATGTGGAGGCCCAAGAGGTGAGACCTCTTAAAAATTATGTGGAGGCCCAAGAGGTGAGACCTCTTAAAAATTTTGTGGAGGCCCAAGAGGTGAGACCTCTTAAAAATTATGTGGAGGCCCAAGAGGTGAGACCTCTTAAAAATTTTGTGGAGGCCCAAGAGGTGAGAACTCTTAAAAATTTTGTGGAGGCCCAAGAGGTGAGACCTCTTAAAAATTATGTGGAGGCCCAAGAGGTGAGACCTCGATAAAATTATGTGGAGGCCCAAGAGGTGAGACCTCTTAAAAATTATGTGGAGGACCAAGAGGTGAGACCTCTTAAAAATTATGTGGAGGCCCAAGAGGTGAGACCTCTTAAAAATTTTGTGGAGGCCCAAGAGGTGAGACCTCGATAAAATTATGTGGAGGCCCAAGAGGTGAGACCTCTTAAAAATTATGTGGAGGCCCAAGAGGTGAGACCTCTTAAAAATTTTGTGGAGGCCCAAGAGGTGAGACCTCGATAAAATTATGTGGAGGCCCAAGAGGTGAGACCTCTTAAAAATTATGTGGAGGCCCAAGAGGTGAGACCTCTTAAAAATTATGTGGAGGCCCAAGAGGTGAGACCTCTTAAAAATTTTGTGGAGGCCCAAGAGGTGAGACCTCGATAAAATTATGTGGAGGCCCAAGAGGTGAGACCTCTTAAAAATTATGTGGAGGCCCAAGAGGTGAGACCTCTTAAAAATTATGTGGAGGCCCAAGAGGTGAGACCTCTTAAAAATTATGTGGAGGCCCAAGAGGTGAGACCTCGATAAAATTATGTGGAGGCCCAAGAGGTGAGACCTCTTAAAAATTATGTGGAGGCCCAAGAGGTGAGACCTCGATAAAATTATGTGGAGGCCCAAGAGGTGAGACCTCTTAAAAATTATGTGGAGGCCCAAGAGGTGAGACCTCTTAAAAATTATGTGGAGGCCCAATAGGTGAGACCTCTTAAAAATGTTGTGGAGGCCCAAGAGGTGAGACCTCGATAAAATTATGTGGAGGCCCAAGAGCTGAGACCTCTTAAAAATTATGTGGAGGCCCAAGAGGTGAGACCTCTTAAAATTATGTGGAGGCCCAAGAGGTGAGACCTCTTAAAAATTATGTGGAGGCCCAAGAGCTGAGACCTCTTAAAAATTTTGTGGAGGCCCAAGAGGTGAGACCTCGATAAAATTATGTGGAGGCCCAAGAGGTGAGACCTCTTAAAAATTATGTGGAGGCCCAAGAGGTGAGACCTCTTAAAAATTTTGTGGAGGCCCAAGAGGTGAGACCTCTTAAAAATTATGTGGAGGCCCAAGAGGTGAGACCTCTTAAAAATTATGTGGAGGCCCAAGAGGTGAGACCTCTTAAAAATTTTGTGGAGGCCCAAGAGGTGAGACCTCGATAAAATTATGTGGAGGCCCAAGAGGTGAGACCTCTTAAAAATTATGTGGAGGCCCAAGAGGTGAGACCTCTTAAAAATTATGTGGAGGCCCAAGAGGTGAGACCTCTTAAAAATTATGTGGAGGCCCAAGAGGTGAGACCTCTTAAAAATTTTGTGGAGGCCCAAGAGGTGAGACCTCGATAAAATTATGTGGAGGCCCAAGAGGTGAGACCTCGATAAAATTATGTGGAGGCCCAAGAGGTGAGACCTCTTAAAAATTTTGTGGAGGCCCAAGAGGTGAGCCATAAATATATAAATTTTTTTTATTTACGGAGCAATTCTACGGCGGTTCAGGAGGAGGAGGAGGTGGAGGAGGAAATGGCACTTCATACAGATGACACTTCACTTTTGGCTGCTTTCCACTGTTGGAGAAGCAAAGTCCGGGTCAATCCACTTGCTGTTCATTTTGATTAGCGTCAGCCTGTCGGCACTGTCGGTTGACAGGCGGCTGCGCTTATCGGTTATAATGCCCCCGGCTGCGCTGAACACCCTTTCGGATAGCATGCTGGCGGCAGGGCAGGCAAGCACCTCCAAGGCGTACAGGGACAGTTCCAGCCACGTGTCCAACTTGGAGACCCAGTAAGTGTAGGACGCCGAGGGATCGGGGAGGACAGGGTTACGGTCTGCCAGGTACTCCCGCAACATCCGCCGATACTTGTCCCTCCTGCTGATAGCGGGCCCCGCAGTGATGGAAGTTGCACGAGGGGGTGCCATGAACGTGTCCCACACCTTGGAGAGTGTTCCCCTGGTGGCTGTGGGCCTGATCGATGTTGAGGGACTCTGGGAGACCCTCTCTGCCGCCAGCGATGGTGGGTGGGAAAATCTCCATCATGTTCTGCACGAGTTCCCTCTGGTATTCCAGCAATCGATTCGTCCTCTCCTCTACCGGAATAAAAGAGGAGACGTTATCTTTATACCGGGGGTCCAGGATTGCGAAGACCCAGTACAGTTTGTTCTCCACTATCCGGACAACACGTGTGTCCCGGGAAAAGCAGCCCAGCATGAAGTCAGCCATGTGTGCCAGACTCTGAATAGGCATGACGTCACTGCCCCCACCAGAAGGATCACTTGCCATTTCCTCCTCTTCCTCTTCCGCCTCCTCTCCGCCCCATCCGCGCTGAACCAATGGGACGCACACAGCCTGACTGCTACCCTCGCCGCCAGCATCCTCCTCCTCTTCCACAGCCACCTCCACGTCGTCCTCCTCCTCCTCATCCTCCTCCTCCTCCTGCAACTGCCACCGAGAAGCAGACAAAAGTGTGGTCTGACTGTGTAGCTCCGTTGCGTCTCCTCCTACCCCCGTCTCCTCTGCGTGCAATGCGTTCTCCCTTATTGCGATGAGCGATTCTTTAAGGACGCATAGGAGCGGGATGGTTACGCTCACTATAGCGTCCTCGCTGCTGACCTTCTTGGTGGACTCCTCAAAGATACGCAGTACATCGCATATGTCTGCCATCCATGGCCACTCGTGGTTGGCAAACTGAGGGAGCTGAGTTGGAGGCACGCGTGGATTCATAATCTGGTACTCCATCAATGCTCTCTGCTGCTCACACACCCTGGCCAACATGGAATAGGTGGAATTCCAGCGAGTCGGCAGGTCGCACAACAGCCGATGTTCAGGCAAATGGAGGCGTTGCTGGAGTTTTTTTAAGCTAGCAGCAGCTACAGTTGACTTCCGAAAGTGAGCGCACAAGCGCCGCACTTTCACCAGTAGCTCTGCCAGGTTGGGGTAAGTCTTTAGAAATTTTTGGACTACCAGATTAAAAACGTGGGCCAGGCATGGTACGTGATTGAGTTCGGCAAGCTCCAGAGCCGCCACCAGGTTACGGCCGTTATCGCACACGACCATGCCTGGTCCTAGCTGCAGCGGCGACAGCCACATCTCCGTCTGCTGCAATATGGCGTCCCTCACCTCTGGGGCGCTGTGCTTCCTGTCGCCCAAGCTGATGAGCTTAAGCACCGCCTGCTGACGTCTCCCCGCGCCAGTGCTGCAACGCTTCCAGCTAGCGGCTGAGGGCGATGTTAAGGCAGAGGAGGAGGAGGAAGAGGAGGGGGGTTTATCAGAACCCGTGCTGGCAATCTTGGGCGGGGGTGGTAGGTAGGCCGTCTCTGTTTGCGACCCCGTCCCCGCTTCCACAACATTCACCCAGTGTGCCGTCAAAGAGATGTATCGTCCCTGGCCGCAAGCGCTTGTCCACGAGTCGGTGGTCAAGTGGACCTTTGCGCTGACTGCGTACCTCAGGGCCCGCCTGATGTTACGCGACACGTGCTGGTGCAGGGCGGGGACGGCACTCCGGGAAAAGTAGTGGCGGCTGGGGACGGAATAGCGAGGTGCGGCAGCCGCCATCAGGTCGCGGAAGGCCTGCGTCTCCACAAGCCTAAACGGCAACATCTCCAGGGCCAGCAGTTTGGAGATGTGGCAGTTTAAGGCTTGGGCTTGGGGGTGACTCGAGGCGTACTTCCGCCTGCGGTCGAACGCCTGCGAGATGGACAGTTGTTGGGACGAGGAGTGTGAAGGTGCAGGCGAAGAGGCGGGGGAAGGGGAGGCTGAAGGAGAAGGCCCCAAAGTAGCCGAGGCAGAGGCAGATGTGGAGGTGTCCTGGCTGGAGGTCTGGACCGCAGTGGCAGCACACAACAAAGGGGAAGAGGCAGTGGCAGCAAGACCGGGCGCAGGTTGTATTGCGTTTGCTCTCTCCCACTCAGCCCAGTGCTTGACTTCCAAGTGACGCCGCATGCCTGAGGTGGTCAGATTGCTCTTCTCAGAGCCCCTACTCAGTTTTGAGTGGCAGAGTGTGCAAACCGCGCTCAGTTTGTCATCCGCACAAACATTAAAAAATCTCCACACCACAGAAGTACGAGGCCTCGATGGGGGAGCTTCGCGCGACTGCCCGCTGCCGGGAACAGCTTCGGCCCTGCTGGCTGTGGCCTCACTTCTCTGTCTGGACTGTCCTCTGCCTGTGGACATCCCTCTGCCTGTGGACATCCCTCTGCCTCTGGACATCCCTCTGCCTCTGGACATCCCTCTGCCTCTTGCTGCCTTTTTCGGTGCTGCGCAGACCACCACCTCTCCACTGCTTTCCCCGCTGGACATCACCCCTGGCCAAGTGGGGTCGGTCATTTCGTCATCCACCACCTCCTCTTCCTCACTCTGCTCCTCCTCCTGCCCACTGGACATTCCAACAGCCTCCCTTGATGGCAACTGCGTCTCATCATCATCATCGCTCATGATAACAGATGCTGGTTCAGGGTCCACATCAGCAGGAGATGGCGAAAACTCAAGTGTTTGGGCATCACTACAAACAAATTCCTCTGCTAGCTCCTGGGATTCTTCCGGCACATCTGAAAAAGGACCCGAAAAGAGCTCCTGGGAGGGGTCAATGGTGGGATGACTCTGTTGGCCAGGTGTGGAGGAAGGAGGGTCAGAGTGAGACTGTGTGGATGACTGGCTGGTGGACAACTGTGTGGAAGCGCTATCGGCTATCCATTGCACCACCTGTTCAACCTGCTCAGGCCTCAACAGCGGTGTAACCCGCCCCCTGCTTAACTGTCCCATAAAGGCAGGGATTCTGGATGAGCGGGATCCTGGCTGACCCTCACCAGCACGCATTGTATCCCCACTGGCTTCAACAAGGCCCCCAACAGCATTTCCGCGCCCCCGTCCTCGTCCACGTCCTATTCCGCTAGCCCCCCTCCGCATTTTATTTTTTTTGGTTACAATATTTTGCCTTCACAGCCGTGTACTAACAGATCAGACGGTGTGTATTAACACCAGGTATATAAAATTATTTTGCAAGAGAACGCACAGTACAGTTGCCAATAAAAAGGCCTATATATTTTATATTTCGAGGTACACAGCCGTGTACTAACAGATCAGACGGTGTGTATTAACACCAGGTATATAAAATTATTTTGCAAGAGAACGCACAGTACAGTTGCCAATAAAAAGGCCTATATATTTTATATTTCGAGGTACACAGCCGTGTACTAACAGATCAGACGGTGTGTATTAACACCAGGTATATAAAATTATTTTGCAAGAGAACGCACAGTACAGTTGCCAATGAAAAGGCCTATATATTTTATATTTCAAGGTACACAGCCGTGTACTAACAGATCAGACGGTGTGTATTAACACCAGGTATATAAAATTATTTTGCAAGAGAACGCACAGTACAGTTGCCAATAAAAAGGCCTATATATTTTATATTTCAAGGTACACAGCCGTGTACTAACTTTTCAGACGGTGTGTATTAACACCAGGTATATAAAATTATTTTGCAAGAGAACGCACAGTACAGTTGCCAATGAAAAGGCCTATATATTTTATATTTCAAGGTACACAGCCGTGTACTAACTGTTCAGACGGTGTGTATTAACACCAGGTATGTAAAATTATTTTGCAAGAGAACGCACAGTACAGTTGCCAATGAAAAGGCCTATATATTTTATATTTCAAGGTACACAGCCGTGTACTAACTGTTCAGACGGTGTGTATTAACACCAGGTATGTAAAATTATTTTGCAAGAGAACGCACAGTACAGTTGCCAATGAAAAGGCCTATATATTTTATATTTCGAGGTACACAGCCATGTACTAACAGATCAGACAGTGTGTATTAACACCAGGTATATAAAATTATTTTGCAAGAGAACGCACAGTACAGTTGCCAATAAAAAGGCCTATATATTTTATATTTCAAGGTACACAGCCGTGTACTAACTTTTCAGACAGTGTGTATTAACACCAGGTATATAAAATTATTTTGCAAGAGAACGCACAGTACAGTTGCCAATGAAAAGGCCTATATATTTTATATTTCAAGGTACACAGCCGTGTACTAACTGTTCAGACGGTGTGTATTAACACCAGGTATGTAAAATTATTTTGCAAGAGAACGCACAGTACAGTTGCCAATGAAAAGGCCTATATATTTTATATTTCGAGGTACACAGCCGTGTACTAACAGATCAGACAGTGTGTATTAACACCAGGTATATAAAATTATTTTGCAAGAGAACGCACAGTACAGTTGCCAATAAAAAGGCCTATATATTTTATATTTCAAGGTACACAGCCGTGTACTAACTTTTCAGACGGTGTGTATTAACACCAGGTATATAAAATTATTTTGCAAGAGAACGCACAGTACAGTTGCCAATGAAAAGGCCTATATATTTTATATTTCAAGGTACACAGCCGTGTACTAACTTTTCAGACGGTGTGTATTAACACCAGGTATATAAAATTATTTTGCAAGAGAACGCACAGTACAGTTGCCAATGAAAAGGCCTATATATTTTATATTTCGAGGTACACAGCCGTGTACTAACAGATCAGACAGTGTGTATTAACACCAGGTATATAAAATTATTTTGCAAGAGAACGCACAGTACAGTTGCCAATGAAAAGGCCTATATATTTTATATTTCAAGGTACACAGCCGTGTACTAACTTTTCAGACGGTGTGTATTAACACCAGGTATATAAAATTATTTTGCAAGAGAACGCACAGTACAGTTGCCAATGAAAAGGCCTATATATTTTATATTTCAAGGTACACAGCCGTGTACTAACTGTGTAGACGGTGTGTATTAACACCAGGTATGTAAAATTATTTTGCAAGAGAACGCACAGTACAGTTGCCAATGAAAAGGCCTATATATTTTATATTTCAAGGTACACAGCCGTGTACTAACTGTTCAGACGGTGTGTATTAACACCAGGTATATAAAATTATTTTGCAAGAGAACGCACAGTACAGTTGCCAATAAAAAGGCCTATATATTTTATATTTCAAGGTACACAGCCGTGTACTAACTTTTCAGACGGTGTGTATTAACACCACGTATATAAAATTATTTTGCAAGAGAACGCACAGTACAGTTGCCAATGAAAAGGCCTATATATTTTATATTTCTAGGTACACAGCCGTGTACTAACTGTTCAGACGGTGGGTATTTACACCTGGTATACAAAAAGGGTATTGCAGGCACACAGAACCCAGAACACTAGAGCCAAATAAACTGTATTTAAAAAAAAAAAAAAGTACACAGCCGTATACTGCCAGAAGATCAGATGGTGCATATACACACTAGGTATATAACAGGGTTTTGCAGCCAAAAAGAACGCAGAACAGTAGTGCCAAATATAGTTTGGTATGTAGCAGAGCACCTAATACACCACTAATGCCTCTCTCTGTCCCTACTCCAGCAGCTATCCCTGAATACAGCAGCCGTTCTCTGTAAAGTGTATATTGTAGTAAAGCTATCACTGTACTGCACTATAGTAGCCCTGATAAGGGCTTTTAATCACGCTCCTGCCTGTCCAACAGCTAAAACCTGTCTCTCCCTTCTCCAGCCTCTGTCCCTGACTAAGTTCACGCAGCATATGCGAACGAGCAGGAAGAGCTGAGTTTTTATGATTCGAGGTCACATGGTTTTTCCAGCCAATGCATGTAGACGCCGTTTTCGCGCTGCCAGCGTGCTCAGCGGGCCTGTCATACCCCCCCTGCATGGTGATTGGTGGAAAAAGAGCGCCAGGGAAGGTGGGAGGGGAAACGAATTCTAAGTGCGCCATCGCCGTTATACTCGAACGAAATCGAGTACGACGAATAGCGTAGTATTCGATCGAATACCAGCTCGATCGAACACTACTCGCTCATCTCTGTTTATGAGGAGACATGAAGTAAAGAAAAGATGTACAGGACAGGCTGTGTTAATGTGTTGCTGTGGTAATGGAGACTGTGCTGTACAAGAGGTGCAGCTTATTATCCACATCCTCACCTCCTTTCTGTACTTCATGTCTCCTCATGAACTCCATTCCTACAGAGATTCAGCTGAAGATCATATTAAACTGTATTCAGGATCGGAATCCCTAACAAGTAGAGCAGAGAGGAGGATGAGGAATCTCTTTATCTAAGTGTTGTGAAGTAACTTGTTCTGCTGTGTGATTAGGACAGGTTTTGTGTGTAATAATAGGATAGCTGCCATTTTATTTCTCCTAATGATTGCTCCCTAGACAAAAAGAGCCATTATAGCTAATGAAAGGTATTTAGGAATCTATTTATAATAAAGTAATATTTAAGTATTTTCATTTTCTTAATTGCTGGAGAACCCCTTTAATATGGTTCTCCATATTAAATTTATATTAATATTTAGGAAGCCATCCACTTCACGTCTTGAAGTTCCATTTTATATATGGCTTGAACATTCTTGCATGTGTCATAGTTTATAGGTGAGATAGACATGTTATATGTATTTCAATGGGCTAAGTCAGCGGAGATGTTAGAGCTCCACTCAGGCACCAGTATCTAGGTGAGACCACCACCTCTGTAGCCCTTATGAGTGTCACTTTGACTTTTTCTTATACCTTCAGGAAAGTACCTTTAAGGAAAGTTTTAGTACCTGGTCTACCCTGTTTAAGACAATCAGGGTAGACCAGTTACTAAAACTTTCCTTAAAGTAGAACTCCCACAAAAAAATGTTTATTATCTGACCTGTTAGAAAGGTGCATGATGTAATCTGTAGTGAATGTAATCTTCTCATCTGTGAGCTATCCCCTCTCTTCTAATTGTAGCTGTGTCATGTGACCAACTCTCTGACCTCCAACTGACACAGGACAGGAAGCCAGTTACTTCTCTATTCATTCCTATGAGAATGAGAGTGAGGCTCCAATAGGAATACATAGCGAAATAGACTTCCTGTTCATAAGATGCTGTGTCAGTTGGTAAGTCTGAATGCTGATCACGTGACACAGATGAGAAGCATCAGGGAGATATAACTCACAAATACAGCCACTGGTAAGAAAATGACATTCACTACAGATTACATCATGTACCTTTCTAACAGGTTAGAGATTAAAAATTTTTTGCGGGAGTTCTTTTTTAATTGGTGCTGTCTTAGGTATTCAGGTTATATTCCCTTAACACATTGGGTTAGATTTACTACTGAAAATGCTTAGAATTGTACAATATCACTAAGGAGCACTGGAGATGTCTCTAAAGATGTCTGTGAGTTTTTGTATTTATAGCAACCTCTTGATCTTCTCTGTTATGCTGCTGTATCCAAACCGCATTGCATCCCTTGTAATCATTATGCCATAGTCATGCAAGAAGCTTTCTACTTTCTTTCCAAGCCTTATACGTAGAAAAGACACATGTACAGGCAGAAAATTATAGAGCTGTGAATGACGGTTCCTTGTGGTTTTCTGCCTCAGTGTATGTGACGTATGGGTGGGGATTTCAACAAGTGGTATAAATAGTTAAGATTCCTAACTCTGTAAAATATATTAAACTACAATAAACAGTTCGTTTGCTATACATGTTAATCTTCTTTCCTAGGTCAGAATGTGCTTGGTCTGGGTCCTCTTTTTCCAGTATCCGTCTAATGCTGAGAACACATTCATATATGACATTTAAATAGCTTTGACGATTTCCATGCATAAGATGTAATGCAACAAAGAATGATATAATGATATACCCTAAATTGTTCAGGACGGTGCTATAACAAGTAAATATAATGTTAAAACCGAGCCCCAAAAGGTTTCCATTGTTGGCACACCATCTGGAAGGTGAGCTCACCAGGAACACTATGGTTTATACTTTTAGATTGTTGTGTATTTTACTGAGATGAATTATTGTTATTTGTTACCATTATTGTTTGTGTTATAATGGTATACAATTTTCAGGTATGTGAATTCTGATTGTAATCCATCTAACAAAGGAGAGAGTTGCTGCCTGAAGTTTGTAGAAAGTTAACCTTTTTGACTGCATAACCTTTCTACTTTTATGCATTAAAAGGGTTTTCCAGGACTTTACTACGGATTACCTATCCGGGGACCCCCACCGATCAGATGTTTGAGAAGGTACCGCCACTCCTGTGTCCCTCCAGCTGTTGCAAAAGTACAACTCCCAGCATGCCTGGACAGCCTAGAGCTATCAGCCTATAGCAGGGCATAGTGGGAGTTGTAGTTTTACAACAGCTGAAGGGCTGCAGGTTGAGCATCCCTTGTGTACAGTATTATACCGCACTATTCCAGGGGTTGGATTCAAAATTTTAACAGGCTCCCTACTTTGTTCATGGGATTTACCACAGAAAATTATTTCTACATCAATAACCAAATAAACCAATTACCATACAGTGAATTCAGTTCAGTTATAACACAGAAGAAGAAAAAACATTTAATTCAGTGACTCACAGGAGATATCTCCGATTGTAGACATTCTCTTTGCCTTTTCTTTGCCATCTAGCCCATAATGCCATGGCGTTAAGTGTATGTTCATGAATGACAGAAATCTAACAAGCAAAATGGGATAGCTTGAGTCCTTTCTACTGAAGAAACATGTTGATGTAGTTGATATAACTGAGATGGTTAGGCTACTCACAGGATTGGTCTGTCAATCTTCATGGTCTTACATTCTTTTGGAATCAGGAAACACGAAACAGAAGAAGCATACAGCATCTTTCTGTACCTGATGAAGGGGGTCTTGAACCCCTGAAACGCGCTGTACATGCTAATAACCCCTATGGAATCATTTACATTAGAAATTACTAAAAGTGTTGAAAAAAAGTAACTTTGCAAATAGTCTTGATTTTTAAATAATTCCTGTTGTGTATACAGTGATTATTTGTCTCCATGATTACAGACTACAAACAAACCCTGTGTTTAGTCTGATCCTGCAGAAATCTGTTGCTTCTTTCCTTTTGACATCTCCTTTACTGTCTGAAGGCTAGGAAAAACTTAGATAGAAAGAGGAAAATAACACAACTGTAGTTTGAAACACAGACAGTATTAGTCTGCAGTCTGTAAATATGAAAACACATAGAAATGCAGAATGACTGTATGCACGAAACAGCATACAGTGCATTTTTAATTGAGTACTGTATATGTAAAGTTACTTTACATGGTTAACCATATACTTTAAGGCTATTTGACTGAAAACACATCGAAAAAGTTAGCTGCGGTTTTTGCGCAGAAATGGCTGTAGATCTGAGGCACAAACTGATATGCCACAGATTTCAAATCTGTACCGCAAGTCAATTTGCTTGACATTTTTTTTAATACAGTGTATGGAAACCAGACGGATCGTTTATGCTTGCCCATAGACCTCAGACGGATCAAAATGAAATGTCTCTAAAGGTTTCCGTTTTGAATTCCGTCTTACGAATTAGATTATTTTCTGTTATAACCATGTGCTTCCTAGCCGGCAAAAAGTGGTCACACATTGTGCTAGCTGGGCTGTATGGGAGGAGCGTGCAGGCCCAGGAATCAGCCTGTGAGCTCCTCCTACACATCCCAGCAGGCACAAGCATAGCATAGGATCTGCTCTGATGATTAGGGGAATGGCCATGGTGAGTATTAATGTTTTTTTTTTTTTAATTAACATTACAGGGGGATTACACTACTGAAATGGGGGAATAACTACTGTGAAAGGAGCACAACTGAAAGGGGGCATAACTACTGTGTAAGGGGGCACAATGTTGGCATAACTACTGTGAAGGGGAACAATGTGGGTATAACTACTGTGAGAGGGCATCATGTAGGCATTGCTACTGTGTGAGGACACAATGTGGGCATAACTACTGTGTAGGGGCACAATGGGGGAATAACTACTGTGTAGGTGCACTAAGGGGGCACAACTGCTGTGGGGGAAAAATTAGCATATGGATGCACTAAGGGGATTGGGTGGGATTGGGCGTGTATAGATAAGTATTAGGCAGAGTTAGAGACATGGCTTAATGTTAAAAAAATGTGCTGCTTTTTGTTATTCGAACCAAATAACCCATTTAAACTAATGGAATGATACATGGTGTATGCACACTCTTGTAGAAAGGGAGATGCTTGGGCTTACAACATTGTGGGATTGTATTGGGGGCATAAAAGGGGAATAATTACCATGTGGGGGCACAAAGGGGAGGGGGCAGGATTGGGTGTGTATAGATAGGAAGAAGGAAAGGTTAAAGAATTGGCTTAGTATTGAAAAATTTGCCGCAGTGCACTATGCCATTGCTCTTGTTGCACCCAACGCCACTCCTTTCTGTGGCCAGCCCCTCCCTCACTGCTTTGCCACTGCCTGGCTTTGTTAATCAAACCAGTCAGGGAGGATCTGGCCACAGAAATGTGTGGAGCTCGGGTACAACAAGAGCAATGGTTATGCCCTGATTGCACCAAAGGCAACAAAAAGCATCATAACTTGGGAACACAGCCTCATATCAACAAGAGAAAAACAACGTTTTAATCAGGTGAATTACAGCTACGTGTCTATGCAAACAGCTGGATAGTAAGGTCGCTGGAGACAGATTTCTTACAAATAATCAACATTATATTCCTATCTGAGCCAGCTGCAGCCGACCTGAGATGTGACAGCTTCAGGCAGCAAGCATAATGACATAACTTCTACCAAAAATAACATGCATTATCACCACATTGATTAAAATGTCTGGCTCGAGCCAGGGCTCCCCATAGCAACAGGCAGACAGATTAGAATATGAGAAAGGATTAAACAATTGTCACATAAACTACTGAGAGCGGCAGATCATTTACTGACTATAATTTACAATATTTGTGCTTATGTGCATGTGTGGTGCTTATTTCAGACCACAAAAGCATCAATCAGTAGGTTACAAATAGTTCCAGTAGTTATTTCTAGAGGCACATTAATACCATAGTATTATACTGGTGTGGAAGTTAGCAATCCCTGTAAGGATTGTTTAAGTAAGAAAGGATGGGTTGCTAACATTCGGACAGAACCATATCAGAAGAACTAAGAGCTGTGTCCAGAATACTCTTGATATCCACTGATGTCCATTGTAACTAGGAGTCCATTTGACAATGCACTGTGTGCAAAATGAGCAGTTGCAGCAAGGAGCGTTCCAGATTCACTTAAAAAAACCCACAATATGAGAAAATTGCAATAGAGGTCCATCTTTTTGCAAATAGTCTTCTAAATAAATATCTTTTTGTTTTTTGTCTGCAGCTGCAATGCATTCCTTTGTGTCTCTAGGGTTACGACCAGAAACAAACCATATTTGCACTCTTATTAACCTACTGATCATGGAAGATGAGGAAGATGGAAGGAAGTAACATGACTACCGGATAAGATTACATATGTTCGTCTGGAGCTGTCTACAGAACACCTTTTGGACTTATCTTTTAATTGTGGAGTACACCACACCGGGTATCTGCAGTTGTTTGTTAATGTACTGTTAAATTGTGGTTATGGGGGTGAAGGTTAACACGGGATATTAAGGCTACTTTCACACTAGCGGCAGTCCGGATCCGGCAGGTGAAGGGTGCCGCCGGATCCGGACTGCCGCAGGGACATGTGTGGGGCCGGAACCGCGTTCCGGCCCCACACATGTCACACAGTACCATATACAGACATACATACATACACACACAAACACATACATACTTACATACTCCAGGCAGGCAGGCCGCACGTCTTCACGCCCAGGAGGCGCGCAGCTATGACGATTCCCCACAGCGCCCTCTGCTGGGCACTGTAGGGAATCGTCATAGCGGCGCGCCTCCTGGGCATGAAAACGTGCGGCCTGCCTGCCTGGAGTATGTAAGTATGTATGTGTTTGTTTGTGTGTATGTGTGTGTACAGTCATGGCCAAAAGTTTTGAGAATGATATAAATATTAATTTTTACAAAGTCTACTGCTTCAGTTTTTAAAATGTCAATTTGCATATACTCCAGAATGTTATAAAGAGTGATCAGCTTAACACCAATTACTTGCAAAGTCAATATTTGCCTAGAAAATGAACTTTATCCCCCAAAACATATTTCAACGTCATTGCAGCCCTGCCTTAAAAGGACCAGCTAACATCGTTTCAGTGATTGCTCCATTAACACAGGTGTGGGTGTTGATGAAGACAGGGCTGGAGATCAATCTGTCATGATTAAGTAAGAATGACACCACTGGACACTTTAAAAGGAGGCTGGTGCTTGGCATCATTGTTTCTCTTCTGTTAACAATGGTTATCTCTAAAGAAACACGTGCAGTCATCATTGCACTGCATAAAAATGGCCTAACAGGGAAGAGTATCGCAGCAAGAAAGATTGCACCTCAGTCAACAATCTATCGCATCATCAAGAACTTCAAGGAGAGAGGTTCCATTGTTGCCAAAAAGGCTCCAGGGCGCCCAAGAAAGACCAGCAAGTGCCAGGATCGTCTCTTAAAAGTGTTTCAGCTGCGGGATCGGGCTACCAGCAGTGCAGAGCTTGCTCAGGAATGGCAGCAGGCAGGTGTGAGTGCATCTGCACGCACTGTGAGGCGGAGGCTCTTGGAGCAAGGCCTGGTCTCAAGGAGAGAAGCAAAGAAGCCACTTCTCTCCAGAAAAAACATCAGGGACAGACTGCTATTCTGCAAAAGGTACAGGGAGTGTACTGCTGAGGACTGGGGTAAAGTCATTTTCTCTGATGAATCCCCTTTTCCGATTGTTTGGGACATCTGGAAAACAGCTTATTCGGAGAAGACGAGGTGAGCGCTACCACCAGTCTTGTCTCATGCCAACTGTAAAGCATCCTGAAACCATTCATGTGTGGGGTTGCTTCTCAGCCAAGGGAATCGGCTCTCTCACAGTCTTGCCTAAAAACACAGCCATGAATAAAGAATGGTACCAGAATGTCCTGCGAGAGCAACTTCTCCCAACCGTCCAAGAGCAGTTTGGCGATCAACAATGCCTTTTCCAGCATGATGGAGCACCTTGCCATAAAGCAAAGGTGATAACTAAATGGCTCAGGGAACAAAACATAGAGATTTTGGGTCCATGGCCTGGAAACTCCCCAGATCTTAATCCCATTGAGAACTTGTGGTCAATCATCAAGAGACGGGTGGACAAACAAAAACCTACAAATTCTGACAAAATGCAAGCATTGATTGTGCAAGAATGGACTGCTATCAGTCAGGATTTGGTCCAGAAGTTGATTGAGAGCATGCCAGGGAGAATTGCAGAGGTCCTGAAGAAGAAGGGTCAACACTGCAAATATTGACTTGCTGCATTAACTCATTCTAACTGTCAATATAAGCTTTTGTTACTCATAATATGATTGCAATTATATTTCTGTATGTGATAAAAACATCTGACAAACACACATAAAAACCAGAGGGCAGCAGATCATGTGAAAATATAATATTTGTGTCATTCTCAAAACTTTTGGCCATGACTGTATGTATGTATGTATGTATGTATGTCTGTATGTATGTGGTGACGGATCCGTCCTGAACTCCATTGAAAGTTAATGGAGGGCGGATCCGATTACCATTGTGGTCACACCAAACGGATCTGTCCCCATTGACTTGCATTGGGGGTCATTCCGGATCCGTCTTGGAGTGGATGCCTGGACCGGAGAGAAAACCGCAGCATGCTGCGGTTTGTTCTCCGGTCTGAAGACGGAACGGAATGCTTTCAGGAGCATTCCGTTGTCTTCAGTTCAGTTTTGTCCCCATTGACAATGAATGTGGACAAAACGGAAGCGTTTTTTTCCGGTATTGAGCCCCTATTGCGGAACTCAATACCGGATTTTAAAAATGCTAGTGTTAAAGTAGCCTTAGTCACTCTGTCATAATGTGACTCTCAGTATTAATAGTGCCCCACAGTAATATTAATGCCTCTATTAGTGACCCCCAGAATGGATAATGCCCCCATTAGCATCCCCAAGGATTAATAATGCCCCAATTAGTGCCCCCAGTGATAGTAATGCCTCCATTAGTGCCCCCCAGAATTAATAATGCCCACATTATTGCCCCTGGCAGAGGCGCTAAATTACCAGCTTGGCTAGTGAGATACCGGCGGAGGGAGTTGCAAGGAAGAAGCTAGGGGGGCGTTCAAACATTTGTTATGGGGTCCAGTCATTTCTAGTCATGCTTCTGTCACCATGTACAGTGCCTTGCAAAAGTATTCGGCCCCCTGGAATTTTTCAACCTTTTGCCACATTTCAGGCTTCAAACAAAAAGATATAACATTTTAAATTATGGGTGAAGAATCAACAACAAGTGGGTCACAATTATGAAGTGGAACAAAATTTATTGGATCATTTAAACTTTTTTTGTAATAATAAAACTGAAAAGTTGGGCGTGCAAAATTATTCAGCCCATTTACTTTCAGTTCAGAAAACTCACTCCAGAAGTTCATTGAGGATCTCTGAATGATCCAATGTTGTCCTAAATGACTGATGAAGATAAATAGAATCCACCTGTGTGTAATCAAGTCTCCGTATAAATGCACCTGCTCTGTGATAGTCTCAGGATTCTGCATCATGAAGACCAAGGAACACACCAGGCAGGTCCGTGATACTGTTGTGGAAAAGTTTAAAGCCGGATTTGGATACCAAAAGATTTCCCAAGCTTTAAACATCCCAAGGAGCACTGTGCAAGCGATAATATTGAAATGGAAGAAGTATCAGACCACTGCAAATCTACCAAGACCCGGCCGTCCCTCTAAACTTTCATCTCAAACAAGGAGAAGACTGATCAGAGATGCAGCCAAGAGGCCCATGATCACTCTGGATGAACTGCAGAGATCTACAGCTGAGGTGGGAGAGTCTGTCTATAGGACAACAATCAGTCGAACACTTCACAAATCTGGCCTATATGGAAGAGTGGCAAGAAGAATGCCATTTCTCAAAGATATCCATAAAACGTCTCGCTTACAGTTTGCCACAAGCCACCTGGGAGGCACACCAAACATGTGGAAGAAGGTGCTCTGGTCAGATGAAACCAAAATTGAAGTTTTTGGAAACAATGCAAAACTATATGTTTGGTGTAAAAGCAACACAGCTCATCACCCTAAACACACCATCCCCACTGTCAAACATGGTGGTGGCAGCATCATAGTTTGGGCCTGCTTTTCATCAGCAGGGACAGGGAAGATGGTTAAATTGATGGGAGGATGGATGGAGCCAAATACAGGACCATTCTGGATAAAAACCTGTTGGAGTCTGCCAAAGACCTGAGACTAGGACTGGGATTTATCATCCAACAAGACAATAATCAAAATATAATCAAATATAATCAATAATCAAAATAAACATAAAGCAAAATCTACTATAGTTTAAAAATAAACGTATCCAGGCCTTAGAATGGCCAAGTCAAAGTCCAGACCTGAATCCAATTGAGAATATGTGGAAAGAGCTGAAAACTGCTGTTCACAAACGCTCTCCATCCAACCTCAAAGAGCTCCAGCTGTTTTGCAAGGAAGAATGGGCAAGAATTTCAGTCTCTAGATGTGCAAAACTGATAGAGGCATACCCCAAGAGACCGCAGCTGTAATCGCAGCAAAAGGTGGCGCAACATTTTATTATTACAAAAAAAGTTTAAATGAGCCAAAAAAATTCGTTCCACTTCACAATTGTGACCCACTTGTTGTTGATTCTTCACCAAAAATTTAAAATGTTATATCTTTTTGTTTGAAGCCTGAAATGTGTCAAAAGGCTGAAAAGTTCCAGGGGGCCGAATACTTTCACAAGGCACTGTAAGTGTTCTGTTCATTCCCTAGTTAATGTGATTTTTTTTTTTCTTGAACCAAACGGTTGCTTTTATCTGTGATAGTTTGTTGTTCCACCGGTAATCCTCAACCACTGCTTTCTAGTAAATCGGAGTCATCTGCGTACCATACTAAGATTATATCAGTGTGGCACCTCCTGCTGGATGTGTCAGGTGCCCTTGACGGATCTCTCTCTTATGCATACACCAGATATATCTATTTGATCTTGATGATTTCAGCATAAGACAACAACATGGACATTGGCCCCATTACTTCAGGGTTACCGGTCTGGCTCAGTAATTTCCTGGCCCAGCGAATGTCATCTACATACTGAAGTTCATCTGCTTGTTCAGTGTATGTAATACAAGTGGTGGCATAGCTGCCAGAAATAGCATTGCTCCCTTCACTATGTAGGCCCTGTTGCCATAGAAATGAATTTGTACTGTAGATCGACAAGATGCTTTTTATTGTGGTGAATAACCTCATTAAATGCTTTGGCTGGAGCATTACATATCTTCTATACTGTGTCAGTAGAGGCTGCTGCACTCTTCCTCTACTCCAGAAAAAATGCTCTTCATATGACATGAACTTGGCTCATTACTGAATCATCAGACTGTTTTCAGGAACTATTCTATCAGAAGAGAATAAACAAATGTTGGGGTGTGGCGATAACTATTTGTCCTACTTACGTGGGGAATCCTCCAGATACACCATATACAGTACCCAGGGGGAAATGTGAATTTTGAGTGACCCTGGAAAAAAAACTAAAAGTGGCTCCATATTGTAGGTGGGTCCAAACTAACAGGAGGTGAGGCAAACACAAGTGGTCAGGGACAACTCAAATAGGTGAGGCCAGCAATACAATAATGCAGCACACAGTACCACCCCAGCAGAACCGAATACCTAACCAACGTACAGCAAAAAATTAAAAAATACTGCCCCAGCAGAACCAAATATAAAAGCTGCCTCTATGTGGTGGTCAGGAAGCTATCTGAGGACATCTGTAGTTATTCGTCAGTTACATAAGTAGCTTTTGTGTCCAGCATTAATTAACGCTAATACGACAGGTCGTTATGTACCTGGCTGGTAGCCATGAATATGGCTCGGGGGTTCCTCAGGACATCGGGCCACCAGGAGAAGTTTCCCTCTAGGGTGTATAGCCAGTCCACCCTGTGTACTCCACACATTTCAGTTTTATAACAGCTAGGACATTTGCTAAGTTACACACTTTAATCAGGTTTACCAATCTATGTTTAGAATTGAAAATTGAGCCAACAAACTTTCAGACCAAAAGAAGGTGCTTCCTTGAGGTCTTGTAATGCACGTTGGTGGGTATGGGTTGTACGCTCTGGAGTGTTAAAATGGTGGTTAACCTGTACCATTGTACCATCCGCACCAGCGTCGGCTGCCTGTGGGAGAGAATTAGGGCCATGTCCTGGTATAGCTATTAGCTAGTGCCATTGCACGTGTCTCATGGTCCCGGTTACTTCTCCTCAGTTCTGTATTGCAATGGTTGATCTTGCTGTCTGTGTGTCTGCATCTGTTCCTCTAATGAATTCATTACGTCTGCTACAGTAAGAATTATGCCTTATTTCTTTTACCATTGTCTTATCCATGTCTCAGTCTAAATCCTGTTCTAGTTCATCTGCTAAAGTTTCTTTACATGTGTTGTCTGGATTCCATCTTATTTCATGTCCAACTGGTCTTGGGCAGCACAGTGGCTCGCAGTGGTGTCTTGCAGCACTGGGGTCCTAGGTTCAAATCTGACCAAGAATGACATCTGCATGGAGTTTGTATGTTCTCCCTGTGTTTGTGTGGGTTTTCTCCTGTTTCTTCCTACACTCCAAAGATATAGTGGTGATAGGGAACATTGATTGTGAGCCCCATTGGGGACAGTTGGATGCTAATGTCTGTAAAGTGCTGCAGAAAATAGTAGCGCTACTTAGCCACATCTTACACACCAAAATCCACATGGCATTAACTCTCAATCCAATTCCAATTGTTTTCCATAGGAAATCCGCACTGTAGTTCATACACAGTGTTTTTGTTGTTTGCACATGGATTGAAAATCCACACTCATTTTTAGCATTCATATGGTTCCATTAGAATGCTATAAATTTTAGCAAACAATCCACATCAAAATTCCACCCATTTGTCGTGCTGTTTTTTTCCAGTTTGAAGCAGTTTTTGGTATGGATGCAGATTTTGAAATGGTTTCTAGGCCTTCATTGATTTCAATTAGAAATTCTATGCAGAATCCACACCAAGAATGAACATTTTTTTAAATGCAGATTTTCAATCTACACATTGAAAATAAAATATCCTTGTGAACTACCAAGTGGATTTCCTATGGAAAACATGGGAGGTCGAGTGAGAGCCGGTTCTTTGTGTCGATAAGTCTGCAGCGGTTGGATGGAATGAGACATGTTCACAGGAGGCTGGGTTGTACTGAGACCTTCATTTGAGCAGGCAAAGTAGCCAGGGAAGCGCCAGGGCAGGTGAGTATAGTGACATTTTATTTTATGAGTATGTTTAAATATAGGGGATAGGCTGAAAATTTTCCAACACAGATTCATTTGCACCAACAAAGAGGATGAGATACTAAGAAACCTTGTTCACACACTGCAAAAAAATCAGCAGCATAAAATAACCTGAGATGCGGACTTAGAACCTGCAGCATCTCAAATAATGCCATGTGTTATCCACCCAGGGGTGCACCACCAATGAGGCCAGATGAGGCAATCCCCTCAGGCTGCACCAGGTATGGGCAAGGGGGGGGCAGCGGAAGGGCCATGGGCAATGAGAGCTTTCATTGTAGCAAAGGGGTTAGGTTAAGAAATTGGCATAGGGGCGCTGTTTCAGTTTTAACTTCAGGAAGCAGAAAGGCTGGGTGCACCCCACCCACCGCAGATTGAAATCAGCACCAAAATCTGTAACATATTTTCCACAGTGAAAAAAATGCTACATACTGTATGGCCATACCCAGTGTTTTTTTTTATACATAGTCTGATGGGAAAAGATTCAGCATTATTTTATTAATTTAAACCTTTGCCCTTTCTAAGAGTCAAGTGGGCGTTCCTACTTGCTTACAAAAATAGCTGTTAGTCACTGAGCAGGACTGTCCACTGGACTCTTGGGCATAGAGAGTGCAGTGGCCAGGTTTTGGGTGGCCACAAGGCTACACTGGGTCCCCTGGACACTGCCAAGGTGTCACCATGTGTTGCTGCTCTTCAGAGGGAATGGAAAGTGTGGTGCACCCCAATGGGAAAGAGGTTCAGTCAATTAGGGTCTGCAGTAAACTGGTGTGCTTCTTTACTGGAGGAACTCAAGTGCAAAACAATACAGGCAAGTCACTGAGCTGGCTTCTCCATTCTACTCCCGGGCAGAAGAAGGTTTAATGCTGAGGAAAGGTCTGAGCTAGCTGTCCCCCTTTCTCACAGAAGGCTGGTACCTTGGTCAAAGGCTGGTGCATCAGGGTCTGTTGCTTGGCTCCCTGGTCAATGGGCTGGTAGCCCTGGGTCTGTAGCATACCCATCTCAGCATCTTCTTCTGGTCTCTCATGTAGTCTGGCAGAGTCTCTCCTACTAAGCACTGGTCCTTACTGTAGACTGGCAAAGTCTCTTGTACTAAACACTGGTCCCTATCTGCAGACAAAAAGGGGCTCTAACTTCTCTCCTTTATATACAGTGTCTAGCCTAACTAGAACCTTCTAATGGGAGGGGTGGAATGCAGAAGCACGGCCTAAATAGAAATAATTTTACAAATTTATTGTCATAGACTTGTATAAAGTTTCAGTGCAAGTGTATGGTAACGACTAGGTCTACTTTCATACTAGCGCTTACATCTGAGATCATCCCATCCGGCACAGCCCCATTGACTATAATGGGACCAGCGGGGATCCGGCCTGTTTCCAGAATTATTGCAGAGATTCAGCCAGACATATTCTGCTGCAAGCAGCATTTTTTGTCTGACTGAATGCTGGCTCTAATGCTAGAAACAGAGGGGATCCACACTGAGTCGCATTATAGTCAATGGGTTCCAGTGGGGAAAGGTAGGATCCAGCTATGCTGGATGTTATGATCTCTGCTGGAATAACCTGCCGGGGACGTAAGCACTAACATGATACTAGCCTTAACAGCTTTTCCAGACAAAAACAAGTCTTCAGACATAAACAATAGACCTAAACTGTCAGAAGGTCAGAGTGTCTGTTTTTTTCCCTCCAAATCTTTGCATAGGGAGAAAGTCATAAAATCTCTCAGTATTAGCTGGCTATGCACAGTTCAGTGAAGATATAGTGCAATAACAGTGCAAATGAACAAGATTTATTACAATAAACATATAAATGAAGTTCGACAATATAAAACAGTACAAGTGCACAATAGCATAAAACACAGTGAAAGTTAATCCTTTAGGAAGTTGAGGTGTAGTACCCTGGAGTAGGGCACTACCATTTCATCACCAGCTGTCTTCTCCTACTGTGCCTTGGTGATGTGACTGTTGTGATATGTAATATGCCTGGTTTTCCAGCAGGTGGCATATGCTTGGGCAGAGCTTTAGACAAGAATGGAACTAACCATTCTATTCTTTTCCTGCCTCTAGGCAGGAGTCGGCCAGTCCCATTTCCTACCAAGGGAGGGGTTGTTCAGTAAGTAGTTAGTTGGAGTTAGACTGTAAAAGAGACCAGACAACATGACATAGTGAGAGAGTGTTTTCCCCTCCTGCAGCAGGAGTCTTCAGGGGAAGCAGCTCGCAGAACAACCCAACTTGAATTTAATAGACTGAGAATTACGAGGGGGTCAACGGCCAAAGGCACCCCACTCAACAGTACCACAACCTCTAGAACAGGGATGGCCAACCTGAGGCTCTCCAGCTGTTGCAAAACTACAACTCCCAGCATGCAGATTGAAGTCTGAGATTAGCACAGCAGAGAGAGCAGAGTATTACGGGCTGCCACCATATTGCATCCTGGAGAATTGCACTAAACCTTTTGAAACCGATTGTATTGTCAAGTTCCAGTTATTCAAGTAAACACGACTGAAACTTTCCAAAGTCTGGACTTCACTTTATTCTTCAAATCAATCTCTGCAAAGGAGACTGACCCCAGGAAGTGAAGGGAGGAGCACCGTGATAAAAACATTAGGCCACAGTATAACATTCCCCTCCTACACACTGGGGCTATTCCACCTGGGGGGCCACATTTTGGCATCTATACAACTATTCACACCCACAATAGTGGAACTACACTTTACCTTTATGAGGATGAGGGGTCATTATTGCTCATCCTCATAAGGCTGCATTGTTTCTGGGCAGCAGATCACTGTTTAGACAGCACGATCTGCTGCCCAGAAATGATAATTTAGGCGCCTGCACGAATGACAGTATCATCCGATGAACGAGCATTTTGCTTGTTCATTGGGTGATGGGCAACACTTTTAGACAAGCAGATTGTCGGGAACGCTACATTTGACATCTCGAGTAGAGATGAGCGAGCATACTCGTCCGAGCTTTGTGCTCGTTCGAGTATTAGGGTACTCGTAAGTACTCGCAGCTCGGACGAGTATCTCGCCATACTCGAGGAAATGGCAACTTCGCATCGTGCTTTTTTGGCGCCTATAAACACAGCCAATCACAAGCCAGGAGACTCTACAGTACACCCAGCATCACGTGGGGCCCTTACATGTCGATAGCAGGGGTTGGCTGGCCTGATCAGGTGACCCTGGAATATACTAGTGACTGGCCGCGGCGCTCGGCTCAGATGCCGTCTGGATGTCGTTAGGGATAGAGCTGCTGCCTTTCAGGGACAGTGTTAGGGCCTGAATTTAGTTCTCAGTTAGGCAGGAATCACCCACAAAGAACCCAACAGCCCTTCTAAGGGCTAGAAGAATTTTTTTTTTTGTCTCCTGGCTTGGCTGGCTGGCTGGCACTAGTAGTGCAGCTATCGCCATATCTAACCCTGTTTTTTTTTTATTGTTCTATCTCAGTGATACAAATCCATTTGCACACAGCAGTGTGGAACCATTCTGTGTGTCACAGTTCAGCACTGACTCACTCCCATCCATATATACTGTCCAGGTGACACTTTCTGTACGTCACAGAATACAACCAAGTCATTTGCTACCAATATCATCTACAGCTTGATCCATAAAACTCTCTGTGCGACATTTGTCTGGGTCGCAGACTAAATAGCCACTGTTAACAGGGTGTCAGTCAGTTCTACCATAGTTCTTGCACGTCACGTTCCCAAAAAAAACAAAATAAAAAAAAAAATATTTTTTCAGTTGTTTTAGCTCAGTGATACAAATCCATTTTTACTCAGCTGCGTGTAACCTTTCTGTGTGTCACAGTTCAGTACACTAGCTCCCATCCGTATATACTGTCCAGGTGACACTTTCTGTACGTCACAAATTACAACCAAGTCATTTGCTACCAATATCATCTACAGCTTGATCCAGAAAACTCCCTGTGCGACATTTGTCTGGGTCGCAGACTAAATAGCCACCGTTAACAGGGTGTCAGTCAGTTCTACCATAGTTCCTGCACGTCACGTTCCCAAAAAACAAAATTTTATAAAAAATATAAAAAGACAAATATTAAAAAAATTATTTTTTCAGTTGTTTTAGCTCAGTGATACAAATCCATTTTACTCAGCTGCGTGTAACCTTTCTGTGTGTCACAGTTCAGCACACTAGCTCCCATCCGTATATACTGTCCAGGTGACACTTTCTGTACGTCACACAATACAACCAAGTCATTTGCTACCAATATCATCTACAGCTTGATCCAGAAAACTCTCTGTGCGACATTTGTCTGGGTCGCAGACTAAATAGCCACCGTTAACAGGGTGTCAGTCAGTTCTACCATAGTTCCTGCACATCATATAAAAAAACAAATATTAAAAAAAAATTATTTTTTCAGTTGTTTTAGCTCAGTGATACAAATCCATTTTACTCAGCTGCGTGTAAACTTTCTGTGTGTCACAGTTCAGCACACTAGCTCCCATCCGTATATACTGTCCAGGTGACACTTTCTGTACGTCACAGAATACAACCAAGTCATTTGCTACCAATATCATCTACAGATAGATCCTGAAAACTCTCTGTGTGACATTTGTCTGGGTCGCAGACTAAATAGCCACCATTAACAGGGTGTCAGTCAGTTCTACCATAGTTCCTGCACGTCACGTTCCCAAAAAAACAAAATTTTATAAAAAATATAAAAAAAACAAATATAAAAAAAAAATTATTTTTTCATTTGTTTTAGCCCAGTGATACAAATCCTTTTTACTCAGCTGCGTGTAACCTTTCTGTGTGTCACAGTTCAGTACACTAGCTCCCATCCGTATATACTGTCCAGGTGACACTTTCTGTACGTCACACAATACAACCAAGTCATTTGCTACCAATATCATCTACAGCTTGATCCAGAAAACTCTCTGTGCGACATTGTCTGGGTTGCAGACTAAATAGCCACCGTTAACAGGGTGTCAGTCAGTTCTACCATAGTTCTTGCACGTCACGTTCCCAAAAAAACAAAATAAAAAAAAAATATTATTTTTTCAGTTGTTTTAGCTCAATGATACAAATCCTTTTTACTCAGCTGCGTGTAACCTTTCTGTGTGTCACAGTTCAGTACACTAGCTCCCATCCGTATATACTGTCCAGGTGACACTTTCTGTACGTCACAGAATACAACCAAGTCATTTGCTACCAATATCATCTACAGCTTGATCCAGAAAACTCTCTGTGCGACATTTGTCTGGGTCGCAGACTAAATAGCCACCGTTAACAGGGTGTCAGTCAGTTCTACCATAGTTCCTGCACGTCCCGTTCCCAAAAAAACAAAATTTTATAAAAAATATAAAAAGACAAATATTAAAAAAAAATATTTTTTCTGTTGTTTTAGCTCAGTGATACAAATCCATTTTACTCAGCTGCGTGTAGCCTTTCTGTGTGTCACAGTTCAGCACACTAGCTCCCATCCATATATACTGTCCAGGTGACACTTTCTGTACGTCACACAATACAACCAAGTCATTTGCTACCAATATCATCTACAGCTTGATCCAGAAAACTCTCTGTGCGACATTTGTCTGGGTCGCAGACTAAATAGCCACCGTTAACAGGGTGTCAGTCAGTTCTACCATAGTTCCTGCACGTCCCGTTCCCAAAAAAACAAAATTTTATAAAAAATATAAAAAAACAAATATTAAAAAAAATTATTTTTTCAGTTGTTTTAGCTCAGTGATACAAATCCATTTTAATAAAAAGTAGTACTAGTGGCACTCACAATGTGAATAGGAACAATAGGGGGTGCGTTATCTTTGGTACCCAAAAAACCAACAAATTTAACAGATAAAGAAATATAGATAAGCACTCACCCAATCTGGATTGGCATATAAGTTTTATTTCACCAAACATATATCATAAAAAACATAAAGTAAAAATATATAAAATGACAAAATAAAAATACATTAAGAACATTTGTTACTCATACTAGCATGGTTAGTCACTACAACTTGTTCACATTTGTTACTTTTGACATCCCGATATATAGTCACTATTTTGTGAAGAAAATCCCCTTGCAAAGGTATGTCTCAATAAGTAGTGTATTAAATCCGTGCGTCTTAATTAACGTTGTTCACTGAGTATTTTGTCAAAGGAGTATACCCCATAAGGTGCTTCAGTAATATATATGTATCAGCTTTCTTTTATATAGATTAGTCCAGAAAAGGGGATTAGGGGGTTAGGTTTTCCGGGTTGTGCACTTACCCGTTACCTCTACCCTCCGTTCAGTGCTTGGCGTTCTCTGTTTAGCAGTACACGCTGCCGAGATCCTTGCTAGTCCAGCGTGTTATCCAAGTGCATAGGTTTTCCCCTTCCCCTGTACTGCAATAGGGGTTCCGCGTATCGAAGGTTCCTCTTCGTATTCAATCTTAACCAGAAAGAAGTTGGTCAGTAATATAAATACTTTCTTTCTCTCTGATACGAGCCGGCTCGATAGGAATCCTTTGGGCTAGACACACACTAGACGCGTTTCGGTGCCTTCTGCACCTTCCTCAGTAGTTGTGTTTGCCCATTCTTCCCATGCTTTAAATACTCTTTTTAATCACCAAAATCAGGACACCTGAATTGTTCTCAATCATCACTTAAAATTACAACAATTACTTTTCCTTTTTAATATCTATCACATCACTTCTTTATATAGACATATTCAAATACCTTCCATATATTTACTTTTTCTCTACCCCTTTATATCTCTAATTGTGAATCATGCGTTTTTGTTGCGGTTTTCTTCCACCATATTGCGGTTTTTTTTCAATAAATGCGTTTTTTCTCCTAACAACTTAATTTTATATACTTATATGCTGTGATGACTTCAAATATTAAAATATTCCTTATATGGACATTGTAAGGAAGTTATACATATTTAACATAATAATTAGAATAAAGTATATATAAGTACACTATATCAAGAAGTATATATAGAGAAGTTTCTGAGACTTTCATCCTGAATACCGTTGAGTAGCATTGAGTCTTAGAGGGGAGAGGTGATTGGAAGGAGGATCAGAGTGCTGGTATTACTCACAGCCCCTCCGATACCTTATTCCAACCATCTATCCCCTCATCTTTCTAAAGGAACCCGAAAATTTCAAGATCAGCATTCAGCCCCTGTGGCACCAATGACCCGAATTCATAAATCTTCCTAGATTCAGCTCTTGACATTTGTATAGTATAATTACCTCCTCTCCAATGTGGCTTTACCTTCTCAATAGCTGTAAATTTAATTCCTTTGGGGTCTCTATTATGTTG
The DNA here is from genome assembly GCA_900303285.1 of Rhinella marina. Taxonomy (NCBI): domain Eukaryota; kingdom Metazoa; phylum Chordata; class Amphibia; order Anura; family Bufonidae; genus Rhinella; species Rhinella marina. The sequence continues at coordinate 60,571 of ONZH01027710.1, forward strand.
TTCCCTGTAGTGTTTGGACAACGTATGTTTCTCATACCCTTTACGTATATTATTAATATGCTCTGCAATTCTCTCTTTTAGGGTCCTCTTCGTCCTCCCCACATATTGTTTGCCACACGGGCATTCAATCACGTAGATGACCCCCATCGAATTACAGGTAAGAAACTCCTTAATATCCACCTTATAGTTATTTACCGTTGATCGTATTGTACTTATTTTCCTTTGTATAGATGTTAATTTACAGTTATTGCATTTTCCACATTTATAAAAACCTTTTAGATTTATCCATCCTCTTTTTTCATCTTTTTTTATTTCATGTTGTTTTACTGTATTTGCTACCTTTAAACTTAATGATGTTGATCTAGTGTATGTTATAATTGGATATTCTGGTAATATGTCCCCTATCATTTTATCATTTCGCAGTAAATGCCAATATTTTCTTATAATTTTCTCTACTTTTTTATATTGAACATTAAACGGAAGTATCAATCTTATCATATCCTGTTCTCCTGTATTTATATTTGTGTTTGTTCCAAAAAATTTTGTTCTATCCATTTTGTTAACCATTTCGAAAGAGTTTTCTATTACATTAATCGGGTAATCTTTACTTATAAATTCTTTTTTCATTTTAATTGCTTCTTTCTGAAATTCTGAATCTAACGTACAATTTCTCTTGATCCGTCGGAACTGATTAACAGGAATATGCATTAGCCACCTTGGGAGGTGGCAACTCGAGTACAGTATATAACTGTTACGTGCCACCTCCTTTTGGTAGGTACTGCATACTAATTTCTCATTGTCTACATATATTTGAAGATCCAAAAATTCTATCTTCATTTTATTTATTTTTGGTGTAAAAAATAAACCCTTATCATTTTTATTCAATGTCTCCAAAAATTCTTCTAATTTTTCTTCTCCCTTATCCCAAATGAAAAAAATATCATCAATAAAGCGCCGCCAGGATACCAGTCCGTTCCCCAGCCACGCCTGCACATTGTCCTTTTCTGGACTAATCTATATAAAAGAAAGCTGATACATATATATTACTGAAGCACCTTATGGGGTATACTCCTTTGACAAAATACTCAGTGAACAACGTTAATTAAGACGCACGGATTTAATACACTACTTATTGAGACATACCTTTGCAAGGGGATTTTCTTCACAAAATAGTGACTATATATCGGGATGTCAAAAGTAACAAATGTGAACAAGTTGTAGTGACTAACCATGCTAGTATGAGTAACAAATGTTCTTAATGTATTTTTATTTTGTCATTTTATATATTTTTACTTTATGTTTTTTACAAATCCATTTTACTCAGCTGCGTGTAAACTTTCTGTGTGTCACAGTTCAGCACACTAGCTCCCATCCGTATATACTGTCCAGGTGACACTTTCTGTACGTCACAGAATACAACCAAGTCATTTGCTACCAATATCATCTACAGATTGATCCAGAAAACTCTCTGTGCGACATTTGTCTGGGTCGCAGACTAAATAGCCACCGTTAACAGGGTGTCAGTCAGTTCTACCATAGTTCCTGCACGTCACGTTCCCAAAAAAACAAAATTTTATAAAAAATATAAAAAGACAAATATTAAAAAAAAATATTTTTTCAGTTGTTTTAGCTCAGTGATACAAATCCATTTTACTCAGCTGTGTGTAACCTTTCTGTGTGTCACAGTTCAGTACACTAGCTCCCATCCATATATACTGTCCAGGTGACACTTTCTGTACGTCACAGAATACAACCAAGTCATTTGCTACCAATATCATCTACAGCTTGATCCAGAAAACTCTCTGTGCGACATTTGTCTGGGTCGCAGACTAAATAGCCACCGTTAACAGGGTGTCAGTCAGTTCTACCATAGTTCCTGCACGTCACGTTCCCAAAAAAACCAAATAAAAAAAAAAAATTATTTTTTCAGTTGTTTTAGCTCAGTGATACAAATCCATTTTACTCAGCTGTGTGTAACCTTTCTGTGTGTCACAGTTCAGCACATTCGCTCCGATCCGTATATACTGTCCAGGTGACACTTTCTGTACGTCACAGAATACAACCAAGTCATTTGCTACCAATATCATCTACCGCTTGATCCAGAAAATCTCTGTGCGACATTTGTCTGGGTCGCAGACTAAATAGCCACCGTTAACAGGGTGTCAGTGAGTTCTACCATAGTTCTTGCACGTCACGTTCCCAAAAAAACAAAATAAAAAAAAAAAAAAATTATTTTTTCAGTTGTTTTAGCTCAGTGATACAAATCCATTTTACTCAGCTGCGTGTAACCTTTCTGTGTGTCACAGTTCAGCACACTCGCTCCCATCCGTATATACTGTCCAGGTGACACTTTCTGTACGTCACTTAATTCTACCAGACTGAACAAGTTTGTGGGTTTCAGTACACCAGGCCCGTTTAATTTTTTTTTTATATCATACACTTATATACAAACAATGTTGAACCCCAGGGCTAAGGGTCGAGGACGAGGGCGTGGGCGTGGGCATTCAATTACTGCAGGGGGCAGAGGCCGTGGTCCTGGGCAGGGTGAGACAGTATCTGCTGATGAGGGAGCTGTGGAACGCCGCAGAGCTACACTCCCTAGCTTCATGTCTCAACTTACAGGGACACGTGGTAGAGGACTGTTGAAACCACAACAGTGCGAACAGCTGATCTCGTGGATTGCGGACAATGCTTCAAGTAATTTGTCCACCAGTCAGTCTTCCACGCAGTCCACCCACGTTACCCAAGGGAGCACTCCTATGGCTCCTCCACCTCAACCTCCTTCCCCCCAGTCTGCCCCCTCCCAGGAAAATTTGGAATGCGATCCGGCATACTCTCAGGAACTGTTTTCTGGACCCTTCCCAGAGTCACAAACCACTTCTCAGGTTGCTGCTGACCTCGTTCCCGATGCCCAAGTTTTCCAACTGTCGCAGTCTGTGGGTGATGATGATGATGATGACAATGTTGACTTAGTGGAAGAAGTTTGTAAAGAGGTGTCGGACGATGAGGAGACACGGTTGTCAGACAGTGGTGAAGTTGTTGTTAGGGGAGGAATTCCGAGGGGGGAGCAGACTGAGGAATCGGAGGATGACGAGGTGACTGACCCAAGCTGGGTTGATTATGCCGAGTGAAGACAGTGCTTCTGAGGCGGAGGCGAGTGCTGCACCAGAACAGGTTGTAAGAGGCAGTGGTGTGGCCAGAGGGAGAAGCAGGGCCAGAGCTGGTGCATCAGCAGCAACTGTTTCACGTAGTGAAGCTCCCGTGGCGAGGCCTAGATGTTCGCAAGTCTGGAGGTTCTTTAAAGAAAGTGAGGATGACCGACGGACTGTGGTGTGCAACCTGTGCCACACCAGGATCAGCAGGGGTGCCACCACTACTAGCCTAACCACCACCAGCATGCGCAGGCATATGAGTGCTAAACACCCCACTCAATGGAACCAAGGCCGTTCACCACCTCCTGCGGGTCACACCACTGCTCCTTCCCCTGTGTCACTCGCTGCCTCTGCTAGTCAACCCCCGCGTCACTCGCTGCCTCTGCTAGTCAACCCCTGCCCAGGACCCCGGCACGAGCGCCTCCCGCCGGAAAACCACACCTTCGCCTCCACGATCCTCCACAGTGTCCACCAACGTGTCCCAGCGCAGCGTTCAGCTGTCTTTACAGCAGACGCTGGAGCGCAAGAGGAAATACAGTTCCACCCACCCACATGCCCAAGCCCTCAACGTCCACATCTCCAAATTGCTTAGCCTGGAGATGCTGCCCTATAGGCTGGTAGAGACCGAGGCCTTTCGAAATCTCATGGCGGTGGCTGCCCCTCGGTATTCCGGTCCCCAGCCGCCACTATTTTTCCCGATGTGCCGTCCCAGCCCTACACCAGCACGTGTCACAGAACATCATCCGTGCCCTGACCAACGCTGTTTCTGAGAAGGTCCACCTAACCACGGACACGTGGACAAGTGCTGCCGGGCAGGGACACTATATCTCACTGACGGCACATTGGGTTAACTTGGTGGAGGCTGGGACCGAGAATGACCCTGGGGCCGCTCATGTACTGCCCACACCGAGGATTGCGGGGCCTACCTCGGTCACGGTCTCTCAGACGTACTATGCCTCCTCCTCCTCCGACCCCTCCTCCTCCACCGAATTACCATCCGTGGGCACGGCGCCTTCAGTCGGTAGCTCTAGCGCAGCAGCAGTGCCGTGGGTAAGCGCCAGCAGGCGGTGCTCAAACTGCTGAGCTTAGGTGACAAAAGGCACACCGCCCAAGAGCTGTTACAGGGCATCACGGCGCAGACCGATGTGTGGCTGGCACCGCTGAACCTCAAGCCAGGCATGGTTGTGTGTGACAACGGGCGTAACCTGGTGGCGGCTCTGCAACTCGGCAGACTGACACATGTGCCATGCCTGGCCCACGTGTTCAATCTAATAGTTCAGCGGTTCCTCAAGACATACCCCAATCTGTCTGATTTGCTCACCAAGGTGCGCCGCATCTGTGCGCATTTCCGCAAGTCGAGCACAGATGCTGCCACTCTCAGGGCAGCGCAGCGCCGCCTACAACTGCCCGCTCACCGACTGTTGTGCGACGTGCCCACGAGATGGAATTCCACATTAAACATGTTATCCAGAGTTTACCAGCAGCGCAGAGCGATTGTAGACTGCCAGATGTCATCTTCCACCAGAACTGGTAGTCAGGTCAGTCAGATTCCTCAAGTCTACAATGAGGAGTGGACGTGGATGTCTGATATCTGCCAGGTGTTGAGCAACTTTGAGGAGTCAACACAGATGGTCAGCGGCGATGCCGCCATTATCAGCCTCACCATCCGCTGCTTTGCCTGTTGAAAAACTCACTTGCTCAGCATCAAGTCGGATGCTTTGCGCTTGTCACAAGAGACGGTGGAGGAAGATACGTCGCATTGATAGCCAGAGCACCCTCCGGTCTGTTTCTCAGCGCGTATCGGAGGAGGGGATGAGGATGAGGGAGGAAAGGAGGAGAATGTCGGCGGAGACAGTAGAGGGTACCAGTGCTCAGTCCTTAACTCTTGAGCGTGTATGGGCTGAAGAGGAGGACTTGGAGGAGGAGGAGGAGGAGGAAATGGAGAGTCAGGTCAGTGAGGAGAGGGAATTCTTGCGTGTTGGGACTCTGGCGCACATGGCAGACTTCATGTTAGGCTGCCTATCCCGTGACCCTCGCGTTAGAAGAATTTTTTCAAACACCGATTACTGGGTGTTCACTCTCCTGGACCCACGGTACAAGCAGAACCTTTCCACCTCTCATTCCCTGCAGAGGAAAGGAGTATGAGAGTGAATAGTATCAACAGGCCCTGGTGCACAAGCTGAAACAATTCTTCCCATCTGACGCCGCTAGCGGCAGAGGCATGGTTCTGTGGGCCAAGTAGCGGGGGAGAGGAGGCGAGCAGGCAGCTTGTCCAGCACTGGCAGGGGAACGCTCTCAAGGCCTTTGCCAGGTTTTATGTCACCCCAGCAAGACACTGTCACCTGTCCCCAGTCTAGGCAGAGGTAGGGGGGGAGCTGTACAGGAAAGATGGTGAGGGAGTACCTAGGCTGGACCATATCAACGTCCGTAGCGATCCACTCTGCTCCATTTTTAACAACTACTGGGTTCAAAGCTGGACACGTGGCCTGAACTGGCGCTGTACGCCTTGGAGGTTGCTGGCCTGCCCTGCCGCTAGCCATTGCTGTCAGAGGCGGGTATTTCAACCCCCCAAAAATTCATCTTTTCCTGTGCCTGATCCAGCCCAAGTTGAATCTGTCCCATCATGAGAAAGTCCCCCCCTAAGGAGTCCCCACTGTAACTTGTTCCCATACAACTACCTCACCCCCCGACACCTGTGTCTCGCCATTGTCCACCACCTCCTCAGACAACACTGGTAAATCACCACTGTCAGCACACGGAAACAGCAAAAGGTCTTGCGAATTGGGGCAGAGAAGTGTTCTGGGCTAGCACATCAGAGAAGGGGTGACTATGGGGTTCCAGGGAGTACGTGACCACATGCAATCTCCATCTAAAAGTCATGCCACACTTGATCAATCTCATAATTTACGACTGTTACCGGTTGATGCTAAATTTTTATGTTGGGGTCCTGTGTCGTCATTCTAACTCCATCCGGCTGTTGTCACCACCACACATGCTATCCAGGGGGCACTCCTCTGGTTCTTCCAGCGAAAACCTCCTTCCCCCCAGCCTGCCACCCCCACCTACAGGCCCTCTCTCCAAACAATTTACGTCTTTGTCCTATCTTTCTCTCTCTCCAAACCATTTTCCGGATAGCTGCCATATACAGTTTTTAAACTGAGTAGTATATATACCACAGTTGATCAATCTCATAATTTACGACTGTACCGGTTGATGCTAAATTTTAAGTTGGGGTCCTGCGTCGTCATTCTAAATCCATCCGGCTGTTGTCACACCACACACGCTAGCCCAGGGGGCACTCCTCTGGCTCTTCCAGCGAAACCTCCTTCCCCCCACCTACAGGCCCTCTCTCCATAACTATTTTACCCGGATAGGGGACGTATTAGATAGTTGTACTGATGTTTTTTGTTTTTCTTCTTTAATTTGCCTCCTGACCTGTGATAGGCAGAGCATGGACACGTCCCTTAGCTGCAGTGGGAAAAGACACTTCCCCTGGCCAGAGCAAACTCTTTTTTCCGTTTTCCGTGCGTTCGAAATATCCATTAAATATAGGTCCCAAGATAGGGGACGTATACGTATTAAACTGAGAGGAATCGATACCATACGGGTTAAAGCAACAGTTTCCCAAATCCATCCGGCTGTTGTCACCACCACACACTCCTCTGGCTCTTCCAGCGAAACCTCCTTGCCCAGCCTGCCCCCACCTACAGGCCCACTCTACAAACAATTTACCCGGATAGGGGACGTATTACATGTTGTACTGATGTTTTTTTTTTTTTTGTTCTTT
>ONZH01027711.1:0-19058 GCA_900303285.1 Rhinella marina
ATCACCATCATGTGATCACTGCAGGGGGCGGGGCTTGACAGTTGCGTCACAGATCACATGATAGTGACATTATTACAGGTCCTTTTGCTTTTTTCTGTACATTCTAAACTGAAGGAGCTTTGGAAGGAATCTAGCCCCGCCCCCATATCCTTCTGAGAACTAATGTCTAAACGGGATCAGCAACCTTTGGCACGCCAGCTGTAGTGAAACTACGACTCCTAGCATGCACACTTGCTTAGCTGTTTTCAGAACTCCCATAGAAGTGAATGGAGAATGCTGGGAGTTGTAGTTTCCCCACATCTGGGGTGCTGAAGGTTGCTGACCACTGGACTAAACTGATTCCTCACAGAACTAGTAGGAAAAGTCCCTCAGCCTCCAAATCAGAACATCACCTCATGATGTCCTAGACCTCTCCAGAGCCCATACATTGTAGGCATTACCCAGCAGCAGATACTGGGGAGGTCCTGGTCGGTAGTCAGGGCTCTTGTTCTCTCTGGTATCAGCCATTCCTCCAGCCTGCAGGTAAGATGAGCTGTGAGGAGACAGTGTGGTGGAGAGCTCAGACATGTCACCTCTGGAGATTCTCCTCCATTACACACAAGAAATCCTTCTCCGCTCCTCAGCTTAGTATGATGGGGGGAGTAGTATGTGGATGAGAGAATCTGCTCTGTGTGAATGAGGTTTCCAGTGACATCTATTGTGGGAAATCCATCATTTTCTAAAGAAATGTCCAGAGTCCTCCAGGCTCCACTTCCCCTCAAATCCCAGGCGTTAGTTACCATGGAGACCACTCTCGCTCAGTGAGTGTGAGGCCTATTACTGGGGAGGAGCCTGGATAACTCCCACCATCCATTCTCACATCATCATCATTCCTATTATGTGGTGGATATGAAATGTGATGTAAACACAGGACGTGTCTGATATCACATGACAATTGTAGACGCAGTGAGCGGCGGTGTGAGAGGAGCAGATGGGGGACAGTGGAGGGGGAGTAGTAGTGGGGATAGTAGGGGTTGTCATCAATTGGCTGTACAGATCCTGTGGGGATTTGGGGCAGACATAGGAATGTATCACAGCGCCCATCATTGTGGACCGCCTCCCCAGTTTATTAGGGGGCGTGGCTAGAAGACGTGTGCAGAGCAGACGTGTTACACGTTCCATGTTCTCTACTCAGTGATGGGGACACTTTACGGAAGAGAAGTGCAGAGTGGATTCCCCCAGAACAGATGTAAACAATTTTAAATGGTGCCTCTCACCTCCTTTAAATAGGGGAGCTCCACTGAGGACATCATCCAGGTAAGAGATTGTAGTTCACTATAAACCCTTCTGTCCTGTGTGGGGGGCCTGGTTTGATCTTTGCTATGGGGCCCTTACTTATCTATGTATGCCACTGTTCACAAAGATATCAGAACTGGTACTATGCACAGATTTGAACTATATCCCATTCTTAAAGTTTTGACTTGTGCACCACACATATCTGTTAAGCAGTATACTGGGATATCCAGTGTTCATCCTAGAAGGGGGGCGTTATTTATCTGCCATCTTGGGTGCTGCTGATTGTTTCATTACTTGATAAGACTGCTGCCATATCAGCATGTGGCTTTTATATCACTGCTATTATTCAGTAAATCATGTATTCACTTAACCATTGTGTAGCCTATTTATTCTCGTATCTCAGAATTTCAAGTGAAATGATATCTACAGAAATGTTTGGGTCTAGATAGTACATAAATGGAACACAAAGAAACAACAAAAACACTATGGCAAAACCATTTTATTGATAGACATTGGTCTAGTCTGTGTGTGACAATACACCAATAGACTCAAAAGTTTGTTACAGAGAAGTTTGGTGAACTCTGATGGTCCTTAAACTAAAGTCTTCCTTAAGCACAGCTTCAGATGGAAGCACATGGAGCAAGTTAGAGCAGTAGATAGTCCCACAGGATTACACTTCAGGGCAATGCTACATAATGTTACCTTCAATACATTTAAAACAAAAAATGTTGTTTTATACTCATTGCCGACATTTGGTATATGTTGGATCTGGACCTCTCTCTAGAACGGTGATCTCCTGACCTTGTCATACTGGCCACCATATCCAAGCTGCAAGATCTGGTTGTGTTTACAAATGCAGCCACTGTGACCATGATATGCAGACGGACAAATATGTCTCATACATTGTATGTTATGTGATGTTATCCAGTGTCTGCACATCTGTAAGATGAAATAGGAGGTATGGAAGTATGTGATGTAGGTAACTCCTTCTGTACACACATGGAGTCATACTTTGTTCATATTTCATTAGTGGACCTATTCCCACCCCTTTTGCTGAAGGGAAATAAAAATTGCGCGTTCATGGACAAGTTAGGTTACACAAGTTGGTGTGCCCAATCTGATCGGACAGTGTACATCTTCTCTCCTGTCTCCTGGCAGTAAGCACTTCTGCTACGTGATGTGATAAGTATTAGACGTCCTGATTTTCTAACTGTTTCTGCACATATCAGTTTATTGGGTCTGTTTATATGTAGCTCATTATTGTACTTTTTGCACATTAAAAGGGTTATCCCGTGATTAATGTAAAAAAATGTAAATATGACATCACATAGTACAGGACAATCTATTTCTAACAATGCTAGAACCAGCCCTGTACCTCACATGGATCCAGAGATCTCCACATTCATTGCTCTGCTAGATTTATATCAAGCTGACAGCTCAAGGGGAGTGTCTTTTCTGCTGTAGCTAAGGAGGTGTGTCCATGTTCTCCCTATCACAGCTCAGGAGGTGGGTCCATGCTCTCCCTATCACAGCTCAGGGGGCATGTCTATGCTCTACCTATCACAGCTCAGGGGGTGTGTCCATGCTCTCCCTATCACAGCTCAGGAGGCGTGTCTCAGCTCTCCCTATCACAGCTCAGGAGGCGTGTCTCAGCTCTCCCTATCACAGCTCAGGAGGTGTGTCTCGGCTCTCCCTATCACAGCTCAGAGGCGTGTCTCAGCTCTCCCTATCACAGCTCAGAGGCGTGTCTCAGCTCTCCCTATCACAGCTCAGGAGGTGTGTCTCAGCTCTCCCTATCACAGCTCAGGAGGCGTGTCTCAGCTCTCCCTATCACAGCTCAGGAGGTGTGTCTCGGCTCTCCCTATCACAGCTCAGAGGCGTGTCTCAGCTCTCCCTATCACAGCTCAGGAGGTGTGTCTCGGCTCTCCCTATCACAGCTCAGAGGCGTGTCTCAGCTCTCCCTATCACAGCTCAGGAGGTGTGTCTCAGCTCTCTCTATCACAGCTCAGGAGGCGTGTCTCAGCTCTCCCTATCACAGCTCAGGAGGCGTGTCTCAGCTCTCCCTATCACAGCTCAGGAGGAGTGTCTCAGCTCTCCCTATCACAGCTCAGGAGGCGTGCCTCAGCTCTCCCTATCACAGCTCAGGAGGAGTGTCTCAGCTCTCCCTATCACAGCTCAGGAGGCGTGTCTCAGCTCTCCCTATCACAGCTCAGGTGGCAGCGGAAGGACGATACTGAGCATGTGCGGCCATCTCAGTGAGCAGGTCAAAAAAATGAGAAAAATAACAAACAGCACGTGGCGCTATACAGGTACATTTTATTGAATAACTCAGCGCCTATTCTAAATTTTTAATTACATCCAATTACAAAAGTATTCAGATCCAGGAGCTGGTTTGAAAACTGTAGAATATTTTTTGTGGGACAACCCTAAACCTTTAAAGCATAAAAGTTAGTTTGATGTAGGTGGTCCTGTTGCTCTAACAAACCCAGGCATTTATTATAGAGTGTAAGGGCAGCTGCTGTTACTGTGTGCCTGATTGTGAGCAGAACGCCTGTTCAAGTTGTCGGTGGCAGCAAGTGTGTTCATGGGTGTGTGGACTGGTTGTAGGTACGTGTTTTCCTGGGTAAGGTTACCTCTTACCTCTCCGCACAGGAGGGTTAGTCTGTAGGAGCAATGAATCACAGTGCGAGGAGAAAGTATAATATGAGCTGAAGAGGGGAATTACACTTACTGGTAATTGGATATCCAGGAGTCCCTCATGACAGCACCAGTGGAGGTTGTACCCTTTAATAGGAATTCTTCATATGCTGTCATGAAGGACTCCTGGAAATCAAATTCCACTTTTCCAGCTCGTCCCTCATGAAAACACCACTGGAAGAATACCAGAGGACCATTCTTTAAGAGGGGCCTAAAGGACAATATGCCCCAGGCAAGGTTCGGACTAGACAGAACAATATCTGTGCAGGATGTCTGAGCTCAGTATTCAAGATTATTCCACGGCCTCATTTTCTAAAAGTTATTCCTTTAGAGGGTAGAGTCCTGACCGAGTGTTCGCCCCTGGTAGAAGAGGAGATGATCCCAACTAAGACTGGGCCCCTCTTGCCCTGGGCCCCATAGCAGTCGCATGGTCTGCCGCTATGGTAGTTACTCCCCTGCTCATAGGGGCTCGTAATGGTGACGCTGTTTTTGGCACAAATTTAACATTTTATTTTATCTGTAAATACTGTTTGGATGAAGATGAAATATTAATATGTCCACATACGTTATAAAACTATTACATGGAGCGTCGTTACTTCTCCCCATGTCACTCTGGACTCTCCCGCAGTGTGGGTGGAGGTGTGAATACAGAGATAAGAAGCAAGGTTCATGGGGACAGTTCATCTTCACTGTTCTCTTAAGAGAAATATAATTTAGTCTTCTGGCAGATCCAGGATAGTTTCACCCAAAATATAAATATTCTTATTGGCTGTTAGGCTGGAGCTACACTGAGGCATATGTCACATGATATTAAGATTGTCATATTGTGACACTGCATCTAATGACTCTCAATGGGGTCACAATGTTACTTGCCGTGTAAGTCACAAAAAGTCCATTTGGATTTTCAGTTGCAGGTCATCATAGAACACTATGCAAGTGACCGGTAACTGCATCTTGACTACAACTTTTCAGCAATTTGGCTGTTTTCTTACAAATAACAACTATCAAACAGCTGCACAAGCAAGTACAATGACTAATGACTTGTTATGTAGCCCCAACTGTAACCCCTTTCCGACCAGCTCTAAACATGTAGCCTTGTCCCACATGCAGTGAGCACCATAGGCGGTGGGTGCCTGCTGTTTCATACAGGAGACACCCACGGCTACCGTAGGTCCGCGATCGGAAAAAATGCCAATCGCGGACTTTTAACCCTTCAAATGCTGTGGTCAAACGTGACAACACATCTGATGGTGTTAAAACCTGGAAGGTTGCGCTTCTGGGTGTGCTCCACCTCCCCCTATTCCCCCGGGTGGAGATTGGAAAAGCTGGAGGCATTGTGCTGCTTCCGCACATTAGTTCCTATGCTAATGCACTGTAGTGTATGACAAAAGCAATCTAATGGTTACTTGTTATAGTTGCCTATAGGAACTATAAAAAAAGTGCAAAAAAAGTTTTTTTAAAATTATTTTTTTAATCTAAAAAAAAAAAATCAAACCACCCCCCCCAAAAAAAATTATTTATATATTTTATATATATATATATATATATATATATATATATATATAATAAAAAATACACATCATGGGTATTACGGCATGTAAAAATGACTATACTATTAAAATATAAAAATATTTTTCACATACAGCACATTCAAAGTCAAAATTTGCTGTTTTTTTGGTTGCTTCACCTCCCACAAAAAATGTATAAAAATTGATCAAAAATGGATCAAAATGACTTACACCCCTCCCCCTCCACACAAAAATGAGCCCTCACTCAGTTCCATAAACATAACTACAAAAAAGTCATAGGGGTCTTTTTCCAAAGATTTTATTTTTTTCCAGTATTAATATACAAGAAAAACTATATATGGTATCGTTGAAATCGCACTGACCTGGAGAATGAAAGTAAAAGGTATTTTTTTTCCATGCGCAGAATGCCTGAAAACAAAAACCATAAAACTGCTGCAGAATGGTGTTCATTTTCCAATTTCACCCACTTTGGAATTTTTTTCAAGCTCCCCAAAACATTCTTTGCAATATTAAATGGTGGAATTAGAAAGTGCCCTCATATGTCTATGTAAGCAGAAAAAAAACAAAAAAAAACATCGCCCCAGAAAGGCAGGGAGTAAAAAAAAAAATGCAAAAAAAAAAAAAACGGGCTAAAGTCTATGAATAAGTGGGTTAAGATTCTTTTCTGCTCGTATAACATTTCAGTATTACACCTCTCCTGTATGAATTTGCTCATGTCTAAAAAGATTTGATTTTCGTGTAAAACATTTCCCACATTCTGAACATGAATATGGCTTCTCTCCGATGTGACTTCTTTCATGTGTAACAAGATTTGATTTCTGGTTAAAACATTTCCCACATTCTGAGCATGAAAACAACTTCTCCCCTGTGTGAATTCTCTCATGTCTAAGAAGGCTTGACTTACTTGTAAAACATTTTCCACATTCTGAACATGAATACATCTCCCCTGTGTGAATTCTCTCATGTGTAACAAGATCTGATTTCTGGGTAAACCACTTCACACATTCAGAACATGAATATAACTTCTCCCCTGTGTGAATTCGCTCATGTCTAACAAGACTTGATTTATTAGTAAAACATCTCCCACATTCTGTACATGGATACATTTCTCCTGTGTGACTTCTCTCATGTGTAACAAGATTTGATACCTGTGTAAAACTTTTCCCACATTCTGAACATGAATACGGCTTCTCTCCTGTGTGAATTCTCTCATGTCTAACAAGATGCGCTTTAACTGTAAAACATTTCCCACATTCTAAACATGAATATGGTTTCTGTCCTGTGTGACTTCTCTGATGTGTAAAAAGATTTGATTTACTTATAAAACATTTCTCACATTCTGAACATGAATATGGCTTCTCTCCAGTGTGAATTCTGGCATGTTCAGCAAGACTTGATTTATTTGTAAAACATTTCCCACATTTTGAACATGAATATGGTTTCTCTCCTGTGTGAATTCTCTCATGTTTCACAAGATCTGCTTTATTTGTAAACATCTCCCGCATTCTGAACATGAATATGGTTTCTTCCCTGTGTGAATTCTCTCATGTATAATAAGATGCGATTTATATGTAAAGCGCTTCCCACATTCTGAACAGGAGTATGGCTTCTCTCCTGTTTGAACTCCTTTGTTTGTAGCAAGACATGATCTTTTTCTGAACTCTTTACCACATTGAAAACGTTTACGCCCTTTGTGACCTGTATTTGTGGTAACAATCTGTGATTGGTCAGGAGAAGGTTCTTCATGATTAGGAGGATTATACGACAGAGCTGTACTGTGAAGTCCTGGATTTACATTAAGGGTGACGAGGTTTTCTTCTGAAGAGAGCTGCAGTATATCATCATCTTCTACTTTATAATTTAGCGATGACATGCCGTATCCCTCAAACTGTTTATCGGGATTCTCTGTGAACATAAAAATTTGAAAGTGATTTTTTTTTCAAAAAATGTATAATGTTCCTATTAGGCTGGAAGTGTATCGAGCAGAAACTTGAAGTAAGCAGATAGTCATTAATTTTGCACTTCTGACTTTGTTTAAAAGAAAAAAATTCACCAAAAACTGCATGTATGATTTCAGCCTTATAAAGCTTTCTATAACACTGGTGTACACCACTTTGCACAAATATACTGTAGCTAAAAGGGGTTGTCCCACGAAAAATATTCTACAGTTTTCAAACTGGCTCCTGGATCTGAATTCTTTCGTAATTGCATGTAATTACAAATTTTGTATAGCCGCTGAGATATTCAATAAAATGTATCTGTATAGCGCCACCTGCTGTTTGTTGTTTTTCTTATTTCTATGTCCTGCTCACTGAGAAGGCCGCACATGCTCAGTTTCATCCTTCTACTGCCTCTTGAGCTGTGATAGGCAGAGCTGAGACACGCCCCCTGAGCTGTTATAGGGAGACCATGGACACGCCCCCTGAGCTGTGATAGGGAGAGCATGGACACGCCCCCTGAGCTGCAGCAGAAAAGACACTCCCCTTGAGCTCTCAGCTTGATTTAAATCTAGCAGAGCAATAAATGTGGAGATCTATGGATCTATGAGAGGTACAGGACTGGTTCTAGCTTTGTTAGAAATAGGTTGTTATGTCCTATATGATGTCTGATTTTTATTTTTTACATTACTCATGGGATAACCCCTTTAACATTTTTACAAACTTCCAGCTATACCTGGCAATGAAGCCTGTCTTCTGCCAACACATTTAATTTACCCTTCAATGTCAAGTGGGCATCATGTTAATGCAAAAAATTTACTTAGGATCCATCCCCACATTCCTCAACACAAACTGCATTCATTATTAAATGGATCTCTTAGACCTGATGATGCTATAAAGCTCACCTATCGCTTAAAGAAGAACTCCCGCAAAAATGTTTATTCTCTGACCTGTTAGAAAGGTGCATGATGTAATCTGTAGTGAATGTAATCTTATCAGAGGCTGTAGTTATCCCTTCTCTTCTAATTGTAGCTGAGTCATGTGACCAACTCCCTGACCTCCAACTGACCCAGGACAGGAAGCCAGTTACTTCTCTATTCATTCCTATGAGACTCAGAGTGAGGCTCCCATAGGAATACATAGAGAAATAGACTTCCTGTCGGCACATAAGATGCTGTGTTATCTGGTGAGTCTGATTGCTGGTCAGATGACACAGATGAGAAGCATCAGGGAGATATAACTCACAAATACAGACAATGGTAAGAAAATGACATTCACTACAGATTATATCATGTACATTTCTAGCAGGACATGGAATAACATTTTATGCAGGAGTTCTTCTTTAACTGATTAGCCCTTTTAGTGTATCTCCTCTGCTGCTGCTGAAATATTACACATGCTCAATACAAAATACAGTCTTGTTGTCTCTGCCCTGAGTGATTACACTTCTAATAGCAGTTTCAGTGTGAAATTACAACTACCAATAACATCTGCTGCTTTATTTTACTGCAGCCTGTACTGAGCATGTGTGAGATGGCAGCAGGGGAGGAGGTGCACTGAAAGGAGCTTGTGAAACTATAGGTGGATGGAGACTTGAGTGACCACAGGATTCTTGAACACTTGCTCAAGTTATAATAAGCTCACTCCCAGCGTGTCTATTAGCTACCGTATATTTTCATTCTTCTCCTCCAGGTTTTTAAAACTCAACATGGATAAAACAGACTTTATCATCATCCCCTACGAGACCTACTTCAGCTAACAGCACTATGCTTTCCTCAGTCTCACAGTTCCATTTAATTCTGCCCTGTCCTTCAAACCACACATCCAAACTCTTACCTCTACTGTTAGGGCAGATATACATTATTCTATAAATTGGTAATGAGGAAATACTGAGTTTCCCATGTTCAGACATCTGGAAATATATCTTGGCTGTCATGGTACAGACAGTGTGCTATTGTATTCTCCTTAAGCTATGCAATTTTAAGATGGTCTCTACATCCTGGATTCGTCTACAAAGATCTACACTGAGTGCAAAGGTCTACACTGAGTGCAAAATTCTACACCATTACAGAAGGCAGCCAATGGGACATCTCCACATGAGTGTCTAGAAGAACAAAGACTATATGTGTTTAACTCTTACTGGCTTGTTGGGAAATGTCCCGCCTTTCTTCCTGTGTATATACGTTTGGTAATAAACTGAGTCAGCCCCAGACCAACTGAGAGCCCCTGACGTGAGGATGACTCCAAACTGACATTTGCGTCCGTCTCGAGTTATTGAGTGCGCACCACGTCTGTTAATTAGGACAGCCGATCTGATCTCCTGCGAACCCATTGAGTTCTCCCCTCAACAGCTTGGTGCTCCAGGTGAGGCCCTCAAAAAGGAGCACCCATACCCTGATATCCGAAGGTAGTCGACATCTCCGAAATTCCTGTCTCCCGAAATTGAGGCTTGATCAACCTCCACAATCACGGTAAGTTTTTCATATACATTGTATGTGATAATTTGCCTGTGATTCAAGGGACGTGGGACAGAGGAGACTAGACTTACGGGTGTTGTGGGTGAGTCCAAAGTGACCGGACTGAAGGGTGGTCTCCGCTGAGGGTCCGAACTTAGATAAAGTATATAGAAGGTCACTAAGAGGACTCAGATCGGTTGCATAGGGACCCAGACTGACAGCTCTGTGGTAACCTCAATAGGGAGTAGCCCGAGAGTTACCTTTAATAAGTAAGTAGTAGAGATAGTGTAGTGAGTGACGGTGTAGTCACGGAAGCACGCGCTGAGCGGTGCTTATCACGCCCATTGAGCGAATCACCTCCAAGGACGAAGACGGCGAGGTTGCAAAGCGATTGCAATCGGGAACCTATGATTTATGATTCATAGCTTCCCTCCCTTCTTGGTGGATTGAAGATAAGGGGTTCAGATCAATAGGTGGCCATATTGATAAGGTGTCATGTTTTTGTTTAAAAAGAAGCCCAACCTTCCTGTTGGAGCTTCTAGGGCTGTCAGTCTGGTAGAACAAAGAGAAGGAAAAAGATGTGAAAAATGCAAAGGAGTTGTTTCAAGAGATAAAAGAGCCCAAGTGTCTACCATCAGAAAGGCACTTGTGTTTAGAAATAAACTGTTTAAGTTTTGTTGAACCTAATGCTATGTGTGTGTCCAAATAGGAAAGACCTGTGACCATAGCATTAGAGGTTAGAACAGTAATGAAATAATAAGCATTGTAACCTAGTGTGGGCCAATATGGCTAGCACTAAGAGGATATGTTGGCCATAAAGTATTGTCTGGTTGATGTGAAAGGTTGAAACTGTTTGAAGAAGGTTTGAAGAAGGTTGAACAATACCCATAGCCAAATAGATGGTGGTATTGTATAAGCCTTATCCCCCAACTAGTCTGCTGTTTGTTGAAGTTTCAGGAAAGCTGGATGAATCCTAGAGAGATAAGAGTCAGGACAGGGGGGCTGATGGCTGTGGTGGGCTGATTCCATCCCCCCAGACTTAGCCCAGTCTGCTCAACAAACATTCCTTAGATAAGAGCAAGAGTGACTATGGAAAAGGGAGGGGGTGTGAGGAGGAGGCAAGAATTTGTAAGTGACTTAAGGTATAGAAATGGTCCTTTGTTTTTTGCTGCAGATTGGTTATATATCTGACACAGAAGAGTAAAGATCAAATAATAACTTTTCTTTTTTCTCTTCCTAGCAGCTTATAAATGTGCAAGAGCCAAGACAATAGTTTATGTGCCCAGTGTGGTGTGGTTTTATGTGAGTGTATCTGTATTCAGGAAAGCTACAGGATGGGAATCTCTAATATCCATGGTTCCCGTGAATAAAAATGTCAACTGGGTTACTCAGAACATTACCAAGTTACAAACCAAATTACCTAGAGTAAGGGAAAGATGGTTACCAAAACCCAGAAAAGTCCAGGTACAAAGGGTGGTAACCCACAAGGGGTTGCTGGTCTCAAACTGGTGAAGATTCCCAACCCCCTCTTCCCCTGGGTGATGGTAACTTGTAGGAAGGGGAAGTGTATGAACATGTGAAAACATCAGTATTTAGGGGGGATTGTTAGGGCACTATGCACTATGCTTTCCTCAGTCTCACAGTTCCATTTAATTCTGCCCTGTCCTTCAAACCACACATCCAAACTCTTACCTCTACTGTTAGGGCAGAAATACATTATTCTATAAATTGGTAATGAGGAAATACTGAGTTTCCCATGTTCAGACATCTGGACATATATCTTGGCTGTCATGGTACAGACAGTGTGCTATTGTATTCTCCTTAAGCTATGCAATTTTAAGATGGTCTCTACATCCTGGATTCGTCTACAAAGATCTACACTGAGTGCAAAGGTCTACACTGAGTGCAAAGGTCTACACTGAGTGCAAAATTCTACACCATTACAGAAGGCAGCCAATGGGACATCTCCACATGAGTGTCTAGAAGAACAAAGACTATATGTGTTTAACTCTTACTAGCTTGTTGGGAAATGTCCCGCCTTTCTTCCTGTGTATATACGTTTGGTAATAAACTGAGTCAGCCCCAGACCAACTGAGAGCCCCTGACGTGAGGATGACTCCAAACTGACATTTGCGTCCGTCTCGAGTTATTGAGTGCGCACCACGTCTGTTAATTAGGACAGCCGATCTGATCTCCTGCGAACCCATTGAGTTCTCCCCTCAACACTACCTGCCACTGTTAGCTCAAGAATATTTCTTGTTTTCAATCCTTCCACACCCCTGACCAGTGGTGGATCATAATATAGGCGTTTTAGGTGACCATCCGGGGCCAGATGCCTCAGATAGGCCACTCAAATTACCCACTCAAACTGAGCACCACCAACAATCATATACAGGATGGCCCATGAAAAAGTAGGCCCCCTACAGCGAGTATATGACAATATGGATGAGCAAGTGGATTGTTTTTTTTAGTTAATCAACACAAGTCAGAAAATATGTTGAAAGTAGTCCCCATTCAGGTCTTGGCATCTTTGGGGAGGTCGGGTTATGTTGGTGGGTACTGCTTGTAGCTCTTCAGCAGTGATGCAGTGGAAGCAGTGGCGTAGCTACCGGGGGGGCAGAGGGGGCGACGGCTCCGGGCCCAGTGACTCAGGGGGGCCCAGCAAGGATGACCTTGCCTACTATCAGGCGAATACAAGTGAGCGCTTCCATTATGGAAGCGCTCACTTGTATTTAGGGACCCCCATCAGACCTCAGATCAGCCCACCCAGCCACATAGGATTAAAATAAAAAACCTTACTTACCTGTTCTGCGCTGCGGCTGCCCTCCGGTCCGCGCTCTGCTCTCTTCCCTGGCGGTGCGCACTATGACCTGACGCTGCACGCAGCGTCAGGTCATAGTGTGCGCGGGCCAAGGAAGAGAGCGGAGCGCGGACCGGAGGGCAGCCGCAGCGCAGAACAGGTAAGTAAGGTTTTTTATTTTAATCCTATGTGGCTGGGTGGGCTGATCTGAGGTCTGATGGGGGCACAATACGCTGATCTGAGGTCTGATAGGGGCACAGTAGGCTGATATGAGGTCTGATGGGGGCACAGTCTGCTGATCTGAGGTCTGATGGGGGCACAGTCTGCTGATCTGAGGTCTGATGGGGACACAATACGCTGATCTGAGGTCTGATGGAGGCACAATACGCTGATCTGAGGTCTGATGGGAGCACATTAAGCTGATCTGAGGTCTGATGGGGGCACAATACGCTGATCTGAGGTCTGATGGGGGCACAGTAGGCTGATCTGAGGTCTGATGGGGGCACAGTAGGCTGATGTGAGGTCTGATGGGGGCACAGTAGGCTGATGTGAGGTCTGATGGGGGCACAGTAGGCTGATCTGAGGTCTGATGGGGGCACAATACGCTGGTCTGAGGTCTGATGGGGCACAATAAGCTGGTCTGAGGTCTGATGGAGGCACAATACACTGATCTGAGGTCTGATGGGGGCACAATACGCTGATGTGAGGTCTGATGGGGGCACAGTAGGCTGATGTGAGGTCTGATGGGGGCACATTCTGCTGATCTGAGGTCTGATGGGGGCACAATATGCTGATCTGAGGTCTGATGGGGCACAATACGCTGATCTGAGGTCTGATGGGGGCACAGTAGGCTGATGTGAGGTCTGATGGGGGCACAATACGCTGATCTGAGATCTGATGGGGGCACAATACGCTGATCTGAGGTCTGATGGGGGCACAATACGCTGGTCTGAGGTCTGATGGGGGCACAATACGCTGATCTGAGATCTGATGGGGGCACAATAAGCTGATCTAAGGTCTGATGGGGGCACAATACGCTGGTCTGAGGTCTGATGGGGCACAATACGCTGATGTGAGGTCTGATGGGGGCACATTCTGATGATCTGAGGTCTGATGGGGGCAGGGGACTGTTAGTTTAGTGATGTAAAAACTGGGGACAGGTTTCCTTTAACATAGGAGTCCCCTTGTTTTTTACTCCTATTACTCCTATATTTTACTGCATTATGTGGTAGAGTATTTAGAGTAGGGTATGTAGAAAGTCTATTGTACTGTACTTAACAGCATAGATGATCTAGCAGTTTATATAGTCATCTTTCTAATACAATATTATAACCACAACTAGTAGTATGTGCCTTTGAAGTTGGAAACGTGCGTTTGGGAAGCCAAGTGGGGGGCCCACTCAAGTATGTTTCGCCCCCCCCTGTGCTGAACCTCTAGCTACGCCTCTGCGTGGAAAGTGTTCTCCTTCAGTTCATCCAGGGGATCTGGATTGTTAACGGACACTTTCTGTTTTAAATTTCCCCACCGATAAAAATCACATGTGGACAAGTCTGAGGAACGTGGTGGCGATGAACCCTCGCTCACAGTTCGATCTCCGTAAACAGTTCACGAACCCGTGCCAGCGAGTTTCCTGAGGTGCGGCATGTTGCCCCATCTTGTTGGTAAACAAAGGGCATTTTTTTCTTTTGGTGTTATTACATAGTAGAGATGAGCGAATTATCCAAAATTTTCACAAGATTCGAAGGAATACAAATCTATTCGACGAAGCTGCACACAAATTATACGTTATTATGTGGTGTTTTGCGAACATTTGCACACTAATAACGAACGTTCACTTGTTAAAGGTACGCAACGCAGAATTGTAAATTTACTTACGTTTCATACGTATCTTACGTATAGTTAGTGGTCAAATTTTTGAGTACGTTTACAATACGAAAAATTCGGATTAGCTTTGGAGAAGAAAATTTCCAAGATTCGATACGAATCTACTAAGCGGCGAATAGATTCGCTCATCTCTATTACATAGTAACATAGTTTATAAGGCCAAAAAAAGCCCTCTGTCCATCCAGTTCTTCCTGTTATCCTGCAAGCTGATCGAGAGGAAGAGAAAAAACCCCTGTGAGGTAGAAGCCAATTTTCCTCACTTTAGGGGAAAAAATTCCTTCCCGACTCCAATCAGACATCAGAATAACTCCCTGGATCATCGACCCCTCTCTAGTAACTATAACCTGTAATATTATTACCTCCAGAAATACATCCAGGCCCCTCCTGATCTCTTATAGTGAACTCACCATCACTACCTCCTCAGGGAGAGAGTTCCATAGTCTCACTGCTCTTACAGTAAAGAGTCCATAGTCTTACTGCTCTTACCGTAAAGAGTCCATAGTCTTACTGCTCTTACAGTAAAGAGTCCATAGTCTCACTGCTCTTACCATAAAGAGTCCATAGTCTCACTGCTCTTACCGTAAAGAGTCCATAGTCTCACTGCTCTTACAGTAAAGAGTCCATAGTCTCACTGCTCTTACCGTAAAGAGTCCATAGTCTCACTGCTCTTACCGTAAAGAGTCCATAGTCTCACTGCTCTTACCGTAAAGAGTCCATAGTCTCACTGCTCTTACAGTAAAGAGTCCAGTCTCACTGCTCTTACAGTAAAGAGTCCATATTCTCACTGCTCTTACAGTAGAGTCCATAGTCTCACTGCTCTTACAGAAGAGTCCATATTCTCACTGCTCTTACAGTAGAGTCCATAGTCTCACTGCTCTTACAGTAAAGAGTCCATAGTCTCACTGCTCTTACCGTAAAGAATCCATAGTCTCACTGCTCTTACAGTAAAGAGTCCATAGTCTCACTGCTCTTACAGTAAAGAGTCCATAGTCTAACTGCTCTTACCGTAAAGAATCTTCTTCTATATTTGTGTACGAACCTTCTTGAGCCCACTATTCATGTTCCTGATACTGCGCAACAAACGCCAATTTTCTGGCCGTGAAGCAGTGTTTTGGGAGTCAAATGTCATGTGATTCATTTTCAGCGTACCAGTACCTCCTATTCTAGGAATTTACGTGACCTGATTAATGAAACCAAGCTTCATCCGTCCTGAGGTGCAGCAATGGGTCCAAATCTCCCTCAGCAATCATAGTCAGCAACCAGTAATTTCCGCATCCAGCTTTGTCGGACTCTTTCAGTTCCTGCACACATGTTATTCGGTTCCAGGTTCAGAGATTTCAGACCTCGCTGACAAGTGGTCCGTGATACACCAAATTGCTGAGACAGTCGGCGAGTTAATTTTTGCAGGCTGCTTGCAATCCGCATCTGAATTTCATGCACAACTTCAGCCATCCTGATCGATGGAGGCCTCGGGTTCTTCATGTTTGCAGCAGAGCCAGTTTAATGCCATCTTTGAATCAGGCTCCGATGGTTTTGTTCCTGGGTACTGGTCGGCACACGTCTCTTACGTATCCTTAACCGATCTGCTTCACACATAGCCTTCCACAATCACTATTTGCTGCTCTAGGGAGGACACCATCTTTATGACACTATAGGCCACTTTTATCAAACCGAATAATCAATCGGTCTTAGTTGCCCATAACAACCAATCAGAGCTCGGCTTTCAGTCCCTACAGGGCTCTGAAAAACTTAAAAGCTGAGCTCTGATTGGTTGCTATGGATAACACTGCACACACGTGTATACACTGTACATGACGGCTCTTACCTTGTGATATAAGAGGCTGATGCTCCTCCATTACATGTCACTGCACACACGTGTATACAC
This sequence comes from Rhinella marina, assembly GCA_900303285.1. NCBI lineage: Eukaryota > Metazoa > Chordata > Amphibia > Anura > Bufonidae > Rhinella > Rhinella marina. The sequence goes on from ONZH01027711.1 coordinate 16,464, forward strand.
TGCACATGACGGCTCTTACCTTGTGATATAAGAGGCTGGTGCTCCTCCATTACATGTCACTGCACACACGTGTATACACTGCACATGACGGCTCTTACCTTGTGATATAAGAGGCTGGTGCTCCTCCATTACATGTCACTGCACACACGTGTATACACTGCACATGACGGCTCTTACCCTTTGATATAAGAGGCTGGTGCTCCTCCATTACATAGCACTGCACACACGTGTATACACTGCACATGACGGCTCTTATCTTGTGATATAAGAGGCTGGTGCTCCTCCATTATATATCACTGCACACACGTGTACACACTGCACATGACGGCTCTTACCTTGTGATATAAGAGGCTGGTGCTCCTCCATTACATGTCACTGCACACACGTGTATACACTGCACATGACGGCTCTTACCTTGTCATATAAGAGGCTGGTGCTCCTCCATTACATCTCACTGCACACACGTGTATACACTGCACATGACGGCTCTTACCTCGTGATATAAGAGGCTGGTGCTCCTCCATTACATGTCACTGCACACACGTGTATACACTGCACATGACGGCTCTTACCTTGTGATATAAGAGGCTGGTGCTCCTCCATTACATGTCACTGCACACACGTGTATACACTGCACATGACGGCTCTTACCCTGTGATATAAGAGGCTGGTGCTCCTCCATTACATAGCACTGCACACATGTGTATTACACTGCACATGACGGCTCTTACCTTGTGATATAAGAGGCTGGGGCTCCTCCATTACATATCACTGCACACACGTGTATACACTGCACATGACGGCTCTTACCCTGTGATATAAGAGGCTGGGGCTCCTCCATTACATATCACTGCACACACGTGTATACACTGCACATGACGCTCTTACCCTGTGATATAAGAGGCTGGTGCTCCTCCATTACATGTCACTGCACACACGTGTATACACTGCACATGACGGCTCTTACCTTGTGATATAAGAGGCTGGTGCTCCTCCATTACATGTCACTGCACACACGTGTATACACTGCACATGACGGCTCTTACCTTGTGATATAAGAGGCTGGTGCTCCTCCATTACATGTCACTGCACACACGTATATACACTGCACATGACGGCTCTTACCTTGTGATATAAGAGGCTGGTGCTCCTCCATTACATGTCACTGCACACACGTGTATACACTGCACATGACGGCTCTTACCTTGTGATATAAGAGGCTGGTGCTCCTCCATTACATATCACTGCACACATGTGTATACACTGCACATGACGGCTCTTACCCTGTAATATAAGAGGCTGGTGCTCCTCCATTACATGTCACTGCACACACGTGTATACACTGCACATGACGGCTCTTACCTTGTGATATAAGAGGCTGGGGCTCCTCCATTACATGTCACTGCACACACGTGTATACACTGCACATGACGGCTCTTACCTTGTGATATAAGAGGCTGGTGCTCCTCCATTACATGTCACTGCACACACGTGTATACACTGCACATGACGGCTCTTACCTTGTGATATAAGAGGCTGGTGCTCCTCCATTACATATCACTGCACACATGTGTATACACTGCACATGACGGCTCTTACCCTGTAATATAAGAGGCTGGTGCTCCTCCATTACATGTCACTGCACACACGTGTATTACACTGCACATGACGGCTCTTACCTTGTGATATAAGAGGCTGGTGCTCCTCCATTACATGTCACTGCACACACGTGTATACACTGCACATGACGGCTCTTACCTTGTGATATAAGAGGCGGGGGCTCCTCCATTACATATCACTGCACACACGTGTATACACTGCACATGACGGCTCTTACCTTGTGACATCTTTCAAGTGCAACTCTTTAAGTGCACATACAGAATTATACCAGAATGTAATACTTTGGATATAGAATCTACTTTGTCATCACCATCTACTGACCATCATCCATTTTCTCTCCTTTCCAGGTATGTCTTTACTGAATGCAACTGCACCCAACTTTCCAAGAACCTGATAACATCCACATAGCTCATCTTTCCTTCCCAATCCCTGGTATGTCTTTACTGAACATTAATGTCTTTTTCCCTGATGGATTTATTGAGTACTTGTTTATATTGACTATTTCACCCCTGTGTCTGGTCCTACTTTGATTAGGCCAACTCTAACCTCCTCCCCACTTGGTCACACCTGATTGAGCACAGAGTGGTATAAATCTAAGTGCTTAGGTCTTTCAAGTGCAACTCTTTAAGTGCACATACAGAATTATACCAGAATGTGACCGGAAGGGGACCAAAGGTAACTAATGAAATAGTTAATGCAAACAATGATTCAATTTTTCATCTTGCTCTTCCCACTTTCCCTAAACCTCCAAAAATGCTCTTACTTACAATCACCCAGCAAGGAACTGTTCATCTCTCCCTCCATTTTACCCACTCATCTAACCTCCTGTGCAAACCTGTTTAGTGACATAAAACATTTCCTTCCCAAACACACACGGCCTCCTCATGCCCTCTCTTTCTCTCACCTACTGACACTTTCCCTGCTTCTACTTATTGCTGGCGACATCTCTCCAAATCCAGGCCCCCCACAGCAAAT
>ONZH01027712.1:0-18701 GCA_900303285.1 Rhinella marina
GAATGGCTGGGCGTACACATCTTCCTTGTCCTCACCCTCCATCTGCACTTCATCCATCTCTGGGCTCAAGGCGATGTTCAGCCTTGGAGTGGTGGCCTGGGAATCCTCGCTGATGATGCTTTTCAGCGCACTTTCCAGAACATGGATGAGTGGGATGATGTCGTTGATCCCATAGTCCTGCCTGCTCACAAACAAAGTCGCGTCCTCAAAAGGGATCAACAATTGGCAGACTTCATGCATCATCTGCCAGTGTGTGACTTGGAAGTCGCAGTGTGGCGTGAAGCTGCCTGATTGGCCCATGAGGTAGTCTGTAACGGCTGACCTTTGCTTGTACAGGCGGTCCAGCATATGGAGGGCAGAATTCCAGCGTGTTGGCACGTCGCAGATTAGCCGATGTTGGGGCAGACTGCGCTGTCTCTGGATCCTTAGCAGGGTGTTCCTTGCAGTGTAGGAGTGGCTGAAGTGTTTGCACACTCTGCGTGACATCCTCAGAAGGTCTTGTAATGCAAGAAATGATCTAAGAAACCTGTGCACTATGAGGTTTATCACATGTGCCATACAAGGCATATGACTCAGCCCCCCCTGCTGCACTGCAGAGACAATGTTCCTCCCATTGTCTGCTACCACACTTCCCACCGTTAGTTGACGTGGGGTCAGCCATTGATTGATCTCCTCCCCGATGGTCTGGAGGAGCTCCAGCCCACTGTGGCTCCGTTCACCCAGGCTCACCAAATGGAGGACAGCCTGAGAGCGCCGGGCCTCACATCGGTGGTAAGACACCGGGGCAGGTTGGACTGCTGTCAAAGCGGCGGATGGTTGCAAGGTGGTGGAGGCAGAACTTCTGCTTCCCGCTGCTGGCCCCCTAAACTGGAGGTGACAGTGGCAAGAATGGGCCAACTTCCTGATGGTCTTTTGGGAGGATGTTGACCCAATGGGCAGTAACAGACATGTACTGCCCTTACCCATAATTTGAGGACCAGACATCAGCACTCAGGTGCATGGTCTTGGACACCGAGAGTCCCAATGAGTCACCCACCTTTTTCTGCACATAACTGTGCAGTGATGGGACAGCTTTGCCAGAGATGTAGTGGCGGCTGGGGACTTGCCATCTGGGGTGCGCACACGCCATGAAATCCCTGAAAGGCTGGGAGTCCACGAGGTTGAAGGGCAGGGACTGAAGCACCAGCAGCTTAACCAGGTGTCCGGTCAGTTTCTGGGCCATGGGATGGCTGCTGGAATACACCTGACGTCTGCCCATGGACTCAGTCACGGCTGCCTCATTAGCGGTGTAGATGGCAGTGACACTGTGCTGGTGCTGGCACCTGAGGCTGACGAGCCCTGAGTTCCACTGAGAGGATGCTGCATGATGGGATCTGCAGCGTATGGTGCATCCTGACAGGAGGTGGTATTGGGGTCACGGTTCTTCCAGGCCTGTTGGTGTTGCCTTTCCATATGCTTTCGCATGGATGTTGTCCCGAGATTATCACCCCTGCCACGACTGACCCTCTCATTGCACAGCAGGCACAAAGCGATGTGCTTATCTTTCCCCAGGCGGAAGAACTGCCAGACGACAGAGGACCGTGGTTTGCTGACAGCCACGGGGGGTCTTGCTGCCTGTTGACTGCCACTGCTGCCTGAGGGTGCCCTCTCAGGACCAAGGCTTTGAGAGGGTGATCTCTGCCTGGTATCTTGGCTTCTACCCCTTGGCTCCTCGTTTGGGAGCTTTGAGCGGTGGAACTGGAGGATTGGGTAAGCCAATCTAGAACCGCTGGCTGTGTGGTCCTTACATGACCAGTGGGCGTCAGGGGTAGCTGCACCCTGCTGCCACGCCTGTTACCCCGGCTGCCACCGGGCCTGGTGCTGCCACTTCTCCTACCCTCACCGCCTGCTGTTGCACTCCTTGCCTGGGAAGTGCTGGAAGTAGGACGCTTGGACATATTTTTATTTGGGTGGGGGAAAATTAAACAATGTATTTTTTTTTATACTTTTTTAAACTTTATTTATTTTTTTTATAACTTTTTTAACTTTTTTTTAAACTTTGTTTATAACTTTTTTTTTTTGAGTTTTTTTGTAACTTTTTTTGTTGCGGCTAAACGGGGTTGACGGCACCCAGCTACACCCAGCAACGTGTAGCGTGTACGGTCACGGAACAGGAATGCTACCTGTCCTGACTCTTTTCTCTCAGTATTTCTTTGTTTATCACCCTATCTCTCCCTAGATCTCACAATTTTTTTATTTTTATTACTTTCTCTCCCTACCTCTACCTATCTCTTGCTTTCTCAGCCTCTTTCCCTATCTATCACCTTATCTTCTATATCTAGCTTTCTCTTCCTCTCTCCTGCTTCTCTCACTAACCATTTCTATTCCTTCTCTATCTCTCCCTGTATCTATCTACTTTTTTGGCTATCTATCTATCTATCTATCTATCTATCTATCTATCTATCTATCTATCTTTTTTCTCTGTCTATCTAATCTGCAGCTCTTCTCCCTTTGAAATCTTGAGACGCACTGACAAGATGTCGGCGCGCTCAGGCACTTCAGGGGCTGTGGGGTGACGTCACACATTTTTTTTTTCACAGAAAATCAGGATACAAGGGATTATAGGAGTAATAATCCCTTGTATCCTGGTCTATTCTGTGAAAAAATTACAGTTTTGCGTTACCGTTTTTTTTTTTTTTTTTACCAGATTTGTTACGAACTTTTCAAAAGTTCGGTTCGGTGACGAACTGAACTTTTTGCAAAGTTCGTAACGAATCTGGTTTGTTATGGTTCGGTTCGCTCATCCCTAGTGCTAACGTAGTCAGTAAAGCTGACTTGCCAAAAAACCAGTGAATCCGCGTTTGTGGGGTTGTTCTTTTAAATAACTATTTGCGGCGTTATTCGCCATCCAAACAGAAAAGCGTGATATTGTGCTAACGTAGTCAGTGAAGCTGACTTGCAAAAAAAACAGTGAATCCGTGTTTGTGGAGTTGTTCTTTTAAATAACTATTTGCGGCGTTATTCGCCATCCAAACAGAAAAGCGTAATATTGTGCTAACATAGTCAGTGAAGTTGACTTGCCAAAAAAACAGTGAATCCATGTTTGTGGGGTTGTTCTTTTAAATAAATATTTGCGGTGTTATTCACCATACAAACAGAAAAGCGTGATATTGTGCTAACGTAGTCAGTGAAGTTGACTTGCCAAAAAACCAGTGAATCCGTGTTTGTGGGGTTGTTCTTTTAAATAACTATTTGCGGTGTTATTCACCATACAAACAGAAAAGTGTGATATTGTGCTAACGTAGTCAGTGAAGTTGACATGCCAAAAAAAACTGTGAATCTGTGTTTGTGGGGTTGTTCTTTTAAATAACTATTTGCGGCGTTATTCGCCATCCAAACAGAAAAGCGTGATATTGTGCTAACGTAGTCAGTGAAGCTGACTTGCCAAAAAAACAGTGAATCCGTGTTTGTGGAGTTGTTCTTTTAAATAACTATTTGCGGCGTTATTCGCCATCCAAACAGAAAAGCGTAATATTGTGCTAACATAGTCAGTGAAGTTGACTTGCCAAAAAACCAGTGAATCCGTGTTTGTGGGGTTGTTCTTTTAAATAACTATTTGCGGTGTTATTCGCCATCCAAACAGAAACGCGTGATATTGTGCTAACGTAGTCAGTGAAGTTGACTTGCCAAAAAAACTGTGAATGCGTGTTCGTGGGGTTGTTCTTTTATATAACTATTTGCGGTGTTATTCACCATCCAAACAGAAAAGCGTGTTCCTAGACATCCTTCGGCAGCACAGTATGGGTTAAGTCTAGATCCCTAGAACAAGGCAGAAGAGACTATAGCAATTAAATAATTAATCAATTAAACAATTGACCCCCAACTGTATAAAGCACCCCATTAACCACACCCACACAGAGTTTTTTCCTCTGCAATGTAGAAGAGACTGTGATCTGTTCACGTGAACAGAAGCTCTTACTTTTTATTTTTTATTAATATTTCTTTCTTCTTTTTGGAATTGGCCTGACAGTTTTTGAGGGCCCTACGGTCTCGCATGATGGGGACTCAGAGCTGACGGGTGGCGCAGTTCTCCCTATTCAATTGTGTAGCTACATGCTGTACTTTTCCCTGGTTTATCTACACCAGGTTATCCCTCTTATATCTCCCCTGTGTATTGGAGAAGAGGTGTATGTGTTATGCATTGAGGATTCCTTCTCCCCTGTGTCGCTGGAGAGCAGTGTTGCCACATAGACCGACTGGTTCAGAGGAGCAGAGGATCATTTTAAGGTAAGAACATGCCTTGTATTCCTTTGTTCTTCTATCGGTGTTAGCTCCGGCGGTGGCCCCGCCCCCTGTTCCCTCCGTGGGGCTGATACTCAGCCTTGTGTTTCTGGCGTCCTCGGGTGCCAAGGAGAACCGCTATTTCTCCTATTGGCTGGCGGCGCTCATGTCAGGGGCAGGGGGTGTGGCTTTAGTGCTAGACGCTTCTTTATTCTAGCGCTCGGCCGACTTCTCTGTAATTCTTGGCTGGGCAGCAGCGCCTCAGGATCTGCATGGTAAAGTTTGCCTTGGTGCTATTCTAAGTGTGTTTTTTTTTTGCATAGTATTAAGAGGCTGGTTGCTCCTAAGTCGGGGACTTGTGGTACTCCTTAGTTACACTTCGGGTGCTCTTTGGTTGCTTAGGGACTTATCTTGTATGCCTTTGGTGTATTACTGGTGTCTTCCTTAAGGTGGCACTTTTTGGTTCTGGGACTTGTAGTGCTTGTGGTTGCGCATACTGCCTGTATATCTAATTTTTGTTTCTATTAGATGTCAGCCCTCGGGAAGGCATGCATTCAGGCAAGACCAGGCATAGAATATGCCGTGACTGCAAGCAACCAATCCCTGATGATTTGTCTGAAGACTTATGTGGTCTATGTGCAGCACCTACTCAGGATCGTGCCTCATCTGTACCTGTTGACACCCTAAGGGATATCATCAGAAGCGAATTGGCATTTGCATTGGGCGATATGGGTCCCTCATCTAAAAAGAGTAAGTTGTCTTCTGCTAACTCTCCTCCTCATAGCTCGGCAAAATCCGATTCTGATAGGTCTGAACCTGAAATACAAAATGATTTCCGGTTGTATGAGAGAGAGGACATGCCAAAGCTTGTTAAGGCAGTCAAAATGACCCTTCAGTCAGATCGTTCCATCAAAGGAAAACAGCCTAAGGAAAGTCTGTATTACTTTCCAGTGTCTGAGGACAGTTTCCTGCCATCCCATCCATTGAGTGACAGTATCTTTAAATAAAGACTGGAATTCCTTTAAAAAACGCCTTGACATAGGTTCTAGGTTCAAGTATTTGTATAAGCTGTGTGATGATGAGGTGTCTAAATGGGATCATCCTCCTAAAGTGGACATTTATGTTGCTAAATTGGCTAAAAAGTAATTTTATCCTGCTGAAGAGTCCGCCATGCTAAGGGATCCAATGGATAGAAAGGCCGATTCACTGGCCAAGAAATGCTATGCCGCTGCGGCTGCAGCTTCTAAAGTGTCCATTGCCTCTGTGACAATTGCAAGAACCCTCAGAGTCTGGCTTAGTGACATAACCAGAGATTTGGAAAAAGGTACTTCCAGAGAGGAAATTATTGAGAAAATTCCAGCTCTCAAGGTGGCTGCTGAGTATCTGTGTGATGCTCCTCTTGATTCTTTGTCTATGTCATCAAGATACGTGCCTTGTGGTTAAAACAGTGGTCTAATGGTGATATGTCATCTAAAAACCATTTTTGTTCCTTACCATTCCAACCGGACTCTATGTTTGGGTCTCAGCTCAAAGATATACTGAAAGATCTCTGTGACAACAAGGGGGTGGGCTTTCCTTCCTACAAGAAACCTTCTTACAGACCTTATCCACGCGGTTCCAGGAGATCCCCAAAGTTCAAAAGAGATTACCGTCAGGATAAGTTCAAGGGCTTCAGGAATAAGCAGCATAATCCTTCATCATCTTTTACTAAGAATAAGCAGCCCCAGAAGAAAGATGACAATTTATGACGCCAGATTATCTCCCCTTGGCATCGGGGGAAGACTTACCCATTTACTACCTGTCTGGGAAAAATCGGTGACCGACAAATGGGTGTTGTCCCTGATAAAACATGGCTACCTTCTGGAACTGAAAAGTCTTCCTCCAGAAAAAGTATTTTGTAAATTTCCCAAAAGACTCTTGCCTTCTAGGTCTAATACAGGAATTCCTGCAGAAAGGTGTGCTAGAACCTGTCTTTCTAGGGGAGAGAGGTGGCGTTGTCTACTCCAGAGTGTTCCCGGTCCCCAAACCAAACGGGAAGTTCCGGTTGGTGATAGATCTCACCTACTTGAATCAGTACACGCTGAAAAAGAAATTCAAAATGGAGAACATACGGTCTGTACTCCCCATTGTCAACGAGGGGGGCTTCCTGGCGACTCTGGACCTGAGGGACGCCTACCTGCACGTTCCAGTTGCCAAAACTCACAGGAAGTACTTACGGATTGCGGTGCTGTCAGAAGGCATAACTCACCATTTCCAGTTTACCTGCCTTCCGTTTGGACTAAGTTCAGCTCCCAGAGTGTTCTCCAAAGTGACCATGGTCCTGGCAGCGATCCTCAGGTTGCAGGGAATACATGTGATTCCATATCTAGACGACTGGTTGATGGTAGCCAAGTCATCCCAACAATTATCATCTCAGATGACGACGACAATTCAGCTTCTCCAGTCACATAGGTTTCTGATAAACAGAGAAAAGTCACACCTGCAACCAGTACAGAACATCCAGTTTCTGGGGTTCAGAATAGATACCTGCAAAATGAAGATTTTCCTCTCCCAAGACAGATGCCTGAAAGTCAGGAGGAATGTCTTCAGGTTAATTTCCCAGTCTTTAGTGACTATATGTCAAGCCATGAGGGTGCTGGGTCATCTCACCTCTATGCTGGATGCGGTCAATTGGGCGAGAGCACATTCCCGGAATTTGCAGGCGGAGATACTGAAAGCTTGGAACATGAATCCTCGATCACCAAACAAGGTCTAAAATGGTGGTTGAATGCTCGTCATCTACAGCAGGGAGTTCTGATTCGTCAGGAAGCGAAGATGGTGCTCACGACAGATGCCTCCTCCTTGGCCTGGGGTGCCCATGTAGGGTCCCAGTGGGTACAGCAAAAATGGCCACCCCACCTCATGCACAGATCATCCAACTGGAAGGAACTGAGGGCGATGACCCTAGCCCTCAAACACTTCGAACATCTGCTGAAGGGAGAGAATGTCCTAATACAGTTGGACAATCTGTCCACAGTATTCTACATAAAGAAACAAGGTGTCACCAGAAGCCCTGCACTTCGCCGAGAGTCCCGGAGACTGTTCCAGTGGGCAGAGAGGAATTTGAAGACCTTATCGGCAATCCACATAAAGGGATCGTTAAACTCCACAGCGGACTTACTCAGCAGGCACATTCTTTCACCAGCAGAATGGTGTCTATCTCCTTGAGTATATCTTCAGATAGTCCAGAAGTTTGGACAACCTCAACTCGACCAACTCTTTGCTACCAGACAGAATGGTAAGACACCTCAGTTCTGTGCCCTGGATCCTCGCCAGAATCCTTTTGCTGTGGACGTTCTTTCAATTTCATGGCACAAGACCTTCATCTATGCCTTTCCCCCTCCTGCACTGATTCAGAGGACTCTGACCAAAATCAAGGAAGAGAAAGCCAGAGCAATTGTCATCCTGCCTTACTGGCCCAGGAGAGCCTGGTTCTCCCTGGCACTCTCCCTGTCAGGAGGGAATCTATGGACACTGCCTCTTGTTCCAGACTTGCTGACTCAGAACGGCCTGGCACATCAACAGCTGGATAGGTTGAAACTGACTGCATGGGCACTGAACTTGACATCTTGAAACATGAAGGTTATTCAGATAAGGTGATCTCTACCGTCATTAGTGCCCGTAAAGAGAATACCAGGAAGACGTATGAGCGTCATTGGCAAACCTTCCGGGCGTGCTCATCCGATTCATCGCTTCCAGTGATTCTCCAATTTCTTCAGGATGGACTAGAAAAAGGATTGAAGCTCAGTACGCTTAAAACTCAATTTGCTGCCATCAACTCATTCCTTAATGGGAAGTATTCTAGGCATCCAATTGTTCTAAAATTCTTTAAAGGAATGAAGAATATACGCCCTGACATCCGGAACTTAGTTCCTTCTTGGGATCTCCTCCTTGTCCTGGACTGTCTGAAAGAGTCTCCCTTTCTCCCTCTCCAGTCAGTTGACTTGAAATTTGTTTCCTGGAAAGCTGCATTCCTAATAGCCATCTCTTCAGTCAGAAGATTGTCAGAGATCCAAGCATTATCGTACAAGGATCCTTATTTCAGAGATTTATCGCACTCAATAGTGCTCAGGACCCTACCTACCTTTGTTCCTAAGGTTCCCTCCTCTCTTGCCTTAAATCAGGAGATCATCTTACCAGCTCTCACCACGGATGATGGCTCGGAGAATCCTCTTGATGTCAGGAGAGCAATCCTGATATACCTGGATAGAGTCAAGTCTTTCAGATGCTCTGAAAATGTATTTGTTCTTTTTGGAGGAAAGTCGCAAGGTTCCAAAGCCTCGAAATGGACTTTATCTTCCTGGATCAAGAATACTATCTCTCTATGCTATAATAAGAGAGGTTTGGCAACTCCTAAAGACCTGAAGGCACACTCTACACGGTCAACCTCGGCCTCATGGGCTGAAGCAGGAAATGTTTCTCTACAAGAGATATGTCGTGCTGCGACCTGGTCATCCCCAAACACCTTTATCAAGCACTACAGGCTTGACATACCTGATGGTGCAGCCCTTGGCCAGAGAATATTGTGTCCTTCCGTATTGGTTTAATACCCCCCTTTTAATTTGCCACTGCTTTGATGTCCCATACTGTGCTGCCGAATGACGTCTAGGAACAACCGAATTTTGATACTTACCTAACGGAAATTCGAGTTCCTAGAGTTTAATTGTTTAATTGATTAATTATTTAATTGCTATAGTCTCTTCTGCCTTGTTCTAGGGATCTAGACTTAACCCATACTGTGCTGCCTCTGGACTCTAGGAACTCGAATTTTCGTCAGGTAAGTATCAAAATTCGGTAGATATTGTGCTAACGTAGTCAGTGAAGCTGACTTGCAAAAAAAAACAGTGAATCCGTGTTTGTGGGGTTGTTCTTTTAAAGGGTTTCTGTCACCAGAAATGACCCTATTAAACCAAGTGTCATTTGCAATGAGCAAATGACACTTGATGCCAGTAATGTTACTATTATAGTCCTCAGTAACGCCGTTTTGCTAAAAATTACGATTTTATAATATGCTAATGACATCCCCTAGGTGCAGTAGGCGTGAACCTGCACCTAGGAGAGGCCGTAATTATGCCTCTTACCACGCCCCCGGTCGCGCTGATTGACAGGGCCGGGCAGCCAGCTCTTTCGGCTCCCGGCCCTGTACGATCCGAAATCCCGCGCCTGCGCAGTAATGAAGCCGGGACCCGGGCGGGCGCCGGCTCTCAACGCACGCTGATCCCGCGCCTGCGCATTGCGATCAGCGCGCGTTGAGAGCCGGCGCCCGCCCGGGTCCCGGCTTCATTACTGCGCAGGCGCAGGATTTCGGATCGTACAGGGCCGGGAGCCGAAAGAGCTGGCTGCCCGGCCCTGTCAATCAGCGCGACCGGGGGCGTGGTAAGAGGCATAATTACGGCCTCTCCTAGGTGCAGGTTCACGCCTACTGCACCTAGGGGAGGTCATTAGCATATTATAAAATCGTAATTTTTAGCAAAACGGCGTTACTGAGGACTATAATAGTAACATTACTGGCATCAAGTGTCATTTGCTCATTGCAAATGACACTTGGTTTAATAGGGTCATTTCTGGTGACAGAAACCCTTTAAATAACTATTTGCGGCGTTATTCGCCATACAAACAGAAAAGCGTGATATTGTGCTAACGTAGTCAGTGAAGTTGACTTGTCAAAAAAACTGTGAATCCGTGTTTGTGGATTTGTTAATTTAAAATAACTATTTGCGGCGTTATTCGCCATCCAAACATAAAAGGCTGATATTGTGCTTATGTAGTCAGTGAAGTTGACTTGTCAAAAAAAACAGTGAATCCGTGTTTGTGGGGTTGTTCTTTTAAATAACTATTTGCAGCGTTATTCGCCATCCAAACAGAAAAGCGTGATATTGTGCTAAAGTAGTCAGTGAAGCTGACTTGCCAAAAAAACTGTGAATCCGTGTTTGTGGATTTGTTAATTTAAAATAACTATTTGCGGCGTTATTCGCCATACAAACAGAAAAGCGTGATATTGTGCTAATGTAGTCAGTGAAGTTGACTTGCCAAAAAAAAAGTGAATCCGTGGTTGTGGGGTTGTACTTTTAAATAACTATTTGCGGCGTTATTCGCCATCCAAACAGAAATGCGTGATATTGTGCTAACGTAGTCAGTGAAGTTGACGTGCCAAAAAAAGCAGTGAATCCGTGGTTGTGGGGTTGTTCTTTTAAATAACTATTTGCAGCGTTATTCGCCATCCAAACAGAAAAGCGTGATATTGTGCTAACATAGTCAGTGAAGCTGACTTGCCAAAAAAAACAGTGAATCCGTGTTTGTGGGGTTGTTCTTTTAAATAACTATTTGCAGCGTTATTCGCCATCCAAACAGAAAAGCGTGATATTGTGCTAATGTAGTTAGTGAAGTTGACTTGCCAAAAAAACTGTGAATCTGTGTTTGTGTATTTGTTCATTTAAAATAACTATTTGCGGCGTTATTCACCATCCAAACAGAAAAGCGTGATATTGTGCTAACGTAGTAAGTGAAGTTGACTTGCCAAAAAACAGTGAATCTCTGTTTGCGGAGCTGGGTGAAGCAAGGGCTTCATCATCATCATTATCATCATCTGCAGACGACGCTTGACGCTTGCGTGTCAGGCAGCGGTGCAGGCAGCAAGTCGGTAGTGTGGCCGTTAGTCAGCGGAGTGGCAGCAGTGTGAGGTCGGGAGCCAAACGGGCACGGGGTAGACTGCACTCTTCGCAAGTGCTTTCCGGCCATGAAAAGAGCGGTGCAGGGGCTCAGCCAGGCAGCGGAGGTACCACTGAGTCAGTGCGGAGTGTTGGTGGTAAAATCGCTTACTCGGCGGTGTGGAAGTTTTTTGTTAAGACGCCTGAGAAGGTGAACATGGCTATATGTAGAATCTGTGGTCAGAAAATGAAGCGTGGCCAGGGTGCTAATGTTTGCACCACGGCCCTGCGCCAACATATGCAGCGTCACCACAAAGTGGCCTAGGAAAACCGTGGCTCAGATGTGGCGGTCCAGTCGGCAGCAGCAACAGCAGCATCACCCAGTGGCACGCAGCCCATTTCAGGCAGTCAAGGCTCCAGCACCTCTGCCGAAGGGAGCTGTCTGTCATTATCTACCGCTCCAGATGCTCCTGCTCCTCCTCCTCCTCTTATTCCTCGCCACTCATTACGGCAGCAGTCGTTCACCGAGGCAATTGCAAAGAGACAGCAGTACGCGTCCAGCCATCCTACAGTGCAGAAGCTGACCGTGCTCCTGTCCAAGTTGCTCGTGCTGCAGTCCCTCCCTTTTCAACTGGTGAACTCTGCACCGTTCAGAGAAATTATGGCTTGTGCCGAGCCGAGGTGGAGAGTGCCAAGCCGTCATTTCTTTGCCAAAAAGTCAGTCCCATCCCTGCACAAATATGTAGAAGAGAAGGTGGCCCAGTCCTTGAGCCTGTCGGTGTCTGCCAAAGTACACGGCAGCGCCGACGTGTGGAGTTGCAACTACGGTCAGGGACAGTACATGTCCTTTACGGCCCACTGGCCGTAAAGGTCAGGGACAGTACATGTCCTTTGCTTCCTGCCCAGCCACACGAGCAACTTGAACAGGTGACGCCACTTTCTCCTCCTCGTTGTCAAACTGCTGATCCTGCGATAACGTCCGGCTCCTTCTCCACCACCTCAGCCTCCACTGCAGGGCCAAATCATAGCGCTCCTCCAGCGTACCACATGTGCAGAGCACGGCGGTGTCACGCAGTTCTACACCTGGTTTGCCTGGGCGAACGAAGTCACACAGGGGAGGAACTGCTCTGTGTCATGAAAGAAGAAATTGATTGCTGGCTTTCTCCGCGACAACTAAAAATCGGAACCATGGTGACAGATAACGGAAAGAACATAGTGTCCCCGCTGCGCCAAGGAGGGCTGAGCCATGCGCCCTGCATGGCGCATGTATTTGATCTGGTTGTCAAATGGTTCCTCAAGTCTTATACCCAACTGCAAAACATTCTAAAAATGGCCAGGAAACTTTGCATGCACTTCAGCCATTCCTACACCGCCAAGCACACACTCCTTGAGCTGCAGCGGCAGAATGGCGTCCCCCAACATAGGCTGATATGTGACGTTTCCACCCGTTGGAATTCTACCCTCCATATGTTGGACCGACTGTACGAACAGAGAAAGGCCATAAACGATTTCTTAATGATCCAAGCGAACAGGAGTACTCCCCTGTGTAATTTTGATGTCACCCAGTGGCAGCTCATGCGTGACACCTGCCGCTTGCTCAGGCCCTTTGAGGAGGCCACGTTATTTGTCAGTCGCCAGGACTACGGTATGAACAACATCATTCCACTGCTTCATGTCCTGGAACAGATGCTGCAAAATCTTTCTGGTCAGGGGACTGGAGACGTGGAGACTGCATCTCACGGCCACATGAGTCAGTTGGGGGCTGAACTGGAGGAGGAGGAGGACATTGGAGCACAAGCATTTTGTGTTTTTTCTACTCAGGTGACAGAAGAGGAGGAGCAGGAGCCAGAGGAGGTAGAGGGAGATTAGGAAGATGAGGCAGATGACCCAGAGACACCATGGCAGTATACAGTGGAGTTGGAGGCAGGGAGTCCCTCTGAGTCACTTGTGCAAATGGCCCGATGCATGCTCACTTGCTTACGTAGTGACAGCCCAATAGTCACCATCTAGCAGAGGGATGACTTCTGGCTCTCCACCCTCTTGGACCCTCGCTACCGGTGTAAAATGGGGGCCTTTTTTTCACCTGCTGAGAGGGAGGACAAACTGAATTACTATAGAGACATCCTATGTAGTCAGTTGGCTGCTGCCTATCTGCGTCGTCGTCCATCCTCTCGCAGGTCTGACCAGGGGGGGCCCCTCAGCGCTCACATACCACTGCCATGGCTGCTGTGGGGGGGTGGGGGGTTAGGAGCAGTTCCAGCTCCATCAGAAGCAACTTGAGTCTGGAGTCGCTGATGAACAGCTTTCTTCACCCGCCAAGTGCAGAAAGTACTCACCAGCAGCAGCAGCAGGTAGACCAGGAGCAGACCCTGAACCAGCAGGTGATGGCCTACTTGGACAGCACCCTGCCACCCCACATTGAAGATCCTCTGGACTACTGGGCAGCCAAACTGGATTTGTGGCCGCAACTGGCCGAGTTTGCACTGGAGAAGCTGTCCTGCCCGGCTAGTAGTGTGGCATCAGAGCGGGTGTTCAGTGCGACGGGGGCCATAGTTACCCCAAGGAGAACTCGCCTGTCCTTCCAAAATGTGGAAAGACTCACCTTTGTCAAGATGAATCAGGCATGGATCAGCCAGGATTTCCACCCACCAACGCCTGATGCATCAGATTAGATCAGCCATGATGCGTCACCCAAACCTTGACAAATGAGACTGTATTCTTCAGGCTACCTGCCTCAGCCACTCTTATGATGCTGCCAACCGTTTGATGCCACACATCTACCAGCTGCTCCTTCTACCACCCAGCATCTTTACCAGTGGCTGGTATTGCCACCCACCTCTCCACTCTGTCATTGACCCAATATGTAGCCTTCTGATGCTGCTGCCATCTCATCAGGTCTCCTCATGCTGCTACTGCTGTCACCTCCAGGCTATGTCACCATGCCACTCTGTGTCCTGATGCTGCTGCTGCCGCCTCCACACGCTGTGTTCTATCGGCCGCTACCTCCAAATGATGTAATTGTGCCCTCTGTGGCCTGCTCATGCTGCTGCCGCCGCCTCTGCACGCTGTGTCCTGGCTGCCGCTACCTCCAAATTATGTAATTGTGCCACTCTACAGTATGCTGCTGCTGCCTCCACATGCTGGGTCCTAGTGGCCGCTAGGTCCAAATTATGTACTTGTGCCACTCTCTGGGATGATGTTGCTGCTACCGCCTCCACACGCTGTCTTCTAGCTGCCGCTAGGTCCAAATTATGTAATTGTGCCACTCTGTGGCCTACTCATGCTGCTGCCACTTCCAGGGTCTGTCATTCTGCCACTCTGTAGCTTACTCATGCTGCTGCCACTTCCAGGGTCTCTCTTTGTGACACTCTGTCGCCTTCCAATTTTAATGACTGCTGCTGCCACTTCCAGGGTCTTTGATTGTGCCAATCTGTGGCCTACTTATGCTGCTGCCACTTCAGGGTCTGTCATTCTGCCACTCTGTGGCCTACTCATGCTGCTGCCACTTCCAGGGTCTCTCTTTGTGCCCCTCTTTGGCCTACTCATGCTGCTGCCACTTCCAGGGTCTCTCTTTGTGTCACTCTTTGGCCTACTCATGCTGCTGCCACTTCCAGGGTCTATCATTCTGCCCCTCTTTGGCCTACTCATGCTGCTGCCACTTCCAGGGTCTGTCATTCTACCACTCTGTCGCCTTCCAATTTTAATGACTGCTGCTGCCACTTCCAAGGTCTGTCATTCTGCCACTCTGTGGCCTACTCATGCTGCTGCCACTTCCAGGGTCTGTCATTCTGCCCCTCTTTGGCCTACTCATGCTGCTGCCACTTCCAGGGTCTGTCATTCTGCCACTCTGTCGCCTTCCAATTTTAATGACTGCCGCTGCCACTTCCAGGGTCTCTCTTTGTGCCACTCTTTGGCCTACTCATGCTACTGCCACTTCCAGGGTCTGTCATTGTACCCCTCTTTGGCCTACTCATGCTGCTGCCACTTCCAGGGTCTGTCATTGTGCCACTCTGTCGCCTTCCAATTTTAATGACTGCTGCTGCCACTTCCAGGGTCTTTGATTGTGCCAATCTGTGGCCTTCTCATGCTGCTGCCACTTCCAGACTTCCAGGGTCTGTCATTGTGCCCCTCTTTGGCCTACTCATGCTGCTGCCACTTCCAGGGTCTGTTATTCTGCCACTCTGTCGCCTTCCAATTTTAACAACTGCTGCTGCCACTTCCAGGGTCTGTCATTCTGCCACTCTGTGGCCTACTCATGCTGCTGCCACTTCCAGGGTCTCTCTTTGTGCCCCTCTTTGGCCTACTCATGCTGTTGCCACTTCAGGGTCTGTCATTGTGCCCCTCTTTGGCCTACTCATGCTGCTGCCACTTCCAGGGTCTGTCATTCTGCCACTCTGTCGCCTTCCAATTTTAACGACTGCCGCTGCCACTTCCAGGGTCTCTCTTTGTGCCACTCTTTGGCCTACTCATGCTACTGCCACTTCCAGGGTCTGTCATTGTGCCCCTCTTTGGCCTACTCATGCTGCTGCTACTTCCAGGGTCTGTCATTGTACCCCTCTTTGGCCTACTCATGCTGCTGCCACTTCCAGGGTCTGTCATTGTGCCACTCTGTCGCCTTCCAATTTTAATGACTGCTGCTGCCACTTCCAGGGTCTTTGATTGTGCCAATCTGTGGCCTTCTCATGCTGCTGCCACTTCCAGGGTCTGTCATTGTGCCCCTCTTTGGCCTACTCATGCTGCTGCCACTTCCAGGGTCTGTTATTCTGCCACTCTGTCGCCTTCCAATTTTAACAACTGCTGCTGCCACTTCCAGGGTCTGTCATTCTGCCACTCTGTGGCCTACTCATGCTGCTGCCACTTCCAGGGTCTCTCTTTGTGCCCCTCTTTGGCCTACTCATGCTGTTGCCACTTCAGGGTCTGTCATTGTGCCCCTCTTTGGCCTACTCATGCTGCTGCCACTTCCAGGGTCTGTCATTCTGCCACTCTGTCGCCTTCCAATTTTAACGACTGCCGCTGCCACTTCCAGGGTCTCTCTTTGTGCCACTCTTTGGCCTACTCATGCTACTGCCACTTCCAGGGTCTGTCATTCTGCCCCTCTTTGGCCTACTCATGCTGCTGCTACTTCCAGGGTCTGTCATTGTGCCACTCTGTCGCCTTCCAGTTTTAACGACTGCTGCTGCCACTTCCAGGGTCTTTGATTGTGCCACTTTGATTGTGCCACTGTCTTCTAGCTGCCGCTAGGTCCAAATTATGTAATTGTGCCACTCTACGGTATGCTGCATTTAAATTTTTATGACTGCTGCTGCCTCTCCCAGGGTATGTCACTGTGCCATTCTGTCTCATTAAAATTAGTACGACTCCTGCTGCCTCTCCCACTCTGTGGCCTTGAAATGTATTCCACTGCTGCCTCTTGCAGCTTCTGTTACGGTGCGACTCTCCTCTGCAGCAGCATGTCAGTCGTAAATTTTGGTACGTTCTGTAGTCCTATTCCATTATTCAAAGCTCAAGTACACAGGAAACCCTGTTTGTTTTGAACACTCGAATTTTTAAAAGTAAATGATTCTGGCCCCCGGGAAACTCAGCGATGAGCATGGGGGAGGCGAGAGGCAGGGGCTCCCACAGGTGGTAGCTCAGCTCTCTGCAGACCTCCAGCTCGATCACAAGATGGAACTCTGAGCTTTCTTGGCATCTTGGGTCAATACTGACATTTTATCACAGTCAAGGCAAAGCTGTAGCCTTCGCTGCACCTCCTCTGTTCCCATCCGCAGGCATAACCAGCCCCTATACTGATAAGAACATATGCTACAGTTGATCTTAGCCAAAAGAAAGAGAATTTTTTAGTACGGTCTGCTCTTCAGGGTATGTCATCATGCCACTCTACGGCTTGATGCTGCTGTCACCGCCGACTGCACATGCCGTCTCCTAGCTGCCGCTACCTCAAAATTAGGTAATTGTGCCACTCTGTGGCCTCCAAATTTTACTACTACTTCCACTGCTGCTGCCACTTCCAGGCTCTGTCATTCTGCCACTCTGTGGCCTACTCATGCTGCTGCCACCTGGCCACATTGTCGTCGTGCCACTCTATAGTCTGCTGATGCTGCTGCCACTGCTATCTCCAACCTGTCTTTGGGGGCTCTGCTTGTATAAGTGTGTAATAGAACAGGTTCTGTCGAAATGTATGTGGAATCAGTGAATTGGTGTAAAAGGCATGCGCTTATGGCTCTCTAGTAGGATCTTGGACCTCTGCACGATTATTTATAGCTGGCACTAACATTGACCTGTAAGGCTGAGTTCAGACTTGAGTTGTTTGGTGAGTTTTGGCCCCTTTACTGCCCAAATACATAAAAGTGTGCAGCGATTCTAAGAAGCCTGTTATGTGCGTGTCACACTGGCTCACAGTATTCTTCCACTACTACAGTAGAACACCGAGTGTACTCAAGCTCAATGCTGGCATTCACTGTAATGTTGATTTGTACGCTAATGCTACGCATTGTATGCTAATGCATACGAATTTGTATGCTAATGGGAATGCATTGTGCGCAAATGCGTAAAAATTCAGTTAAATAGCATACTTTCACAAGCGAAAGGAGTAAAAGAGGAGAAGTCGCGATTCTGACCTTTTTCTATTAACCAGACACCCTCCCCTCTTCCGAGTAGGGGGTGCCTGGTTTAGTCCCATTGACTAACATTATGCTCGGTTGCTCGGCCAGAACACCCGAGCATACAAGTGCTCGCTCAACACTACTCCCTATGCGTTTTACTGCAAGGCACAGTGTTCTACACCACTATCCAGGCTCTCTGCAGCCCGGAAGTAGACATTTTTTAACGCGATTCGCAACAAATTTATTCGGATCGAAGCAAATCTTTCCGGAAAATTCGGCGAACCAGCCGAATCGAATTTTTTAAAAATTCGCTCATCTCTAGTCGTGAGTGACAACGGGACAAATATAGTGGCAGCGCTGAACCTGGGGCAATTCACACATGCTCCCTGTATAGCACATGTAGTAAATCTAGTGGTCCAGAGATTTCTGAAAACATTCACTGGCCTGCGCACAGTGCTGGCAAAGTCACAGAAGCTTTGCACTCATTTGAGTCACTCTTATGTGTCCCGCAACGCTCTGCTGGACTTGCAGCGGCAAAATGGTCTTCCGCCACACCGGTTGATAGGTGACTTGCCAACTCAGTGGAATTCTGCGCTTCACATGTTGCAGCGGCTCCTTGAGCAGCGGAGAGCAGTGGATGACTTTGTCCAGCAGAAGCCAGAATCATCGACCGTAGGGAGCAGGTGTTGCTTAGATTTCTGTCAGTGGAGGCTGGTCCGAGATGCCTGCAGTGTGCTGAAGCCCTTTGTAGAAGCCACTAAAATGGTCAGCCGGGACAGCTGCGGTCTGAACAACATTGTTTCAATAATATTTGTCCTTGAAAAGACACTGTCGATCATGCAGCAGGGGGCGATGGTGGAAGGTAACCCTGCACGCCCTGCTGTGACTGTTGGGGAGCCCCAACGACAAAGTTCCATGGAGGTGTAGGAGGAGGATGAGGAGCTTCAGCTAGAGGAGGGGGAGGAGGAGGAGGAGGAGTTTGATGATGCCCACGAGGAGGAGGAGACACAGTTGGAGGAGCAGGAGGATGACAATGCCACCTTCAGGAACACTCAAGTGTCTCAGAGGGAGGCTGAGATGGAAAGAACTGGCTTCTCGGGCACGCTGGCCAGGATGGCGAGCTGTATGCTCACATGTTAACGCACCGCATGCT
>ONZH01027713.1:0-85777 GCA_900303285.1 Rhinella marina
CCAGAATCCTGCCTTTATGGGACAGTTAAGCAGGGGGGGGTTACACCGCTGTTGAGGCCTGAGCAGGTTGAACAGGTGGTGCAATGGATAGCCGATAGCGCTTCCACACATTGTCCACCAGCCAGTCATCCACACAGTCTCACTCTGACCCTCCTTCCTCCACACCTGGCCAACAGAGTCATCCCACCATTGACCCCTCCCAGGAGCTCTTTTCGGGTCCTTTTTCAGATGTGCCGGAAGAATCCCAGGAGCTAGGCAGAGGAATTTGTTTGTAGTGATGCCAAACACTTGAGTTTTCGCCATCTCCTGCTGATGTGGACCCTGAGCCAGCATCTGTTATCATGAGCGATGATGATGATGAGACGCAGTTGCCATCAAGGGAGGCCTGTTGGAATGTCCAGTGGGCAGGAGGAGGAGCAGAGTGAGGAAGTTGAGGTGGTGGATGACGAAATGACCGACCCCACTTGGCCAGGGGTGATGTCCAGCGAGGAAAGTAAGTGGAGAGGTGGTGTCTGCGCAGCACCGAAAAAAGGCAGCAAGAGGCAGAGGGATGTTCCAGAGGCAGAGGGATGTCCACAGGCAGAGGGATGTCCACAGGCAGAGGGATGTCCACAGGCAGAGGGATGTCCAGAGGCAGAGGACAGTCCAGACAAAGTAGTGAGGGCCACAGCCAGCACGGCCGAAGCTGTTTCCGGCAGCGGGCAGTGCCGCGCGAAGCTCCCCATCGAGGCCTCGTACTTCTGTGGTGTGGAGATTTTTTAATGTTTGTGCGGATGACAAACTGAGCGCGGTTTGCACACTCTGCCACTCAAACTGAGTAGGGGCTCTGAGAAGAGCAATCTGACCACCTCAGGCATGCGGCGTCACTTGGAAGTCAAGCACTGGGCTGAGTGGGAGAGAGCAAACGCAATACAAACGCGCCCGGTCCTGCTGCCACTGCCTCTTCCCCTGTGTTGTGTGCTGCCACTGCGGTCCAGACCTCCAGCCAGGACACCTCCACATCTGCCTCTGCCTCGGCTACTTTGGGGCCTTCTCCTTCAGCCTCCCCTTCCCCCGCCTCTTCGCCTGCACCCTCACACTCCTCGTCCCAACAACTGTCCATCTCGCAGGCGTTCGACCGCAGGCGGAAGTACGCCTCGAGTCACCCCCAAGCCCAAGCCTTAAACTGCCACATCTCCAAACTGCTGGCCCTGGAGATGTTGCCGTTTAGGCTTGTGGAGACGCAGGCCTTCCGCGACCTGATGGCGGCTGCCGCACCTCGCTATTCCGTCCCCAGCCGCCACTACTTTTCCCGGAGTGCCGTCCCCGCCCTGCACCAGCACGTGTCGCGTAACATCAGGCGGGCCCTGAGGTACGCAGTCAGCGCAAAGGTCCACTTGACCACCGACTCGTGGACAAGCGCTTGCGGCCAGGGACGCTACATCTCTTTGACGGCACACTGGGTGAATGTAGTGGAAGCGGGGACGGGGTCGCAAACAGAGACGGCCTACCTACCACCCCCGCCCAAGATTGCCAGCATGGGTTCTGATAAACCCCCCTCCTCCTCCTCCTCCTCCTCCTCCTCCTGTGCCTTAACATCTCCCTCAGCCGCTAGCTGGAAGCGTTGCAGCACTGGCGCGGGGAGACGTCAGCAGGCGGTGCTAAAGCTCATCAGCTTGGGCGACAGGAAGCACAGCGCCCCAGAGGTGAGGGACGCCATATTGCAGCAGACGGAGATGTGGCTGTCGCCGCTGCAGCTAGGACCAGGCATGGTCGTGTGCGATAACGGCCGTAACCTGGTGGCGGCTCTGGAGCTTGCCGAACTCAATCACGTACCATGCCTGGCCCACGTTTTTAATCTGGTAGTCCAAAAATTTCTGAAGACTTACCCCAACCTGGCAGAGCTACTGGTGAAAGTGCGGCGCTTGTGCGCTCACTTTCGTAAGTCAACTGTAGCTGCTGCTAGCTTAAAAAAACTCCAGCAACGCCTCCATTTGCCTGAACATCGGCTGTTGTGCGACCTGCCCACTCGCTGGAATTCCACCTATTCCATGTTGGCCAGGGTGTGTGAGCAGCAGAGAGCATTGATGGAGTACCAGATTATGAATCCACGCGTGCCTCCAACTCAGCTCCCTCAGTTTGCCAACCACGAGTGGCCATGGATGGCAGACATATGCGATGTACTGCGTATCTTTGAGGAGTCCACCAAGAAGGTCAGCAGCGAGGACGCTATAGTGAGCGTAACCATCCCGCTCCTAGGCGTCCTTAAAGAATCGCTCATCGCAATAAGGGAGAACGCATTGCACGCAGAGGAGACGGGGGTAGGAGGAGACGCAACGGAGCTACACAGTCAGACCACACTTTTGTCTGCTTCACGGTGGCAGTTGCAGGAGGAGGAGGATGAGGAGGAGGACGACGTGGAGGTGGCTGTGGAAGAGGAGGAGGATGCTGGCGGCGAGGGTAGCAGTCAGGCTGTGTGCGTCCCATTGGTTCAGCGCGGATGGGGCGGAGAGGAGGCGGAAGAGGAAGAGGAGGAAATGGCAAGTGATCCTTCTGGTGGGGGCAGTGAGGTCATGCCTATTCAGAGTCTGGCACACATGGCTGACTTCATGCTGGGCTGCTTTTCCCGGGACACACGTGTTGTCCGGATAGTGGAGAACAAACTGTACTGGGTCTTCGCACTCCTGGACCCCCGGTATAAAGATAACGTCTCCTCTTTTATTCCGGTAGAGGAGAGGACGAATCGATTGCTGGAATACCAGAGGGAACTCGTGCAGAACATGATGGAGATTTTCCCACCCACCATCGCTGGCGGCAGAGAGGAGAGGGTCTCCCAGAGTCCCACAACATCCATCAGGCCCACAGCCACCAGGGGAACACTCTCCAAGGTGTGGGACACGTTCATGGCACCCCCTCGTGCAACTTCCATCACTGCGGGGCCCGCTATCAGCAGGAGGGACAAGTATCGGCGGATGTTGCGGGAGTACCTGGCAGACCGTACCCCTGTCCTCCCCGATCCCTCGGCGTCCTACACTTACTGGGTCTCCAAGTTGGACACGTGGCTGGAACTGTCCCTGTACGCCTTGGAGGTGCTTGCCTGCCCTGCCGCCAGCGTGCTATCAGAAAGGGTGTTCAGCGCAGCCGGGGGCATTATAACCGATAAGCGCAGCCGCCTGTCAACCGACAGTGCCGACAGGCTGACGCTAATCAAAATGAACAGCAAGTGGATTGACCCGGACTTTGCTTCTCCAACCGTGGAAAGCAGCCAAAAGTGAAGTGCCATCTGTATGAAGTGCCATTTCCTCCTCCACCTCCTCCTCCTCCTCCTCCTTAACCGCCGTAGAATTGCTCCGTAAATAAGAAAAATTTATATGTTTATGGCTCACCTCTTGGGCCTCCTCATAATTTTTAACAGGTCTCACCTCTTGGGCCTCCTCATAATTTTTAACAGGTCTCACCTCTTGGGCCTCCTCATAATTTTTAACAGGTCTCACCTCTTGGGCCTCCACATAATTTTTAACCGGTCTCACCTCTTGGGCCTCCACAAAATGTTTAAGAGGTGTCACCTCTTGGGCCTCCACATAATTTTTAACAGGTCTCACCTCTTGGGCCTCCACAAAATGTTTAACAGGTCTCACCTCTTGGGCCTCCACATAATTTTTAATACGTCTCACCTCTTGGGCCTCCACAAAATGTTTAACAGGTCTCACCTCTTGGCCTCCACAAAATGTTTAACAGGTCTCACCTCTTGGGCCTCCACAAAATGTTTAACAGGTCTCACCTCTTGGGCCTCCACAAAATGTTTAACAGGTCTCACCTCTTGGCCTCCACAAAATGTTTAACAGGTCTCACCTCTTGGGCCTCCACAAAATGTTTAACAGGTCTCACCTCTTGGGCCTCCACAAAATGTTTAACAGGTCTCACCTCTTGGGCCTGCACAAAATGTTTAAGAGGTCTCACCTCTTGGGCCTCCACATAATTTTTAACGGGTCTCACCTCTTGGGCCTCCACATAATTTTTAACACGTCTCACCTCTTGGGCCTGCACAAAATGTTTAAGAGGTCTCACCTATTGGGCCTCCACATAATTTTTAACAGGTCTCACCTTTTGGGCCTCCACAAATGGTTTAGAGGTTAACAGTGGAAAGCAGCCAAAAGTGAAGTGCCATCTGTATGAAGTGCCATTTCCTCCTCCACCTCCTCCTCCTCCTCCTCCTTAACCGCCGTAGAATTGCTCCGTAAATAAGAAAAATGTATATTTTATGGCTCACGCTCTTGGGCCTCCACATAATTTTTAAACAATAGGTCTCACCTCTTGGGCCTCCACATAATTTTTTAAAATCAGGTCTCACCTCTTGGCCTCCACATATTTTACGGTCTCACCTCTTGGGCCTCCACATGTTAACAGGTCTCACCTCTTGGGCCTCCACATAATTTTAATCTCACCTCTTGGGCCTCCACAAAATGTTTAACAGGTCACCTTTGGGCCTCCACAAAAATGTTTTAACGTCTCACCTCTTGGGCCTCCACAAAATGTTTAACAGGTCTCACCTTTGGGCCTCCACAAAATGTTTAACAGGTCTCACCTCTTGGGCCCACAAAACAAACAGGGTCTCACTCTTGGGCCCACATAAATTTTTAACACGTCTCACCTCTTGGGCCTCCACAAATTTTAACAGTCTCACCTCTTGGGCCTCCACAAAATGTTTAAGAGGTCTCACCTCTTGGGCCTCCACATAATTTTTAACGACTCACTTTGGGCCTCCACAAAAGGTTTAAGAGGTTAACAGTGGAAAGCAGCCAAAAGTGAAGTGCCATCTGTATGAAGTGCCATTTCCTCCTCCACACTCCTCCTCCTCCTCCTCCTCCTTAACCGCCGTAGAATTGCTCCGTAAATAAGAAAAATGTATATATTTATGCTCACCTCTTGGGCCTCCACAATAATTTTTAAGAGGTCTCACCTCTTGGGCCTGCACAAAAATGTTTAAGAGGTCTCACCTCTTGGGCCTCCACATAATTTTTAACAGGTCTCACCTCTTGGGCCTCCACAAAATGTTTAACAGGTTCTCACCTCTTGGGCCTCCACATAATTTTTAACACGTCTCACCTCTTGGGCCTGCACAAAATGTTTAAGAGGTCTCAACCTATTGGGCCTCCACATAATTTTTAAACGGGTCTCACCTCTTGGGCCTCCACAAAATGTTTAACAGTCTCACCCTTGGCCTCCACAAAATGTTTAAGAGGTGTCACCTCTTGGGCCTCCACATAATTTTTAACAGGTCTCACCTCTTGGGCCTCCACATAATTTTTAAGAGGTCTCACCTCTTGGGCCTCCACAAATGTTTAAGAGGTGTCACTCTTGGGCCTCCACATAATTTTTAACAGGTCTCACCTCTTGGGCCTCCACATAATTTTTAAGAGGTCTCACCTCTTGGGCCTCCACATAATTTTTAAGAGGTCCTCACCTCTTGGGCCTCCACAAAATGTTTAACAGGTGTCACCTCTTGGGCCTCCACATAATTTTTAACAGGTCTCACCTCTTGGGCCTCCACATAATTTTTAAGAGGTCTCACCTCTTGGGCCTCCACAAAATCTTTAAGAGGTCTCACCTCTTGGGCCTCCACATAATTTTTAAGAGGTCTCACCTCTTTAGCCTCCACACAATTTTTAAGACGTCTCACCTCTTGGGCCTCCACAAAATCTTCCATGAGCCTCTGGCCAGCCCACGGCCTCTTCCTGCCTTTTGCGGTCCTACGCATCCCTCAACATCCCCACTGCTTTACCTGCTAGACATGACACTGGGCCAGGTCGGGTCACTGACATCTCTAGCGCCAACAATTTGGGCATTTTAAGGCTTCTGCATGTGTTTGAGTTGTTTTTACATTTTAAAGAAGACATGTCTGACCACATTTCACACACACACACAATGACAATTAGGGGTGGGGTCTATTTGCTTTCCCCCTTGCCTATGCCATCTGAGGTTGTCATAGGCAACGTGATTTTAAGGGGTGCAGAATTTCATCTTCTTTTTTGTCTAGTTTGGCTTGGGGTCCATGGCAATGTAGAGGAAAGAAGGTTTCCTTGTATGGTCTCACTTTACAGAGAGGTTATATTGTGTTTGGAGTGTATTGTTGAGAGGCTGTGATAGTGGCGTAATAGTGCGACTTGGGCGCGTTATATGCACCCAGACATGCTTCCCCTGCTGTCCCAGTTGCATTCCAGCAGTGTTGGCATCCTTTTCTGAGGTTCCAGGGTGGACTTGGTGACCTCCAAGTGGTCGAATTGAGATTTCCAAGTGGCGAGCATTTTTTCCCCATAGACTTTAATGGGATTCGATATCTGGTCGAATAGTCGAATTTCGCGGTCTATTCGAATCGAATTTCGAAATTTCGAATATTTCACTACTCGCTCATCTCTACTCAAAATATTTGGGAGGTCTCCCAGTTGTTTTAATATACAGTAGCACTTATCCCCTCATGACAAGCAGTAAGTCGAAAGGTAAATCCAAAGCTTCTAACGATGATTTTAGGACCTGGTAGAATAGCAGAGTGACGGGTCAAAGGGCCCTTTTTCTTTGACGGTCACCATGATTTTGTCATAATTTTATGTGTACCCAGATAAATTACATTACGCTGTGGAGCTTTATCTGTAAGCCTGACCCCCAGAAAACAATGTAACACCTTCATCCCTTAATAGAAAAGAGAATTTGAACAATGACATTGAGTTCCTGGTTATTCTCTGATTCAGTCATCCCCATGAACCTAAATATTATTGAAATGACATCAGTTTCAATGGCCTTCTGCATAGTAAGGAGTTCAGAAAGTTTAAAGGGGTTGTCCCACGAAAAATATTCTACCGTTTTCAAACCAGCATCTGGATATAAATACTTTTGTAATTGTATATAATTACAAATTTATCACAGCTACTAAGTTATTCAATAAAATGTATCTGCATAGCTCTACCTGCAGTTTTTTTTCTTATTTCTTTGACCTGCTCTCTGAGAAGGCTGCACATGCTCAGTTTCATCCTTCAACTGCCTCTTAAGCTGTGATAGGGAGAGCTGATACACGCCTCCTGAGCTGCTGCAGAAAAGACACTCCTCTTGAGCTGTCAGCTTGATATAAATCTAGCAGAGCAGTGAATGGGGATATCTCAACGTCCATGTGAGGTACAGGGCTGGTTCTAGCTTTGTTAGAAAGAGATTGCCATCTCCTATATGATGTCTGATTTTAATTTTTTACATTAGTCATGGGATAACCCCTTTAACACTGTCCTCTAGTAAAATGAAGCAGTGTAAACGTGATGTGTCTGTGACAGCTTCCTGTTGTTCATCAATGGCATATGTCACTTCTCAGTGACTCCATTTCCTTGTTATATTCCACCTTCAGTCTGTGGATATTTGTTTCAAAGTCTTTCTTGGTGGGGAAAGACTTCAAATACTCCTTGGTATCCCACTACCCACTGCAGAATCAGCTTCACTTGAGCTGTGCCCTACAGAGGATGATTAAGGGAAGATGTGTGAGACTGCTGGGAGCTGCAAGAGCACTGATGGTGCCATCTTGGCTAGCTAATGGCTGGCAACCCTGGTGTAATTCAGCACCTTCCACAGTGGGAGGATGCTTGAACAATGGGTCTCTTCTATGTCTGTTCCAGCTAAGTGTGCTGTATTTCTTCTGCCCATGTACCAACCTCAGCCCCTTTACCCATATTTGATCCTACGCTGCTGCCCTGACCTTAGACCTGTTACAGCATTGCCCATACTATGCAAACCCTGACCTTGGACTGTCCCTAACTATGATTCCGCCTGATCCCTCGTTGCCTTGCACCAGTCTCTGACCCCCTTGGGTTAGCTGTTAACCACACAGAGACTATTCCAAGAGGTAGTGGCCTGGTGGCTCCCCTTCAGTTCAGCCCAGATCGCTGTGTAGGGGTTAAAGGGTGAATACCAGATGACTACGAAAATGTCACCATTATGATTAGCCCTAAATCAAATCTGTGGTTCCACACTCACTGCCGTAACAGGAGCTCACTAAACAACCATCTTTGCAACACCATAGGCAAGCCATATCTCCCAAATTTTTTAATTTCTTTAAGTGCCAGAACAGCCCTTTTAGTACATTTGTAATAGTACTCTGGTACCTAGTCCAAATGTCCTGCCATCCGCCCCTCAGTCTATGCCACTAGTCCTAGGGCTGTGATGGCTAACTTCTGGCACTCCAGCTGTGGTGAAACTACAACTGCCAAGATATGCACTTGCTTGGCTGTTCTCAGAAGTCCATAGAAATCAATGGAGCATGCTTGGAGTCATAGTTTCACCACAGCTACAGTGCCGGAGGTTAGCCATCACTGTAGACTAGGGTGATGAGAGCTCTACAACTGTTATTCGCTTTTTGTCTCCAAGATTAACTCTTTATTCTCTGTGTTAGTGATTGCAGGAACTGATTATAATATATGATTTTCTATTTTCTATGAGTTGAATCTTGTTTCCTGCTTTTCACACGATGTCCAGCAAAGCTATTAACACTACTTTTGTCTACAAAACAGTGCAATGTACATTCCTGGAGGCCAGCAAATGTTACAGTGTTTGAGTGGCATGACACAAGCTATCATCACTTGCACTCATTTTCTATTCAGTCAGATGCAGGATTCTTTGAGCTCTGGTTGACACTGTGTTACATGTATTGTGTAGCTGTGTTTTTGTTTTGCTTCACTTGATGCTTAGCAAACCTATGAGGGGTATGTATTAGAGAAAACTCACTACTGATTGGTTAAGTTTCATCATTTAGATCATTACAAAGAATAGCCAACACATATGTCACTCAGTACGGCATATTTACTTATTCTTAAAGGAAAGTTTTCTTCCAATGTACTATATGTATACCCATATGCTAAAAAGAATTTCCATTTGGATGTGATGAATGATTGGATATGTAAAATATACTCTTTACTCATTTGAAAAGTCATTTTCTGTGTCACTTTTAAAAGCTTTTTTTTTTTTTTTTTTTTTTAAATAAATGACTTTTATGACCTATAAGATACCTCATAAGAGTCACATCTATGGACCCCTGGCAGGTAGTACCCCTTCTTTTTGAGAATGTATATGTCAGAATTAAGCAACAGTTTTCCTTTAGAGATGATCCAGAATTAGTGGCTTCTTTTTCAGTTAAATCAGTTGATTTCAGAACTTGTAATAGACCCTCAGGATGCGGATACGAGTAAATACTATTGCAGCCTACTCCACTATTCACTCTGTGGCCTACAAGGACCTGGGACCTCAGTGTCAGCTTACACAATGCATTGATGTCATCAAGCGAGCCTGTGCCATGTGGCGGACAATGCCACTAGTCAAAGATAAAAAGAACACACTGTTCCACCATAGCACTGTCAATATGTTAAACGGAATCCCAGTAAATCAAGTAGGGTGCTCACTTTTGCTCATTGTGCAATCACATGCACAACCCTGGATAGGGCTTGTAGTGTCTAGATCAGCTTCAGCTCACAGGAACGTCAGTTGGTTGGAGCGCTTTTGAAGCACTTAGTAAGTTTATTTCTTGTGGACATCACATTTTTGTTAGGGCAATGCAACATCACAAATGACATGATTACAAATATATCAGGAAACAACAGAAAGTAACCTCTGACCCCAAGGTAGGAGGGGCAAGGGGCACATCTAAAAACCATGAAAAACCCCCCAGAAAACTGTGGACATAAAATACATAATTATAGCATACACATAGGTGTAAAATGAAAAGGGTGCAATATAAAACTAGCCAAAAAATAACCAAGAGTTGAAAATAGAAAGACAGTATGCTGCTTCTAAGAGTAAAATTAGAATGATTTTTTAAATTTTACTCACTTATATGGTACCAACATATTTACCACTTACTGTTCCCCAGTGGGGCCCACATTCAAGCCTTATATTAAATAAATAGATAAATAAATAAATAAAATGAAAATTAAAATTAAATCATATTCAGCTCCATCATTTGCATCAGTATCATTTAGGAACATATTCACTCAACAAGGAGCAGAAAAAGAAAAACAAAAGCGCACTGCTCTGCTATCTATAAAATATTTATTAAAAACATACATAAAACACTATAAATAAAAGGCTAGCTACGCGTTTCAGTGGCGGGCCATCACCTTCATCAGGCTGAAAGGTCAGAAGAAAATACATACATTTAAATAGGGCTAACCACAACAGACGGCAATCAGGCCAGTCAAAATACAATGACATCCTGAATACATGGAGTGGATTCTGGTTCAATGGATTGAACCAGAAGAAAATACAAAGATATCCAAAACACATGAAGTGGATTCAGATAACTTGGGGAAAAAATAATTATATACATACAGTATATATATACAGTACAGACCAAAAGTTTGGACACACCTTCTCATTCAAAGAGTTTTCTGTATTTTCATGACTATGAAAATTGTAGATTCACACTGAAGGCATCAAAACTATGAATTAACACATGTGGAATTATATACTTAACAAAAAAGTGTGAAACAACTGAAAATATGTCTTATATTCTAGGTTCTTCAAAGTAGCCACCTTTTGCTTTGATTTTGCTTTGCACACTCTTGGCATTCTCTTGATGGGCTTCAAGAGGTAGTCACCTGAAATAGTATTTCAACAGTCTTGAAGGAGTTCCCAGAGATGCTTAGCACTTGTTGGCCCTTTTGCCATCACTCTGCGGTCCAGCTCACCCCAAACCATCTCGATTGGGTTCAGGTCTGGTGACTGTGGAGGCCAGGTCATCTGGCATAGCACCCCATCACTCTCCTTCTTGGTCAAATAGCCCTTACACAGCCTGGAGGTGTGTTTGGGGTCATTGTCCTGTTGATAAATAAATGATGGTCCAACTAAACGCAAACCGGATGGAATAGCATGCCGCTGCAAGATGCTGTGGTAGCCATGCTGGTTCAGTATGCCTTCAATTTTGAATAAATCCCCAACAGTGTCACCAGCAAAGCACCCCCACACCATCACACCTCCTCCTCCATGCTTCATGGTGGGAACCAGGCATGTAGAGTCCATCCGTTCACCTTTTCTGCGTTGCACAAAGACACGGTGGTTGGAACCAAATATCTCAAATTTGGACTAATGTCCATTCCTTGTGTTCTTTAGCCCAAACAAGTCTCTTCTGCTTGTTGCCAGTCCATAGCAGTGGTTTCCTAGCAGCTATTTTACCATGAAGGCCTGCTGCACACAGTCTTCTCTTAACAGTTGTTGTAGAGATGTGTCTGCTGCTAGAACTCTGTGTGGCATTGACCTGGTCTCTAATCTGAGCTGCTGTTAACCTGCGATTTCTGAGGCTGGTGACTCGGATGAACTTATCCTCCGCAGCAGAGGTGACTCTTGGTCTTCCTTTCCTGGGGTGGTCCTCATGTGACCCAGTTTCTTTGTAGCGCGTGATGGTTTTTGCGACTGCACTTGGGGACACTTTCAAAGTTTTCCCAATTTTTCGGACTGACTGACCTTCATTTCTTAAAGTAATGATGGCCACTCGTTTTTCTTTACTTAGCTGCTTTTTTCTTGCCATAATACAAATTCTAACAGTCTATTCAGTAGGACTATCAGCTGTGTATCAACCTGACTTCTGCCCAACACAACTTATGGTCCCAACCCCATTTATAAGGCAAGAAATCCCACTTATTAAACCTGACAGGGCACACCTGTGAAGTGAAAACCATTTCAGGTGACTACCTCTTGAAGCTCATCAAGAGAATGCCAAGAGTGTGCAAAGCAGTAATCAAAGCAAAAGGTGGCTACTTTGAAGAACCTAGAATATAAGACATATTTTCAGTTGTTTCACACTTTTTGTTAAGTATATAATTCCATATGTGTTAATTCATAGTTTTGATGCCTTCAGTGTGAATCTACAACTTTCATAGTCATGAAAATACAGAAAACTCTTTGAATGAGAAGGTGTGTCCAAACTTTTGGTCTGTACTGAATATATATATATATATATATATATATATATATATATATATATATATATATTTCCCAAGTTATCTGAATCCACTTCATGTAGTTTGGATATCTTTGTATTTTCTTCTGGTTCAATCCATTTGAGTCCACTCCCTTCCCCTTCATAGTATGCATGGTATGAAAATGCAGCACCACCTCCATCCTCCCCAACATATCCTCCCCAACACATCCAACGTATCCGCAAAACACGCTGACTAGTCATGTGCCGGCACTATAGAAATGCCTATTCTTGTCCGTGGCTCTGGACAAGAATAGGACATGTTCTATTTTTTTTGCGGGGCCGCGGACCAGAAGTGCAGATACGGACAGCACACTGTGTGCTGTCCGCATCTTTTGCGGCCCCATTGAAAATGAATAGGTTCGCACCCGTTCCGCAAAATTGCGGAACGGATGCGGACCTATTTTCCGGATCTGTGAATTGACCCTTACTGTGTGTACTAGGCTGATTTTTTGAGAATAAAGGGGTTTCTGGACATTTACAGAAAGCTAATAGGCAGGCTGCTGGAAGGTTAGGAATATGTCACTAATAGCATATATTACAAATGAGGGTGGGTTCACATCAGCGTTACGAATTCCATTATTGTTTTGTTATAACATTTTTTTCCCTTACATTTGTAAGGAACTCAAAATGGAAACGTTTAGAGGCATTCCGTTTTGATCCATTATAATAGAGGTTTATGGGCAAGCAGAACGGATCCGTTTGGTTTCCGTTATCTAGGACGGTAAAGAAAGTCCTGTCGTTATTTTCCGTTATAACCATGTTATAACTGAAAACAATAACGGAATTTGTAATGCTGAGGTGAACTCGCCCTTTTTTGTGTATCCACCCTAAATCTTGAATTTCTTGAATTTCGTTAAGTTATATAATTTATGATATCAATTAAATATAATCTCACACCATCTAGTTAAAGAAAAGCACACGTTAAATGTATCCAGTTTTATAACATGGGAAGTTAACCTATGTGTGATGGATGATCAATAGAGGGCATCCATCAAGGAATTTTATGCATGTGCATGTTTTTATTTAAATGTTTGTATAACCAGTTCAAGACCGAGTCATCTTACTCCCTGTATGATCAGACACATTTGTTTTTTTTTAAGTACATGCAGGTTCAAAAGCAATAACTTTACTTTTCATTACATTTTTCAAATAATTTTTATTCGGTTATATGTACAAGTAGGGCTTTACTTTTATGTCATTTTATTGCAGTATCATTTGTTTTTGTTTTTTTTTTATACTCAGCAAAATGTAAAAAAAGGTAAAAAGTCTGTTTTTCATAGTTATAGCTTTTAAGGTATAACTAAAATACTTTTTTAACATTGTGGGGCACATTTATTAGGACTGGCAATTTAGATGCCGATCTTAATAAAGCCCTAAACTGCTGGTGGATCCTCCGAAGTTATGAAGAGACGTGGGCTTCTACATAACTTTGGCGCATCCAGCGCCAGTTCTAAATGTAAGACAGCTTCCTAGCTGTCTTACATTTAGACCATTTTCAACGCCCGTCTCCTTCCCCTCCCATGCCACGCACACAATTTTAGACCTGGCATGAGTGGGGCGAAGTTGCAGATAGAACGGTTAGTTGCACTGCTATCGGTGCCTGAAATTTCTATACTAAAAGACCCCCTGTGTCCCCTTTTTCATTACAGTTGTTTTAATATTTTTATATCAGGGATTTATAGTTTATGGTCGCAGGTGTGAAGCTATTGTTTTTTTTTTTATTTTACTTTGTATTTATTTTTTAATTAATCTTATTTATACATTGTGCCCCCCCATAACATCATACACGATCATTGGGAACATTGGGCCTCAATGCAGACCTGATCTGGGTCTGATAAGATCCAGCAGCTCCTGTAGTTACCCAGCACCCAACAATCATATAATTGCCGAGGCAGGTGAAGGAAGCATCATAGCTGCTTCCTGAATTGTCTCTGCCTTCTCTATATGGAGCCCAGCTGTCACTAACAGCTGGCTCCTTGATAGACCAGCTGCATCATCTTCATGAGGCTGCAGACTCTGCAGAGAGTTCATAAACGTCTTTGTAGAGTCATTTTATGTTTGGGTCAGTATTTTTTTTCTTCAAAACACAGCATGATATTAGTATGTTGTTTTTTTTCCAGCATTTTTACATAGCCTTCTTTATGGGACATGAAAAATATCCGGAAAAGTGCTGAAAAAATAATCTTATAAAATGCTCCTCCAGAAGTTGCCTGCATATATACTTTTTGTTCCTTGTTTTGCTGAATTTTATGTGTTTTTTACAAGCTTTTTATATGTTTTTTAAATGTTTTTTAAAGGGCATCTGTCAGCAGATTTGTACCTATGAAACTGGCTGACCTGTTGCATGTGCACTTGGCAGCTGAAGACATCTGTGTTGGTCCCATGTTAATATGTGCCCACATTGCTGAGAAAAATGAAGTTTTAATATATACAAATGAACCTCAAGGAGCAACAGGGCTTTACTGTTACAACAAGAGGCTTTGCTCTCACTACAACTGCCGCACCCTCTTCTATTTGACAGGGCCAGGCCGTGAAAATGGAAAACAAGGGACAAAAACTATATATGAAAGAAGTATTATTTGCCGCTCTTTGACCACCCCATCCCTCTGCGGGCAACTTAGAGGGGAGGAATATTGCTACATCATACCATTGATAGTGGCTTGAAAGTATCATTTATACAAATTAATTTCTTCTGACGCCATGCGTGTTATTTCCTGATTACATTTTTGTGGTTAGAATTGTTAAAATATTGGCTTAATGTCAAATATACATCATATGCTTCATTCGTCTTTCTTTTCCTTTCTCTTGAAACGTGTCTTTTAACAGTTGCACTTATGTCATAAATTGCTTTCATTGCTGGGAAAAGGCTGTTTACCTTCCTTTTAATGTACAATTAATTATATATTGTACTGTCTCTCCTCAAATCATAGATGCCATCAAAATGATTGACAGCTTGGCCATCGCTAAAGTTTACTCAAATTTGTTGTCCATACATAAAGCATTAAGGATGACCACTCCTTCTATTTTCTTCTTGTCATATGAGACATATCTGGCAATTTCTTCTCTAGCTGGAAGAGTAAATGCTATTTGTCATACTAAACACAGATGTATGGTAACTTTTTCACCCTGGCAATCCGCTTGTATGAACACGCTCCAGTTAAGTTTGGGTTTGTAGGATTTTTTTTATTTTTCGTATTTTTTTAATGCGCCATTAACTACATAAAGTAACAATAAAACTGTTACTTTCTGCTATAAATGTCAGCTGAAGGCTAACTTACAGTTTCTAAGACAATTAAAGGGAATCTTTTAAAGTAAAGAAGCCTGACAATATAGGCAAATAGTTAATATTTTATTACCTGAAGAAAGTATAATTCCTGCCAGCAAAAGAGTACTTAGCAACAGCAATGAAAACTGCATCGTACCTCATCATATTTCTGGGTGGTTTTAACCATAAACAATCAGTTTTTTCACGGAACAGACCCTGACTCATTCCATATCACTCATTTGAAATAAGTCTTTTCTTATAAGTCTTTTGAAGTAAGTATTTTCTGTGTCTGTTAGTTTTTTTTTTGCAGACTGTAAGCAGAACCGTTCATTTCAATGGGTCCGCAAAAAAAACGGAAGTTATTCTGCGTGCATTCTGCTTCCGTATGTCCGTTACGCAAAAAAAAAATAGAACATTAAGGACAAGGATAGGACTGTTCTATTAGGGGCCAGCTGTTCCGTTCCGCAAAATACGGAATGCACATGGATGTCATCCGTATTTTTGGCGGACTGCAAAATACATATGGTCATGTGCATTAACCCTTATAGTGACTGTAAGTGATTCTTCCAGAGCTGGAGATCTGGAGATCTTAGCCATTGCTAGGTTTTGCTAAGCAAATATCCAGGAACAAGAATTTAATAGGAGACTGAAGTATTAAATGATTAATTAAAGTGGAAAATTCCATTTTCACAAGGATTCAAATTAAATTATGTCATTGATTTTGATGTTGTGCCAGGGTTCTGCATTTCAAACTGGAATTTGCAGGTAGACACACATATCACCTGAAGAGCAACCATGTAATACACATGGGGTCTCTCCCTTATATGTGCCTCAAATAGCAATATGGACAGGGGATGGTCTAATGGGACAAGCCCTTTAACCACTGAGGCTAGGTCTACACAGAGACTTTGGGTATGAATGACCCTATGTATGTAGCAACTAAGATGTGGTGTGGTAGAAAGCCACAAGGACACGTGAGCTCTCAAGGTTTTCAAATTAACTGTTTAAAAACTAATTGTCAAATTATTGTTTATTGATAATGCACACACGTTTTTACAGATTTAACCACAAGATTACACAGCCATTATCAATCAACAATCAGGTTGCAATCACTTCTTAGGGTGAGATCACACCTAGGTTTTTAATGGTGTTTTGTGCACTTTACAGTTTCAATGACATTTTTTGCACCTGCATTTTTTGTTGATTTTTTTTCCCAGTAAAAATGCAATTTCCAGATGTTGTGAAAGCAATGGAAATGTTGAAAGCAGTGGAAGACCTGTTGCGACAGTGATGATATCACAAATTTTGAGAATTTGTTTTTTTGTGGCAGCCATTTTTTTAAACCCAGAAGTGGAACTGCTGCATATTTTCAGAAGCCACATGTGGAGGTGTTCTAAGAGGGTACAGGTGCAGCTGATGCTTAGCATTGCTGTTCCTCAATTTATGGTACTTTTTACCAATGTGGACATGCAAACTCAATAATCTTTGGCCATCACCAAAATAGTCATGCCTAGACTCTTACAACAAATGAGCTGGGATTGACAGTGGTGCTTGGTCAATGATTATACAACCAAGATGGTGCACCTTTTATTTTGGGTTCTACAGCAGGGTATATGTTGATGCAGGGTCACATGAATACTGGGTGGCATCTATCCATGCTGCAATACAGACTGCCAATCTAGCCTGGCCATTGATGTCAAACAGTGATGAAAGCAGGTTATGCCTTGATACTAATGATGGCTGCACCAGAGTTTATAGTAGAGCTGGAGAGTGCCTACCACAATCATGCATAGTGCAGAGACACACAGGACCAACACCAGATGTCATGGTGTGGGGCAACATTAGCTACCATGGCTGTTCCTGCTTGTATTCATAGAGGGAACATTTTCTGGGACTGGATGGGGCAAGTAAACTCACAAGCACAGCAGACAACAACCACCTTGGCTGTACTATGGGTCCAAATTGAAACAGCCTGCAATGACATACCATAGGAGAATATCCAGCATCTGTATGACCTTTATCATGCCAAAGTGCAGAGGTGTAGCTACCGGGGGGGCAGGGGGGGCGACGGCTCCGGGCCCAGTGAGTCAGGGGGGGCCCAGCAAGGATGACTATCAGGCGAATACAAGTGAGCGCTTCCATTATGGAAGCTCTCACTTGTATTTAGCGACCCCTATCAGACCTCAGATCAGCCCACCCAGCCACATAAGATTAGAATAAAAAACCTTTCTTACCTGTTCCGCGCTGTGGCTGCCCTCCGGTCCGGCGCGCCACTGTCTTCCTTGGACGGCGTGCACTATGACCTGACACTGCACGCAGCGTCAGGTCATAGTGCGCGCCAGCCAGGGAAGACAGTAGCGCGCCGGACCGGAGGGCAGCCACAGCGCAGAACAGGTAAGAAAGGTTTTTTATTTTAATCTTATGTGGCTGGGTGGGCTGATCTGAGGTCTGATGGGGGCACAATATGCTGATCTGAGGTCTGATGGGGGCACAGTAGGGTGATGTGAGGTCTGATGGGGGCACAATACGCTGATCTGAGGTCTGATGGGGGCACAGTAGGGTGATGTGAGGTCTGATTAGGGCACAATACGCTGATCTGAGGTCTGATGGGGGCACAATACGCTGATCTGAGGTCTGATGGGGGCACAATACGCTGATCTGAGGTCTGATGGAGGCACAATACGCTGATCTGAGGCCTGATGGGGGCACAGTAGGGTGATGTGAGGACTGATGGGGGCACATTCTGCTGATCTGAGGTCTGATGGGGCACAATACGCTGATGTGAAGTCTGATGGGGCACAGTAGGCTGATGTGAGGTCTGATGGGGGTACAATACGCTGATCTGAGGTCTGATGGGGGCACAATACACTGATCTGAGGTCTGATGGGGCACAATACGCTGATCCTAGGTCTGATGGGGACACAATACGCTGATCTGAGGTCTGATGGGGGCACAATACGCTGATCTGAGGTCTGATGGGGGCACAATACACTGATCTGAGGTCTGATGGGGCACAATACGCTGATCTGAGGTCTAATGGGGGCACATTCTGCTGATCTGAGGTCTGATGGGGGCACAATACGCTGATCTGAGGTCTGATGGAGGCACAATACGCTGATCTGAGGTCTGATGGGGGCACAGTAGGGTGATGTGAGGACTAATGGGGGCACATTCTGCTGATCTGAGGTCTGATGGGGGTACAATACGCTGATCTGAGGTCTGATGGGGCAAAGTAGGCTGATGTGAGGTCTGATGGGGGCACAATACGCTGATCTGAGGTCTGATGGGGGCACAATACACTGATCTGAGGTCTGATGGGGCACAATACGCTGATCTGAGGTCTGATGGGGGCACATTCTGCTGATCTGAGGTCTGATGGGGGCACAATACGCTGATCTGAGGTCTGATGGGGGCACAATATGCTGATCTGAGGTCTGATGGAGGCACAATACGCTGATCTGAGGTCTGATGGGGGCACAATACGCTGATCTGAGATCTGATGGAAGCACAATACGCTAATCTGAGGTCTGATGGGGGCACAGTAGGGTGATGTGAGGACTAATGGGGGCACATTCTGCTGATCTGAGGTCTGATGGGGGTACAATACTCTGATCTGAGGTCTGATGGGGCACAGTAGGCTGATGTGAGGTCTGATGGGGTCACAATACGCTGATCTGAGGTCTGATGGGGGCACAATACACTGATCTGAGGTCTGATGGGGCACAATACGCTGATCTGAGGTCTAATGGGGGCACATTCTGCTGATCTGAGGTCTGATGGGGGCACAATACGCTGATCTGAGGTCTGATGGGGGCACAATACGCTGATCTGAGGTCTGATGGAGGCACAATACGCTGATCTGAGGTCTGATGGGGGCACAGTAGGGTGATGTGAGGACTAATGGGGGCACATTCTGCTGATCTGAGGTCTGATGGGGGTACAATACGCTGATCTGAGGTCTGATGGGGCAAAGTAGGCTGATGTGAGGTCTTATTGGGGCACAATACGCTGATCTGAGGTCTGATGGAGGCACAATATGCTGATCTGAGGTCTGATGGGGGCACAGTAGGGTGATGTGAGGACTAATGGGGGCACATTCTGCTGATCTGAGGTCTGATGGGGGTACAATACGCTGATCTGAGGTCTGATGGGGCACAATACGCTGATCTGAGGTCTGATGGGGCACAATACGCTGATCTGAGGTCTGATGGGGCACAATACGCTGATCTGAGGTCTGATGGGGCACAGTAGGCTGATGTGAGGTCTGATGGGGGCACAATACGCTGATCTGAGGTCTAATGGGGCACAGTAGGCTGATCTGAGGTCTGATGAGGGCACAGTGGGTTGATCTGAGGTCTGATGGGGGCACAGTAGGCTGATCTGAGGTCTGATGGGGGCACAGTAGGCTGATCTGGGGTCTGATGGGGCACAGTAAGCTGATGTGAGGTCTGATGGGGGCACATTCTGTGGATCTGAGGTCTGATGGGGCACAATACACTGATCTGAGGTCTGATGGAGGCACAATACGCTGATCTGAGGCCTGATGGGGGCACAGTAGGGTGATGTAAGGACTGATGGGGCACATTCTGCTGATCTGAGGTCTGATGGGGGTACAATACACTGATCTGAGGTCTGATGGGGCACAATACGCTGATGTGAAGTCTGATGGGGCACAGTAGGCTGATGTGAGGTCTGATGGGGGTAAAATACGCTGATCTGAGGTCTGATGGGGGCACAATACACTGATCTGAGGTCTGATGGGGCACAATACGCTGATCCTAGGTCTGATGGGGACACAATACGCTGATCTGAGGTCTGATGGGGGCACAATACGCTGATCTGAGGTCTTATGGGGGCACATCCTACTGATCTGAGGTCTGATGGCACAATACTCTGATCTGAGGTCTGATGGGGCACAAGACGCTGATCTGAGGTCTGATGGGGGCACAATACCTGATCTGAGGTCTGATGGAGGCACAATACGCTGATCTGAGGTCTGATGGGGGCACAGTAGGGTGATGTGAGGACTAATGGGGGCACATTCTGCTGATCTGAGGTCTGATGGGGGTACAATACGCTGATCTGAGGTCTGATGGGGCAAAGTAGGCTGATGTGAGGTCTGATGGGGGCACAATACGCTGATCTGAGGTCTGATGGGGGCACAATACACTGATCTGAGGTCTGATGGGGCACAATACGCTGATCTGAGGTCTGATGGGGGCACATTCTGCTGATCTGAGGTCTGATGGGGCACAATACGCTGATCTGAGGTCTGATGGGGGCACAATATGCTGATCTGAGGTCTGATGGAGGCACAATACGCTGATCTGAGGTCTGATGGGGGCACAATACGCTGATCTGAGGTCTGATGGAGGCACAATACGCTGATCTGAGGTCTGATGGGGGCACAGTAGGGTGATGTGAGGACTAATGGGGGCACATTCTGCTGATCTGAGGTCTGATGGGGGTACAATACTCTGATCTGAGGTCTGATGGGGCACAGTAGGCTGATGAGAGGTCTGATGGGGTCACAATACGCTGATCTGAGGTCTGATGGGGGCACAATACACTGATCTGAGGTCTGATGGGGCACAATACGCTGATCTGAGGTCTAATGGGGGCACATTCTGCTGATCTGAGGTCTGATGGGGGCACAATACGCTGATCTGAGGTCTGATGGGGGCACAATACGCTGATCTGAGGTCTGATGGAGGCACAATACGCTGATCTGAGGTCTGATGGGGGCACAGTAGGGTGATGTGAGGACTAATGGGGGCACATTCTGCTGATCTGAGGTCTGATGGGGGTACAATACGCTGATCTGAGGTCTGATGGGGCACAATACGCTGATGTGAGGTCTGATGGGGCACAATACGCTGATCTGAGGTCTGATGGAGGCACAATACGCTGATCTGAGGTCTGATGGGGCACAGTAGGCTGATGTGAGGTCTGATGGGGGCACAATACGCTGATCTGAGGTCTGATGGGGCACAGTAGGCTGATCTGAGGTCTGATGAGGGCACAGTGGGTTGATCTGAGGTCTGATGGGGGCACAGTAGGCTGATCTGAGGTCTGATGGGGGCACAGTAGGCTGATCTGGAGTCTGATGGGGCATAGTAGGCTGATGTGAGGTCTGATGGGGGCACATTCTGCTGATCTGAGGTCTGATGGGGCACAATACACTGATCTGAGGTCTGATGGGGGCACAGTACGCTGATCTGAGGTCTGATGGGGCACAATACGCTGATCTGAGGTCTAATGGGGGCACATTCTGCTGATCTGAGGTCTGATGGGGGCACAATACGCTGATCTGAGGTCTGATGGGGGCAGGGGACTGTTAGTTTAGTGATGTAAAAACTGGAGACAGGTTTCCTTTAACATAGGAGTCCCCTTGTTTTTTACTCCTATTTCTCCTATATTTTACTGCATTATATGGTAGAGTATTTACACTAGGGTATGTAGAAAGTCTATTGTACTGTACTTAACAGCATAGATGATCTAGCAGTTTATACAGTCATCTTTCTAATACAATATTATAACCACAACTAGTAGTATGTGCCTGTGAAGTTGGAAACGTGCGTTTGGGAAGCCACTAAGTGGGGGGCCCACTCAAGTATGTTTCGCCCCCCTGTGCTGAACCTCTAGCTACGCCTCTGCCAAAGTTGCAGTATGTATAGCATCAAGGGTAGATGCCATCCAGTATTAATGTGACCCTGCCTCAATGTATACCCGGCTGCAGAACCCAAAATAAAGGGTGCACCACATTGGTTGTGTGATCATTGACCAAGCACCCCTAGCAGTTTATACTTTGTCAATCTCAGCACAATCCCATTAAGTTTTCCAGGTGTTCTTTTTTCATTTTCAGGTAGTGAACATGAATATATGATGAATATACTGTATATGAGTATATGGTATCTTTCAAATTACCCAGCTAATGCCCGGTGACCCAGAATAAACTGTATTTTCCTTACAAAGCTTCTGTCCAGTGTTGTCTTGAGTTTTGAGATCTCTCATGGTGATAGCCCTCATGTCACCCAGTCATGCACCAAGATGTAGTGAGCAACCTGTTATTTGATCCTCATTGTAAGGAGATAAATGTTGGCCTCACATCCTATACAGGCAGTGTGACTATCAGTGCAGTCAATGTG
Source organism: Rhinella marina (assembly GCA_900303285.1). Taxonomy (NCBI): domain Eukaryota; kingdom Metazoa; phylum Chordata; class Amphibia; order Anura; family Bufonidae; genus Rhinella; species Rhinella marina. The sequence goes on from ONZH01027713.1 coordinate 22,394, forward strand.
CTTGTCAGTAATCATCAGGTTACGTTCTTGTTATCGTGATAGCTCTTCATGGTTTTGAGAAATAAAAAGGAAAACAGCAACATTAACATCCTTTTCTGTTGACATGGAACTCTTTCTGTACGGTTCTTAGGTTTGCTGCTGGTACATTTACAGATTGGTCGGTGAGATGTTTTTATGAGTGGAGCAGGTGATATCTCACACAGCGGATGCATATAAGGAAGTGAACTTCTGCTTGTCACAACCAATGAGCATGAATCACCTTCACCTGCCACATACTCTGTATACACAGTAATGTTTTCTTGCCCTGTTACAAGTTAACACAAGCAACGTCTGCTTAAGTCATGACGATGCAACCGACCTGGTTAGTAACCCATATGGCATGCCTTTTTACTTTTAGTATTTTTTTTTCAGTGAGTGTTGAAAGTTCTTCACTCACTGTAACTTCACCATCATTGTTCCTGACGCGTTGAATTTGACATCTGTCAAGCCAGGCAAACTGCTATTCTTTCTATATACTTCTTTCTGTTGTCACCTATAACCGGGAACTGCAAACATTTCCACCTACATTTTTCTCCTGTAAATTTTGTTACAGTTAGAACAGAAACTTTCAGACAGAAGAAATAATCTAAAATAGACTGTGACTAATGAAGGAATTTAGCTAGAAGGCAGCTCGGATTTCATGATGTGGTGTACTGCCTGTTGGAGAGAATTTGGCTTTATGAGTTGATGATGAATGATTGAGAAGAATGGTTTGTTTTAGTTGTATTGCTATCTTATCTTTCATTGTATTTATGTGGTAATAGCTGTAGAATGTTGCAGGCAGTAGAGATTGGTATGCCCAGAAAGTAACAAGAAAAAATGACTGTTATGCGGGCCGTGCACTTAGATGATGAAAAGGAATTCACAATAGTTTACTTTTTTGCTAAAGCACTGTTCACATCACGTTGGTATCCCGATGGAAGTCATACAGTATAATATGGTGCTAATAGGCTTTTAATAAAGTATACTGTGCTGTACCGTATGCATTTTTACTGTATATTTTTGTACGGAATAGCATAATCTATTATGTTATTCCATACTGCAAAAAAAAAAGATATATCAATATATACTGCTCTGATGGAGGTCAAAGGGCCTCTGTCAGATGCATAGTGCCTTATCGATAGGTTTGATATATGCACTTTTCCCATTGTATACACTAAATAAAGCATGATGTGAATAGAGTTTTATATAAAACCTACAAGGGGTTGTCCCACAAAAAATATTCTACAGTTTTCAAACCAGTACCTGGATCTGAATACCTTTGTAAGTGCATGTAATTAAAAATTTAGCATAGCCACTGAGTTATTCAATAAAATGTATCTGTATAGCGCCACATGCACTTTGTTCTTTTTCTTATTTCTTTGTCCTGCTCACCGAGAAGGCCGCACATGCTCAGTTTCGTCTGCCTCCTGAGCAGTGATAGGCAGAGAATAGACACGCCCCTTAGCTGCAGCATAAAAGACACTCCCCTTGAGCTGCCAGCTTGATATAAATCTAGCAGAGCAATGAATAGCAATATCTCCGGATCCATGTGAAATACAGAGCTGGTTGTAGCTTTGTTATGTATAAAGAGATTGTCATATACTATATGATGTCTCATTTTCATTTTTTACATTAGTCATGGGATATTCCCTTTAAAGTGTATTCAGATGGTGTGGTTGATTGAAGTTCTCTGAATTGTCATCTCTGATGTGCTACAGCATTTACATGGGGAATTTGTTGCAGAATTCCAGAGGATTTAAAATCTGCAGCTTATGTCAAATTGAGTTGCAGAGTTTTATTTTTTCTTGCAGCATGTGGAGTTTTTGCTGCTACTGTAACACGCTGAAGATTTACTACTATTTTTATTAGAAAAAAAAAACATTTGTCATTTCTTTAGTCTTTAGAATAAGGAATACACAGAAAATCCTACAACATACTTTATCACAGATATGTAACTTCAGGTTCCCTGTACCCAATGAAAAATCTGTACCACAACCCCCTCCATCTATTATATGGCATTTTTATAACTGGTGTCAGAGGAGTCTTTGTGCACTTTCAGGTACTTTTGCTTGGGTATGTCTGCTACAGTATCTCTGCACTCACCAGGGGCGTAGCTATAGTTGTCCCCCTCCTGCTGTTGTCCCCCTCCTGACACTCAGTAAGTAAATTAGCATGGAGTCCTGCTGCTCTACAAGCTACTTCCCTTTGGAGGCTCCTGCTACAGCCGGAGAAAAATTTCCCTTTGCTGCTATATCTTCTGGTAAATGGAGAACACTTTCCCCATTGCTATATCTTTCATATATCTGATTCCATGGCAAGCATAGCTTAGCCTGCACTGGCTGTTATAGGCACGTGTGGACCTCAAGGTGCCCTAGCTTAGACTTCATTGTCTAAATTAGACTAAACTGGAACTGCTACCCCCCCTTCTGGTAAGAAGCAGGACTGGCCCACTTCTCCCCAAAAGGGAAAGGAAGGGGAGGATGGAATGGTGAGTTCCATCCTATCTAAGTATCTGTCTGCCATTTACGCTGCCACCTGCTGGTGAACCAGGCATATTACATGTAGAAAACAGTTGCATAACAATATTATCAATGCACACTTTTGAAGGACCTGGAAATAAATACAAGACTGACATTGGTGTTAGCAATAAAAGCCAGTAGCATGGTGAAAGAATAATAATACTAATCCGGGGTATTACATCCTCCACCTTGTCTTCACCATCCCCTCTAGGCACAGTTCACAGTGGTCCTCCAGCGTATCACCTATGCAAAGCTAGGCCTTATCACGTGGTTCTGCACCTCATCAGTTGGGCGAACGGAGCCACACCGGAGAGGAACTGCTCGGCGCCATCAATAAAGAAATGTCTCCTCACCAACTGGAGATAGGAACTATAGATACTGATAATGGGAAGAACATTTTGCCTGCGCTGTGACAGGAAGGGCTGACCCACGCACCCTGCATGGTGCATGTCTTCAATCTCGTCACCTGGTACCTCAAGTCTTCCACTGAAATGCAAGAGCTGTAAAAAATGTCCAGGAAACTGTGTAGTAGTATAAATATGCGGCACACAGAATGTTCTTTGCATTTTAAAGGTAATTTTATTTAGTGATTTTCACTATATACGGTTTACAGTATGATCCAGTTTACAGGAAATTAAATGCTGCATAACCACTATCCATATGATGTTTCTGGACATATCTGGATCCAGATATCCCTTCATCTCTGACCACATAAACTCCAAGCCACTGAACGGGGGCCCTAGGGACCGAAACGTCTGGCTCATATATGGATAGTGGTTATGCAGCATTTAATTTCCTGTAAACTTGAGCCTTATGTTGTGAAAATCACTAAATAAAATTACCTTTAAATTGCAAAGACTTTGCTAATCTCTCATGGCAGTCTGGTCTGAAGGAGACAATGAGGAAAGAGAACATCTGCATCAGAGGAGACGTCACTGTATGTAAGAGGTACAGTATGTGGTGCTGTATTACCCTGGATGTTTTGTAGCGCTGTATGTAATGTTTTCCAAATATGTCTTTAAAGGGGTTGTCTGCTTTTTACTATTGATGACCCATCCTCAAGACAGATCATCAATATCAGATCAGTGGAGGGTCGGACAACAGGCACCCCCACCAATCAGCTGTTTGAAGAGAAGGCAGTGCTCATATGAGAGCTGCTTTCTCTGCTCTGTTTACCTGCTCGCCGCAGCAGTGGTGAGCAATGTAATTACAAGTGTGGCGTCCCCATTCACTTCTATGGGATGGTTCTGTAGTATGCACTTGAACAATCAGACCCCCGCCAATCAGATATTGATGACTTATCCTGAAGGTCATCAATAGTGAAAAGCGGACAACCCCTTTAACAATAGGACTGGAGGGAAGGGATAAGGTTGAGAATTGGGGTGGGGGGTCAATTTTTACCTCAGGCAGTAGAAAGGCTGGTTGCACCCCTGCCTTTTGCCACAAAGAACTGACGGAATGGGTTGGGGGGGGGGGAGTTTCAAGCTGAACTCTTGCACCATGGCCCATGAGTCTTTATCTATGCCCCTGTGCTACTTCCCTGTGAGAAGTCACTGGGACTATATGGAGAAGAATTTGGCATTGTTCTGCACACTGAGGTGTGATCCTTTTGGACACTGCTGTACTAGAAGAAGGACAAGCGCGTCCTTATGTTAGGAACTGCAAATTAGACATGAAGGCATATTCTCTTCATCCTGGTGGCATAGCTTCGTGGAGGGCACCCAGCTGTTTCGGTATAGCTGACTGTAACAATTTCATACTTGGTGTCTGGCCAGTTCCTTACAACATCTGCTTAAAAAGTCTGATGATCTTATGAGCTAACTCACACCCTTGGAATATGAACATAGTAAATTGAACTTTTCACTGGCACAAGAAAAAAAAAACCCTCAACTCTATCCAACATTCCATGTCAATGGAAGAAATGATCGTGATGTCTTATGGAAGAATTGACACAATGAAATCGACTGTTCGCGCAAAGGACATTCTGCATTATTGTGATCAGCCAATCATCTGCCACCTTCATTGCAGTCTTTTGGTACCTTACAATGTCTATTACTAGATGCCGTTTGATATTTTTTCTTTTTGCAGTAGTGAGGATTCTTACCTATATAAAGGTATAGCTGCACCTATGAGTGTAATTACAGTTTGCACCTGGAGGTGGCACTATTGAGATTCATGTATCCAGTGCTCTTTGACAGATGACCAGGACTAGCAACAGGTTCAGGATTCTCTATTGATATAAAAGCACATTATAAACTACAAGATTCTTAACACGTCTATCTTTTTAATCTGACTTCATGCTATTTTGTGCATTCTTCTATTTCTATTATATTAAATATACATATCATTATTGCAGAATTACTGTCTGTATATTTTGTCTCACCTATAATTAGACAAAAGGAAATGCAAGCTTTTAAATTGGGAGGCCTGTTCTGTTTTACAGTAAGGGCATACTGTATGCGCTGTGAGAGGTTAAAAAAGGTGCCATTACAGTGTGGGTTTATTTTATTTATTACAAAAAATGCACTGAAATTTAGTGCCCTTATGGTTGCATATGGAAAAGAAAAGCATCTAAAATGCCTAAAAAGTTGTTGCACCAAATTTATCTTTCCACATGCGCTATTTTGAGCATTTTATGATAATTGATAACTGCAACAGTCCGCCACCGCTTCAGTAAGATAAATAGAGCCTGGATTGGAGCACCAGAGCAGTAGCACGGGATCTGTCAGGTAAGTGCTCCCCAGTTCTTTTTTGCAAGCTTTAAAAGGGATGGACAGAGCACCGCATTAAAGGTCAGCTCTAACTATGGTAGGCCTGGTCCATCCATGTCAGATAATCCCAACCTATAGCCTCATGTGGCTTGCAAACCCCTGCTATATGGCTTGCTGCTGACTTATGATAAATGGCTGCCACTGCTGCACTGAGGAGCGAGCACAGAGAGGTAGTGCCTCACACACAGCACAAACTAACTTGCTGCCCGGAGCTGGGCTGGTCTTAGAAATAAGCCTAATGCTGGTTCGCTGAGCATCAGCCAATCGGGCTACCACATCAGGCTGTCTGCCGCCGGGACAGCGAAACACAAGGGTGTTGGTGCTGTCAGTATGACTGGTGCCCACCTGTGTGCTGCAGAGGAGCTCAGACAGGAGAAAATAGGTTGGCATCATGTAAATATAATTATTAATGGGATCACAGTGATGATGGCTAGCAATGTCTGTGACTGGTGCTCCTAGCACTGGGTGAAAGAACGTTACTTATTTCAAGCAGTGTATGGGATTATCTCCCTGAGGCCATCCCACCACACCCATACACTCCTGCCAATCATCTGTTTTAAGAGAATGACTATTTTAAGAGATGAGCTGTTTTAAGAGAATGCTTCATTCTCTTCACTTTTTACCTGCTCGACGTTGACACTGCAGCATCAAAAAGCTGTAATTACAGCTCATCGGTCCCATTCACTTGAACAGGACAGAGTGTAACTACAACGACATCTTCCCATTCAAGGGGACGAAAGGAGCTATGATTGCAGAGCTCACATGAACACTGTATTCTCTTCAAACAGCTGGTTGGCAAGGGTGCCAGGAGTCACCCCCCTCAGCTCCCCTCCTCCGCCTCCCCCCTGCTGATCAGATCTTGGTCTGAGGGGTACAAAACATAGAAAACAGGCGTCCAATCCATCTCCAAGTATGGGTAATGCTTTAACAAAATTCACTTCCACAACAGTAAGGTCTTTCTGCCATAAATTTGCACAATACCTTGCTGTCTGTGTCTAATGCACAGCATTATGGGTTCTAGACCCACTAATTTCCTTCTCTCTGTAGTACACCACTAGTGAGGATTCTTCCTTGTTCCTGTTAAAGTCTCAGAATTGGAAATTGTCTGAACTTCCGCCTGGGGAGCTTATAGGTCTTCATTGCAGCTCAGCCAAAACTAGACTACCCGAACCAAGGGTCAGACCCAGCTCTATCACCCTAGAACCCTGACACAGTGAGCCAATTTGTTAATCCTTAATTGTCCATACAGTGCTATTAAGTACACAAAAGTAATAAATCAAAACATTTAACTCAAAAACATGACATTAGCAGTTAACCCTTTGCAGTAGTCCTTGTTGGATACTGTATAATGAAGCAGCCATAAACAGCGGCAGTGACATGGCTGTGCTGCGATCCAATCACAGAGGAGAGTGTCACAGCCAGGGAGAAGGTGAGCTGTTTTTTTCTCCCTGGCTGTGATGCTCTCAGCTGTGATTGGATCACAGGGAGAAGGAGACGCCCATTGAGAAACCATAGCGTCTCCTCCTCCCTGTACCGATGCTCAGGATTTACATACTGAGCGGGAAAATGACAGGGGGGCACAGCGGGGAGTTGGAGCGATATTTAAAAAAAACAGGCAGGGTGGCAGCCTCACCCCGCAAGAAAAGGTATTTATCTAAACTTAAAAAAAAACATGAAAGGTCCTCTTTAATATCCTATAATAGTTGCAGTGGTGTGTGTATGGTTTATGCAGTTTTTGGCTGGGGCTTCTGCTCCTGTAGACAGTGCCTGTGCACTGTTTTGGCAGCACTGGCCCTTCTAAGGCTACCTGCACACTTGCGTTTGCAGGATCCATTTGTGAGATCCATCCAGGCTCTCACAAACGGATCCGTCATGATAATACAACCGTCTGCTTCCGTTCTGAACAGATCCGTTTGTATTATCTTTTACATAGAAAAGACGGATCCGTCTTGAACTCTATTGAAAGTCAATGGAGGACGGATCCGTTTTCTATTGTCAGCCGAAACGGATCCGTCCCCATTGACTTACATTGTGAGTCATGACGGATCCGTTTGCATCAGTTTCTTCATGAGGAACACCAAAACGCAGCAAGCAGCGTTTTAGTGTCCGCCTCCAAAACGGAATGGAGACTGAACTGAAGCAAAACTGATGCTTTCTGAACGGATCCTTTGCCATTCAGAATGCATTAGGACAAAACTGATCAGTTCAGGACCGTTTGTGAGAGCCTGTGACGGATCTCACAAACGGATCCTGCAAACGGAAGTGTGAAAGTAGCCTAAGTGATGTCATTAAAGGTGGTTGCTGTATCATCCGCAAACTGTCTGGAGTGCACTCAATCAATAAGGAAGGGTGCACACTGATTGTGGGAAGCATGTATTTTATTTGTATGGCAGCCTAAAGAACAGTTTAATTCACCCCAATTAAAGGCTCCCTTTGGTCTGTTGGCCAGTGGTTGAGCCCAAGCTATTATCACTGTCCAGGCTATTCCCTTTTCTTCCCCTTGGGATGGCTGTTTAGTCCCCTCTCAGTTTTCTGTTATCCTCCTCTACTGTGTCCTTCTCTCTTCCCTTTCATAGGTTTCATGTTTGTTTTGGCGGAATATGTATTTGTAGACTGTTTTGTTATTTAACACATTTTTCAAGGTGTCTTGTTCTTGTAGGATTGTCTCCCCTGTCAGTGGTTAGATAATCCAGAAGCGTACATGTGCAATTTTAAAGTCTTTGATTATAATATAATATGCAAAACAATTAAATTAACGGTTCCAAAGAAAGCAATAACAGAGACAGAAAATATACACTTTAACTGTCCTATACAATGCAATGTTGTAATTAGAGATGAGCGAATCATGCAAAATTTTATTCGCCGAACATACGCCAAACTTTTCTTAAGATTCGTATATTCGACAAATAGATTCGTTGAATTTGCATACAAAATATACGTAATTATATGGCTTTTAGTGAACATTCCTGCACTAATAACGAACGTTCAGGTAAAAAGGTACGCAACCTCTTTGAACACGTACGCATGAGCATACAAATTGCGTACGAAAATGACGGTCTTTGCTGGAGAGGAATGGTGGAGCAGGAGGAATGCTCTGAGTCTGACCCCTGGCTACATATGTATATTGTATCAGCAGATGACAGCAGTCTCGGCTGAGACTGAGCGTGCCATCCACTGCACTACCTCATCCACTTTCTCGTCCACTACAATTTTGCGCCTTGGTAGGTTAGCCTGGTGGAACAACGGCCAAGTATTGCGAATACTACTAGTAGATGCTCCGGCTAGAGGTCCTTTGGCACTTCTACCCTGTGCCACCTTCTCCTTTTTTTAGAGCTCGAGGTCTGGCTGGAACTAGACCCCTTTTGCTTATCCATTCCAGACATTTTTCAATTCACTCTGTGGCCCTGCAGCTGGTCTTTGTCCCTGTATCTCCCTGTCTCTCCATATCTCTCCCTGTCTCTCTCTCTCTGCCTGATTAATTACTAGCCCTGAACTGGCCCTGCACTGGTCCTGCACTTGCCCTGCAGTATCCCTGATATGTGTAATATGGATTCCCAGAGCAATTACACCAAATTTTCACAAAACAGGTCTCAGAACTTCACACAGTGCTTCTGCTCGTCTCAGCAGTCGCAGCAGAAGTGATGCGTCACTGGCTTACCGAGCCTGAGCCAATCAGAGCAAGCCCTGCCCACTAGGTCAGGTGACCGCTTTCTTTCCGGGCTTTTGCGCACGATAAACGAACTAACAGTAAAATTTCGCTAATGAATTGAATTCGTACGCAACAGCGTATAGAGTAACTTATACGTAGCAATAGCGTATAATTTATAGGACAACTAGCGAATGCGTACAAAGCCAAAGCGAATCACCTAATATTCGGATTCACTTCGCAGCTAAAAATTTCCAAGATTCGATACGAAATCAACGAATTGGCGAATAAATTCGCTCATCTCTAGTTGTAATAGTGAGGAAAAATCAGGGTGAAATGGAATATGTATTAATACTGCCCTAAATGTAGGCAACAGAAAATGAGATAGGCAGAAACTTTCCTGAATTTATCCCAGTGGTGCACATTATGTGATAAAATGTGGTGCCTTTTGCTTGACGTGTTAGATGCTTTTCCATATGCCTCTTGGCTGGCTTATGCATATCATTAATTGATCTGGCACATTTTATGCCTTCTGTAAGTTTTTGCGTCATTTCTAAACAATTTACAGAATTGTCTAAGGCATGAAAAGTATCTAAAACACATGCCCATATTTTTCGCTTTATAAGATGCACCCAATGATAAGACGCACCCCAGGTTTAAGAGGAGGAAAATAAAAAATATATATTTTTCATCAGACCTCATATCACATTCTCAGATCAGACCTCACATAAATATCAGGGCATCAGATCAGACCCCATATCAGGATATCACATCTGACCCCCTTATCAAGACATCACATCAGCCCTCCATGTCAGACCCCCATCATACCTCAGATCAGCCCTCCATGTCAGACCCCCATCAGACTTCAGATCAGCCCTCCATGTCAGACCCCCATCAGACCTCAGATCAGCCCACACTGTCAGACCCCCATCAGACCTCATATTAGCCCTCTCAGACCCCCATCAGACCTCAAATCAGCCCACTGAGACCCCCATCAGACCTCAGATCAGATTAAAATAAAAAACCTCCTCTTACCTGTCCTGCACAGCGGCTCCTCTCCACCTACAGCAGAGGTTGCGCACCCCGTCTTTCCGGCCTGCGCTGCTCTGTCACCTGACTGCATGCAGCGTTAGGTAATAGTGTGCGCACTACGTCCTGATGCTGTACGCGATCAAGACAGTGAAGCGCTGACAGGGAAGACGGGGAGGGTATTATCACAAGCACTTGCAGCACTTAGCTTCCCGCAGCCAGCACCTAATACATACTAGTGAGCACTTGCATAATGGAAGCGCTCACTAATATTCGTTTTATAAGACACACAGCCATTTTCCCCCCACTTTATAAAACGCCCCCCATAGGTGAGCATCACAAAGAAGGCCAAGCTAAAAGTTACTGGATCAAACTTAGATCAAAATAGGGATTAATGGTCTCCTAGATTTGATTCAGCAGAACCACATCTTACATCTGTAATACTGATAACTGAATAAGTGTGCAATACACCCATTGGTGGTTGACACAGTGCGCTTTAGCTCCAACTGAGCAAAACCATGGCTAGAACCACACCATGGTCATGACATCGCCGCAATGTCTGAACCAAGTCGAATACATTTTACCCAGTCAGTGCATCACATCACAGAGTGTTCACATCACAAAAAACAAGCAACGATCTAACTTTAATACAGTTTAATCGATCCACATAACGGTGAAAAACCGCACTTTGGATCTGCTTGTTCTCCAGGCACCATTTAATACAAATAAATACAAAAGTTAATTTCATCCTCTTATTCCTCTTCTCGATCAGCACAAGAAATAGAAGGCAGTATTTCCAGACTCTTTCTGAACTTTTTAAGAAGTTTATATAAATGCTGTTAGGAAGCTTAGCATTTTGAACTGTAATGACACCCTACAATGTTGATGGCTGAATTTACAGTCACTTTATGTGCTCTGTGCCATGTTTTGGTATAAATATGTTTGTAGTACACTGTAGTCGTTTGTTTGAAGATGTATCATATGATTTGTGGAAAGTGCACCCTATGCACAGGGTTATTATCCAGTATGAAGTGAGCAATATGTGTCATTATTTTATATAGTTGAGTTAAACACAGTTTTAAATACCGCCTCTACCTGTAAGCGGTAGAACTTGGTAACCTATTTAAGTGCAGTAAGTATTTTTTTAACTTACAATATAGAAAAAAAAAACAATAATTTAAAAATACAAACATTCCTATGATATGGTTAAAACAGTGTGTTCTAACAGGATACAATAGCAAAATTCACGTGGATGAATTTTAAAATTTTATCACATTTACTTAAAAATTGGAGATCTCAAAAGATCCAAAATGTCTAACGCCAAAATATTTAACTACAACTGTATAAAAGCTGAATGCAATTAATGCAACCCTCCGGTTCTAGAAGCAAACTAACTATCTTTTCAGCTGCAGATCCACTAATTCCTGGGTTCTTCTTCTGCCATTCAAGATGGCTGCACTGTTTTTTAGATTACTTGATGCACACCGTGCATTTAGTATTATGTGAACAGTGCTAGCCATTCAGAGGGCAGGGCTGGACTATTCAATGCAGTCTGCATCGGGCAGTGTGAGATGCGGATGGTAGAAGCGGAGCTTGGAAATTGGCAGAATTGCGCTAGAAAGGCTGAAAAGAAGGGCATCAGGTAAATGTTCTGTTTGCTCCCCAGTTAATCTGAATTGTTTCTTCAACCAGAGGGTTGATTTAATCTTCATTTTCCATGACTATAGTAGTTGCTAATAACATTTGCTCCTTTGGCCACATACCGTATTTCACGGAAGCACACAGTTTTGGGTTAATATAGTATTTTAGCAGGTCAGATTTTAGAAGCTGGTTTTTATAGTGGTCAAGTAGTTGGTTTCACACTTTGATATGGCACCCTTTGGAATTGATTGCAGAGCATTTTGATCACCTTCGGTCCTGTTAGCAGAACCACTTGTACATGTACTACTTCAATCTCCCCAAGGAAATGCTCACATTGTAAAGATAATAGAGCTGTTTAGTAAATAGAGTTACTGCTGTAGTTGGTCAAAACTACCCGAGTTGTGCCATCAACTAGTTTTAAGTGTTCATCAACGTCATCATTCTAGCTTTTTGTAAATATTTGCGACGATTTTCTTAGCTTCATGATAAATTTAGGATAGAAGTTACTCAAGTGGAATAGAAACAGTAAACAGAAACCAGTTTAAGAGATGGCAACAATTTCATGTTGAATGACAAATATGGTTTGAAAACATGCTTTGCAGTTTTCCAGGCAAGGTTACATTTACAATGACATTGTGGTCATTGAAATGCTTGGTAAAGTTCATTTATGACTTTTCATGTCCGGATTAAGGGGCTTTTCCATTACTTATCGCATTCAAGTGAATGAAAATGAGCTGCAGTACCAGACCATGTCCTGATAGCAGCAGTGACCCACCTCAGCCAATGGTTGACTGAGCAGACATTTCCTGTGTGTCAAGATAAGTCCAAGAGGTAGAGGCCAACATGTACCACATAAGCATCAGAATAGAAACATCTAGGGATTGTTGAGGTACAAATTCTTTTATGTTTCTGATTTCTTTCAGAAAATGTAGCTCTACTGGACAATCCTTTTAAATGTGTATGGTGGGAATGCCCGTTAAATACACAGAAATGCATGGTGGACCTCAATTATTACAAAACCTTCAAAAAGAAGTGATTGTCAGGGCCATACACAGATTTCGTCGAATTCTATAGCAAAACTTATTATGGGCCCCGTGCCACACCCAGTGAGCCCATAGCAGGCAAGGTTTTTTTAAAAATTGTAATAAAAAAGTCACCCTTGGCCTCAACCACTTTATCTGACTTCTATGTCAGTAAAATGGAACACGGGCTTCATACATATTGCGTTCATTCTGTACACTATATTTCTCAATTTCTCACCAGACAATTGGTATGCATACATTGATAAATCTCCTGCTTCCCAACTATCACAAAGCTGGCTGCTTACAGCCCCTTCTAGGGGGAGCTCAGTGCATAGAAATTTATACAGTTACAGTTGACTGAAATGGAAGCTGTAATCATCTGTTTGCACTGAATTCCCCTTGTGGTGGCTGCATGAAAGTGCAATATTTTCATATTAGAAAGAGAAGTTCAGCACCAGGTCCCCCATTCCTCCAGGCCCCATAGCAGTAACACAGTCTACCTCCATTGAAGGTACACCACTGGGGATTGTGTAGCTCATAGCAACCAATAAGAGCACAGCATTTAGTTTCTAAAACTTCCTCGGAAAAATGAAATGATTGGTAACAAGGGCAAGTGATTAATTTTTTAATATATCTTTAGAGAAGTCAAAGGTCAGTTTTATCTGACACAGAACATCCCCCTGCAAAAGACATTGGAGGTTTCCCAATTGTGTTTTGGTCATTTTGATATAAGATACGTTTATTCTCTGCTACTGTGGCTGATATGGTAATAATTTGCATTAGAATGGATGGTGTATTTTTTTCTTTATTTATATTATCTATAGGTTTTTATTTTTACTGATTTTGTAAATATTTTCTACATAATAAGTTCCTCATGAGGTCATAAAAGACTACTATGAGTCATTCGCTCTTTATAATTTTACTTAGTAGTTTTCCTCTGAAACTAGGGCATCCATTTGAGGGCGTCCTATGACATATATGTACAACTGCGCTGGATTAAATCCCACAACAAAGCAACATATCTATGCAGAGCCTGGTCATTAACAGATTAATATTGAGTTCAGTATAGTATACTGTATAACAGTATGCACTTCGAGGTAAGCTTTAATGTGAACTTGTGTTGGGAATTACTTTCATTATAAAATATAATATTGAGGCCTATATAATTATAATATCATAATTATCACGCTTGTTGTCTCAGGAAGTTAATGCTGCAGGACTTTGATTAATTTCTATTTCCCATCAATTGTACTGGAGTCAATGTCACCAAAATGACAATGTCACCAGCTATGGCAACTTTTATTGTGCTCAGTTAGTACCCAATAAATAAACCACACAGTATACGGTACAAGTATAATTTATTATATAACAGTGTCTATATACACCAACACATTGTACTTTGTACACCATGTGTAACTGGTACATCTGCTCCAATCCAAAACTCTATACCTAAAAGAACCGGAGCCATTTAAGACCACAAAATATCAATTTTATTTAATTATTTCATAGATCACAAGAAAATTAAAAACATGGTGATTTCACAGGAATAGGCATCATCACTGGACAGCATGATTAGTATACTAAATTTACATATAAGAACAGTAGCATTATGCAGCATAAATTATCACATGTACAAAAATCTACATATAATCCCTTCAACAAAAACTATAAAAGATACATAATGAATAACGTGCAAGTGCATACTATTAATGAAGATAGGTAGACACATCTATTCTCTATCATGATAAGATGTTATTGTGGCCAGAATTATCATAACAGAGTATAGTCAAAATGTATGACCCATAGTATCAGATGCAGCCAGGATGGCGCCCACCCTAACTCGTGTTTCGGCTTACCTTCATCTAGGGGTGTGCATCGTCACTACAGGATCAAGCTTTTAAACTGACTGACACCAATCACAACTTAGTTAATGATACAACTCACCTGAATTCTCACAGCTTCATGAGCCATGTGCCAGATAAGTGGAATACTTAAGGACCTCCGTGTCACGTGCATCAGCGGTCATGTGTGATGTAGATGTCTATCGGTACCCATCTGCATATCTCTACAGTCTGCTGGGGGCATTGTATTGCCATAAACAGGAAATCAATTCTGAAGTGTGGAGGTTAGCAGAGGGGAGTGCTGCATGGATATTATTGGGTTAATTCTACATTTACATATGTTAAGGAATTATTAGTTATTTAACTTATGTAATTACTCTTCACTGGAGCTTTGCTTTACTTTAAACTTTGACATGTTACTGCACTGGGGTGCAATGAGTTCTGTACTGGATCAAAATATATACATATAGCTAGACTCTATGTGGATTTACATGTGAGGTAAAATGAGAACTTGTAGCTTATTGAACATGATTTTAATCAGCAAAATATATTTCATACTTTTTCACCTAAAGTCCAGTCCACTGTGGAAGACAATGCCATTTACAATCCAAATATATATGTAATTAATCTTTTGAAAACTATGCACACTTTCTGTTTTACACTTTGTCCTGTCATGTTGCAGTTCTAATTGCTCAATCTGTAGCCCTTAAATGACAGCTCATAAATGACAGGACATAGTGTAAAACAGAAAGTGACAATCTGCAGATAGACTGAAACTTAACCCTTTAGGACAAAAACTGCTGAAAATATTTAATTTTAAAATTAATTTCATTTTAAAGACTAACTGAAAAACAAATGCAATCATAAAAAATTGCCCCTCAAGGTGTTCACAGTCTTTGAAGTGCAGGCGTTTAGCATACATAAAAGCTGAATTACTGTATATGGAGAGCAAAAACGGGCAATTAGCCTGGAGACTCTACTACTGAGGCCTCCATCTTCTAGATTCTAGATGATGATATGTCCATCATTAGCCAAATTCTTAAAGGGGTTAACCGGATTTTACTATTGATGATCTATCCTCAGGATAGGTCATCAATATCAGATCGGCGGAGGTCCGACACCCAGCATCCCCGCCAATCAACTGTATGAAGGGAAGGCGCATGCTGTGTGCACGTGCCGTCTCCCGTATTTCTTCCTGTTCGCTGCGGCTTTGCCATAGACAGCAGCGGTGAGCAGGAAGAGAGAGAGGAGATACTGCACGTGTATACTGTGCCCGCCATCTCCTCAAACAGCTGATTGGCAGGGGTGCCGGGTGTCAGACCCTCGCCGATCTGATATTGATGACCTATTCTGAGGATAGGTCATCAATAGTAAAAGCCTGGAGAACCCCTTTAATAACAGAATGCAATTATGATTATTAAATTATGTATATTAGGAGAATTTCCTGTAATCTACAAGAAAACATAACTCTAAACTCCCACCATGGATTAGTCATGCTATTTAAAGATATAGTACGAGAGGTTAAGAAAAACTGGAACTTTGGCAGTTTGCATGAAGTTAAGATGACACATTTAGAAAATACTGTAGACTTTCTGAAATGTAATCACAATGATGGTATTATACACAAGTGCTAAGTTATATTACAAGTGTGTCTAGACAACAGCTGCTGCAAAAACCTAACATGTTAGTCCCATATTCATATACAATATGAGTAAGTTATTGTAATATACTCTTTATGGAATAATAATGATCCATTTTATTGTGTTATTAAATGAAGATTCGTGAGAAGCTTGCAGCATGCTAATTATACATACAATGTATATATTATGAAGGCCAAATCAACTGCTTTAATCTATAGAGGGACACATATAGGCCAGACACATAACATTTTTTATCCTGATCTCACAAGTTCATTTTTTTTTTTATCTTACTTTGTGGACTAAGAAGGTTAGATGATTAAAAGGGTTCAACTATATATAGTTCACATCATGGTATATAATGTATCTTTGAATTGTCCTTAAAGAGGACCTGTCCCCACTCCTTCATGCATTCCCCATGTAATACCAATTCTGGAACATCTATTCTTATGACTCTATGTTGTGCCATTCCTTTATTATTCCTGCTAGAAGTTACTAATGAATTGCTATTAGCCTTTAGTAAAGGTACAGAGGGGAGGTAACAGATTGGGGGTGTGTACCTGCACAGACTAACTATATCCAATCAGTGCTGCCATTTTCAGACTGTGCAGGTGCACACACCCCCAACTGGTTATCTCCCCACTGTACGCTTACTTCAGACTGCTAGCAATTTATTCATAACTTCTAGTAGAAATAATAAAGGAATGGTACAACATAGAATCATAAGAACTGATGTTGCAGAATTGTTATTACATGGGGAATGCATTAAGCTATTAAAACAGGCATGTCAGGAGTGGCGACAAGTCCTTTTTAATGTACATTTCTAGTATAATGCTGCAGTTGATCACCATCTGAGAATAGTCAATAGCATATCGATCGCAATGATCCTCAATGGTCACACCTAGTACAGTGTTCTTACTAGTTGGATTCTCTGCTCGGATACCTGCTGCCTAATACCCTAATACACATTCCCTAATATTCTTATAAGGATTCTGCACTGATGTCTTTTTGCATGAGATGTATTCTTTCAGACTGAATGTTGTGTAGCAAGTGAATCATTCTCTGAAATTAAAACTACTATAATGGCCACTGCCCAATAAGTCATGTCGACAATACTCGTCAAGTGCAGTATGCCAAATAAACCTACAAGCTTGTAGAATGTATTCCATGAAGACTTCTATCACAAGTTGAGGCTCTCTGCCAGCTACAATGCTTTATGATAGAAGGGGCATTAAAGTGTGAAAATAAATATAAAGTCACTCTGAGTGATCATTTAACTACTGACATAGTTGGAATTTTTAGGTTACAAAGCATGGAAGTGATTAATGATGAGAAAAATAGTAATTTACAGTAACTGCATGTCATGGCTATAGCAAGTCTCGTAAAACGAAACAAGCCTTTTCCATGAACAAATTTCTTGTAGAATAACAGGAAAAATTCATTATAATGATGCCAAACTCCTCCTGACTCACACAAAGGAAAATTAAAGGGGTTGTTCGGGCTTTAGTAACTGATGGCCCATCCTCAGGATAGGCCATCATTAGCCGATCAGTAGGGGCCAGACACCCTGCGCCCCTGCCAGTCAACTGTGTGGATGTGGCTCCATCGCCATTGTCACAACTATGCAGGCTACTTTCATACTTGTGTTTCTATTTTCCGGTATTGTGATCAGTCATAGGGTCTCAATACCGAAAAAAAAAACACTTCTGTTCTCTACCCATTCATTGTAAATGGGGACAAAATGTTAACGAACAGAACGGAATGCTCCAAAATGCTTTCCGTTCTCATACCGGAGAGCAGAATGCTGCAGTTTTCTTTCCGTCATGGGATACGGAGCAATGCGGATCCGTCATGGCCCACAATGCAAGTCATTGGGGAGGGATCGGTTTTCTCTGACACAATCTGACACAAAAGAAAACGGATCCGTCCCCCATTGACTTTCAGTGGAGTTAATGAAGGATCCGTCTTGACTATGTTAAAGATAATACAACCGGATCCGTTCATAACAGATGCAGACGGTTGTATTATCAGTAACAGAAGCGTCTTTGCTGAACACTGCCGGATCCAGCTAAAACGGAAGTGTGAAAGTAGCCTTAGTCCTTTACCAAAATTGTTGCCCTGCTGGACATTTCCTTTAAAGCCCTGTTATTGGCTTATAGCAGCCAAGGATGAAGCCTGAATCTAATGGGCCTTGATGCAAACGTTATAACTGTGACACCTAAATCATCGCACACTGCTTCTAATGCTATTGTTCAGCTCATGTGGCAGAGGGGTCCCTTCACATACCATGGTGTAGCTGTAACTTCTGCACCCTCTAAAGCTACAGTATACCACTAACTAGTTATAATTATGGAATGACCTTGTTGATTGAACACAGTTACACTTGTTGCTTTTCATTAGTCAAATAGCCAAGGGCTATACAATTCTGTTTATGGCCTCATTTTTTGTTAAAAAATAACTTTTATTTTCTCCCATTAAAAATTGTGCTTTATTTAAAACTTGGAGAAGCGTTGGTGTATTTATTTGGATTTTATTATCTTATTTATTCCACCATAATATTGGCTGGCAAGGGGCACTCCTGGTTTATGGTTTGGAGAGGGGTATTAATAATATCTTTATTGTATACAATTTTATAAGGTGTTGTTCACTCTTCACACCAATTACTATATATATAACTCCCTCTTTATTTATTAGAGGTAATCCTTACCATAGATTATGGGGTGTTATTATATTCACACCTCTATCTATGTTAATTGTAACGTTGAGACCCTCTCTCCACTTATCCCACATTCCAGAGAAGGAAAGTGCTACTGTATAATGATTAGGTCTCAACTGTATTTGCCTTTAGCACACCTATTTCCTATTTATATGTCCCGCCTTCCAGAATACATTTACCTAAGTGCCCTCACCTACCTTCTATAAATTGTTATTTGGTGCTATATTGGTGCTGGGGACGTCTGTAGTACTTCCCCTATCTAACTACCTAATCACCAACACTAATCATGCTAAAACAACCTGCCTAGAGCTCCCCCTAGGGAGAACTTCTATAAAATTTATAGAAGGTAGATGGGCACTTAGGTAAATGTATTCTGGAAGGAGGGAAATATAAATAGGAAATAGGTGTGCTAAAGGCAAATACAGTTGAGACCTAAGCATTATACAGTAGCACTTTCCTTCTCCCTCTGGAATTTGGGATAAGTGGAGAGAGGGTCTCAACGTTACAATTAACATAGATAGAGGTGTGAACATAACAATACCCCATAATCTATGGTAAGGATTACCTCTAATAAATAAAGAGGGAGTTATATATATGTAGTAATTGGTGTGAAGAGTGAACGACACCTTATAGAATTGTATACAATAAAGACATTATTAATACCCCTCTCCAAACCATAAACCAGGAGTGCCCCTTGCCAGCCAATATTATGGTGGAATAAATAAGATAATAAAATCCAAATAAATACACCAACGCTTCTCCAAGTTTTAAGTAAAGCACAATTTATTTGATAAAGCACCAACAATTGATTTTTCTTTGTTCATCCTTTTTAATGGGAGAAAATAAAAGTTATTTTTTAACAAAAAATGAGGACATAAACAGAATTGTATAGCCCTTGGCTATTTGACTAATGATATGTTTAATATATTCTGGGCCACCGAGGGTCTATTTTCTAAGTGACTTGTTGCTTTTCATACAAATATTTTTGACGTATTTTCCTTCACACTTTTTATTCACAATACTAGTTTATCTAGTTAGTAACCGTGGTGTAAACACAGGAAATGTAATAGCAAGTCCAACGCAGCTTCTTCCTGGATAAAATGGAGTCATTTATTGTAATCCTCTAAGGGCTCATGCACACGGCTGTATTTTTTGTCCACATCCGATCCGCATTTTTTGTGGGTTGGATGTGGATCCATTCACTATTTTGGGGCTGTAAAAGATGCGGACAGCACACCGCGTGCTTTCTGCATCTGTATGTCCGTTCCATGGCATCCGCAAAAATATAGAACATTATGCATTACAGAAAGGGATAGAACTGTTCTATTATGGCCCAGATGTTCCGTTTCACAAAATGTGGGGCCGGTATCTGTGTTTTGTGGATCCGCAATTTGCGTACCGCAAAACAGTCGATGGTCATGTGCATGAGCCCTAAAACTGCATACAAACAGAGTTAGGGAGGGTTCTAATGTGTTTTGAACTCTTAATTAATGATGACCAAAGCGAGAGCCAGATCCTAGATCCAAAGTCACTTGGTTCAAAACTTCGGATTAATGCTTTATGGAGATCCATCTCCGTACAGGATTAAAATGTACGGCCTCCAATGAGGCGAAGTTTTAAAACTTGGATCCGAACTTGGCTTTGGAAGTGGTTTTCGCGGGACTTCGCGAATAACTGACTTTGCCTCATCATAAGCCATACATTTTAATTCAGTATGGACCTCCGTACAGCATTAATCCGAAGTTTTGAGCAAAGCAACTTTAGATCTAGGATCAGAAGCTTGCTTTGCTCATTACTACTCTTAATCATAGTTGTGGTGTAAACACAATCCTAATATGAGAATTGGTGAGAAATATCTTAGGGTGGTTGTAAGTGGCGATTAAAAAAAGAGGGCCTTCTTCTAGAAACAGCACCTCCTCTTGGCCATGTTTGGTATGACAGCACAGACCAATAATCTTTTATTAGACTGATCTGCAATACCACTCACAGTCCACTCGTCGCACTCACACAAGAGTGGTGCTATTTATTGAAGAAAGCATCCAGGTTTTTCTAATCTTAGACAACCCATTTAAGATATTCACCTCCCTAAGATGTTTCAGCTACGTAAAATCAGTCTGGAGAGAAAGCTGTTGAAATGTTTAATAGCAGCACACGTTAACGTATCATGATTTTCGACATTTGAATCTCAGGTTTTATCTGCTGCCTTCTTCTCTAGCTGTGGCACGTTAAATAAACAAGGAGATGACAAAAGCTGTTTTCACCGCTCATCATGAACACATTTTTCCAGCATGATGTTTGTACTGTAGGATGAAGTCAATGCACCCTTGGATGGGTAATAACATGCTAAGTCGCACACCCGGCTTCTAAACCATATCCCATTGGTTTTCATGTCTGTGTGCTATAAATGCACACTTCAGGTTCTCTTCACATTTTATTTTACCTGCTTGATTTTAATATGTCATTTATTACTTCTTCAGTGAAACCCTTAGAGTTGGGTCAAGCTTTCTCAATTCCTTTGAATCCAGAGGAAAAAAAAGACTGGTTTGCATTTCCCACTTATAAAAGCAGAGATAATACGCGAGTTTGAGCGTTCGCGTGTTTGACTTTAAGTGTGTGGTTGAATTAAGTGTGTGACTTTAGATTGCGTGACTTCAGATTCGGGAACTTTAAAAGGGACTACAGTAAGTCTTTCCATATCATTGTATTGTATTTTTTCGCTTTTGCTTGTGTAATCCCCATTAGAATGGCTTCCATCATTGACAGCGCAGTCCAGTGCACATCTTGTCTGATGTATGCAGTCCTGGAACAGCCGTTTAAGGGTGCATATATTTGTTCAAAATGTGAGCAAATTGTCCGCTTGGAATCGCACATCGTGTATCTAAGCGGGCGAATTTCAACGCTGAGAAGCACTGACAATTTGGAAAAGAGTTTGCTGCTCAGTGAGAAAGCACTCTATGGGGTAGATGTGGGGGAGGGTGGTAGTGAGGAGGCCCAGGAAAGTGAGGTAGCTAGCTGGGTAACAGTTAGAAAGCGGGTTAGAGGGAAAAGTGCCAGGGAGGCTAGCCCTGATCTGACACACCCCAACAAGTTTGCAAGTTTGGCAGATGAGGGGGATGTTACTTCAGGGAGAGCACTGCTGCAGCCGGACACTTCCTCTGCCAGTCAGGGGAATGTCAGCTGCAGTAAGCAGGGGGCCAGGAGAGCAGGGCAGGCCAGACAGGTGCTGGTAGTGGGCGACTCCATTATTAGGGGTACAGAGAGGGCAATCTGTCACAAAGACCGGGATCGTCGGATGGTGTGCTGCCTTCCAGGCGCTCGAGTTCGGCACATCGTGGATCGGGTTGACAGATTACTGGGAGGGGCTGGAGAAGATCCAGCAGTCATGGTCCATATCGGTACCAATGACAAAGTTAGAGGTAGGGGGAGTGTCCTTAAAAAATGATTTTAGGGATTTAGGGCATAAGCTTAGGGCAAGGACCTCCAAGGTAGTGTTTTCCGAAATACTGCCTGTACCACGAGCCACACAAGAAAGGCAGCGGGAGATTAGGGAGGTAAACAAGTGGCTCAAGAACTGGTGTAGGAAGGAGGGGTTTGGGTTCCTGGAGAACTGGGCCGACTTCTCTGTCGGCTACAGGCTCTATCGTAGGGATGGGCTGCACCTCAATGGGGAAGGGGCAGCTGTTTTGGGGGAGAAGATGGCTAGAAGGCTGGAGGAGTGTTTAAACTAGGGACTGGGGGGAGGGTAAAACTACATTAATAGGAGGGGAAGATAGTGCAGATAGAGACCTGGGCAAGGTAATGGAACTGGGGGAGGAATGGAAGGAGGAACTAGAACAGATCAGAAAGGAAAGGTGTAGGGTAAGAAATATACACCAACCTCTTAATTGTTTGTACACTAATGCCAGAAGCCTAGCTAATAAAACTGGTGAAACTGGAATTAGTGATGTTGTGAGGAGGACTATGACATAGTGGGAGTAACTGAGACATGGCTGGATGATAGCTATGACTGGGCAGTTAACGTACAGGGTTACAATCTTTTTAGAAAGGATCGTCAAAACCGGAGAGGGGGAGGGGTCTGCCTTTTTGTAAAGTCATGCCTAAAGCCCACACTCCGGGAAGATATAAATGAGGGACATGAAGATGTGGAGTCACTGTGGGTAGAAATAAATGGAGCCAAAAACAATAATAAAATACTAATAGGGGTTTATTATAAACCACCCAATATATCAGAGACCACAGAAAAACCTACTTCTAAATGAATAGACGAGGCGGCAAATCATAATGAGGTCGTTATTATGGGGGACTTCAACTACCCAGATATAGACTGGGAAAACTGAAACCTGTACATCTCATAAAGGAAACAGGTTCTTGGAAATAACCAAAGACAATTACCTTTCCCAACTGGTTCAGGACCCCACTAGAGGGACGGCCATACTGGGACTTAGTATTAACCAATAGACCTGACAGAACAACAGATGTGCAGGTTGGGGGACACCTGGGAAACAGTGACCATAATATAATAACCTTCCAATTGTCATTCAAAAGAGCGTTTCTTCAGGGAGGAACAAAAATACCAAACTTCAAAAAAGCAAAACTTAGCCAACTAAGAGAGGCCATAGGCCTAACTAACTGGGACAAGGTCCTCAAAAATAAAAATACAGCCACAAAATGGGATATTTTTAAAAGCATCCTAATATCTAATTGTGAGAGGTACATACCATATAGGAATAAAATAATAAGAAACAAGAAAAACCAATGTGGATAAATAGAACTGTAAAGAAAGCAATAAATGACAAAAAGAAAGCATTTAAATCACTAAAACAGGAGGGGAGTGAGGAAGCATTGAAAAACTAATAAGGAAAAAAATAGAATATGTAAAAGACACATAAAAACAGCCAAACTAGAGACCGAGAGATTAATCGCCAAAGAGAGTAAAACTAACCCTAAAATGTTCTTTCAATTATATAAATACTAAAAAGTATAAACCTGAAAGGTGTCGGCCCCCTTGCAGAGTAATGAGGGGGGAGTAGCAGAGAGCGATGAGGAGAAAGCGAAGCTGCTAAATAACTTTTTCTCCACTGTATTCACTGAGGAAAATAAAATGTCAGATGAAATGCAGAGTATAAAAGTAAATTCCCCTTTAAAAGTGTCCTCTCTGACCCAGGAAGAGGTGCAGCAACGTCTTAAAAATATTAAAATAGACAAATCACCAGGACCGGATGGCATACACCCCCGTATCCTAAGAGAATTAAGTAATGTCATCGACAGACCCTTATTTCTGATATTTAAGGACTCTATACTGACGGGGAGTGTTCCACAGGATTTTTTTTTTTTTTTTTTTGGGGGGTTAAATTGTCACCCTGTTATCAATAATGAGAGCAAAAAGGGCCCTGTAGGGGCATTACACATTTAGTCTAGTGAAGACGCATCTTTTTCATTTGCTATATGTCTCAAGTGTTCAGAGTCATGTTCCAGACACCTTATCATCTGGTCTTTTGAATCATCTATTTAGTTTCATTACAGTGTACCGATAATCCTCTTTGGTATACTGTAAAATATATTACTAAACTGAGAGCTTTATATGACAGTTATCCATCTAATAAGACCAGAAGGTGTTTTGTAATAAAGAAGATGATCGCGCAGATCAGCTTAGTGCTGCGCTCTACAACAGCAGTGTGGACTCTTGCCTTACACTTGTGATTTCAAGTGTGAACTGTTGCCTTAGACCTGTAATACAATCATCAATAGTAGACAGGCATATTATGGCCACGACGTTCAGCCGGCGAAATAATTCTATCTTCCGGCGCATGCGCAACTAGCATAATTCTAGCGTCTCTTTTTTCTAAGTTTGGGCGCATGCGCAGAGATACCCACCATAGCGCTCTGCAAACATAAGTTCGAGCGCAGGTTTCCTCTGCACAGAACGTCACTGATGACATTGCTTCCAGTGAACACGGATTGGCGATCGGTCTAATTATGGGCGATCAGGTAATAGTCCTCATTGGACATTGTGTGAGCGCAAGTGAGCCTAACTTTGACATGATAGCTAGTGATTGGCCGCTGGTACTGACAGTCAGACAATCTGTATATAAATAGTGGCTGCTGGTTCAATTACCTCATTGCTGCCCAAACCCCTGAAGAAGTCAGCGGTCAGCTGATGAAACATGTTGGGGGGTAGTATAGGTTTTATCTTCTGAAGTTGTCCGCACTGTCCTCAACTCAGTACTCACTTAAGCAGGGCATTCAATGTTACAGGTCGCCAGGAGATCACCTGGTGACGATTTGCACCACAATAATAACACCTACCACAGACGTTGGATAGTGCACATCCAGCGCCTGAGTCACTGGTTATTTAGGAGTGACAGCGTACACATTCAGAGAATTTTAACAATGATGTTACTCTTCCTGTTTTTTAAAATGATAGATTAAAAGTTAATTCTTAGGAGTCAAATAATTATTATATCTGGGACAAGAGTTGGTATATCGCCTGTAAAGGTGTTTAGTATTTTGGTAATTTCACCACTACCCAGATAGGGTCTCTTTACGAATATTCCACAGGATTGGCGCATAGCAAATGTGGTGCCAATATTCAAAAAGGGTCCAAAAACAGAGCCTGGAAACTATAGGCCGGTAAGTTTAACTTCTGTTGTGGGCAAACTGTTTGAAGGTTTTCTGAGAGATGCTATCTTGGAGTACCTCAATGAAAATAAGCAAATAACTCCATATCAGCATGGCTTCATGAGGGATCGGTCATGTCAAACCAATTTAATCAGTTTCTATGAGGAGGTAAGTTCTAGACTTGACCGCGGCGACTCAATGGATGTCGTATATTTGGACTTCTCCAAAGCGTTTGACACGGTACCACATAAAAGGTTAGTATACAAAATGAGAATGCTTGGCCTGGGAGAAAATGTCTGTATGTGGGTAAGTAACTGGCTTAGTG
This sequence comes from Rhinella marina, assembly GCA_900303285.1. Classification (NCBI taxonomy): domain Eukaryota; kingdom Metazoa; phylum Chordata; class Amphibia; order Anura; family Bufonidae; genus Rhinella; species Rhinella marina. Next base: position 48,180 of record ONZH01027713.1, read on the forward strand.
ATAGAAAACAGAGGGTGGTTATTAACGGTACATACTCAGATTGGGTCACTGTCACTAGTGGGGTACCACAGGGGTCTGTATTGGGTCCTATTCTCTTCAATATATTTATTAATGATCTTGTAGAAAGCTTGCACAGTAAAATATCAATTTTTTGCAGATGACACTAAACTGTGTAAAGTAATTAACACAGAAGAGGACAGTGCACTGCTACAGCAGGATCTGGATAGACTGGAGGCTTGGGCAGAAAAGTGGCAGATGAGGTTTAACACTGACAAATGTAAGGTTATGCATATGGGAAGGAATAATGCAAGTCACCAGTACATACTAAATGGTAAAGCATTGGGTAACTCTGACATGGAAAAGGACCTAGGAATTTTAGTGAACAGCAAACTAAGCTGCAGAAACCAGTGTCAGACAGCTGCTGCCAAGGCCAATAAGATAATGGGTTGCATCAAAAGAGGCATAGATGCCCGTGATGAGAACATAGTCCTGCCACTTTACAAATCACTAGTCAGACCACATATGGAGTACTGTGTACAGTTCTGGGCTCCTGTGAACAAGGCAGACATAGCAGAGCTGGAGAGGGTTCAGAGGAGGGCAACTAAAGTAATAACTGGAATGGGTGGACTACAGTACCCAGAAAGATTATCAAAATTAGGGTTATTCACTTTAGAAAAAAGACGACTGAGGGGAGATCTAATAACTATGTATAAATATATCAGAGGTCAGTACAGAGATCTCTCCATCATCTATTTATCCGAGGACAGTGACCATGACGAGGGGACATCCTCTGCGTCTGGAGGAAAGAAGGTTTGTACATAAACATAGAAGAGGATTCTTTACGGTAAGAGCAGTGAGACTATGGAACTCTCTGCCTGAGGAGGTGGTGATGGTAAGTTCACTAAGAGAGTTCAAGAAGGGCCTGGATGTATTTCTGGAGGGTAATAATATTGCAGGTTATAGTTACTAGAGAGGGGTCGTTGATCCAGGGAGTTATTCTGATTGCCTGACTGGAGTCGGGAAGGAATTTTTCCCCCTAAAGTGAGGAAAATTGGCTTCTACCTCACAGGGTTTTTTGCCTTCCCCTGGATCAACTTGTAGGAAAACAGGCTGAACTGGATGGACAGATGTCTTTTTTTCGGCCTTACAAACTATGTTACTATGTTACTAGGCAAAGTGGATGATGCTCTTGCAAACTTTATATAAATCTTTTCTGGTATTGTGTGGATGTCTGCTCAGAAGAACTAGCACTAAATATTGTATTTGTGCATGGACAATACCGAAAAATTATTGTAATCTAAAAGCGTGTACTAATAATTTAGCTTTTTATGAGGATAACAGCTTGCATTGTAAAATATGATGGCAAAAAGGGAAAAGCTAAATATATATTGTAAGTTAAAACATCATACACAGAGTACTCACTGATCCCAACTTACAAACTTATTATGGCGCCCCCTGGGGTTCTTTTGATCCTTTCACATTTCAAAAGCAATTTTCAGACAGCATTTTGGCTGCCTGAAGCCACCATTAGAGGGGCGCTATGAGCTTACTGCAAACTTTCATACATGAAACTAAAATTTAACTCTAGTGATGACAGCAGGTTGTATCCTGTGTCCAGCAATGTGCACTGCCCCTCTACCCTCCTCGCTCTAGAGCCACTGCTTCCTCTGCACGTCAAGTTTCCATGCAACCTGACACCGAGCAGTCACAATGGTGGGTTACTTTATCCTTTCACAGCAGGACCCCACCTGATTATTCGTGTGTTCAGAAAAAAAGCGTTCAAACTTCTATGAAGATATATTAAGCAAATGCAGAATTTTAGAACAAAAACAACACAAAATTTAAAAAAAAGAGTTGCACTTAAAGCTTAAGATAAATGTTTTTTTCAAGTTATTTATTTATTTTTTGAATCATTACACAAAACCATATACTTAGAAGTCTTAAAGAAAGATCACGGCCAACATTAAAACATGATATTTGAATTATAATATTAAAGGGGTTTTGCCAATATTCAAAATGATCTCCTATCAACAGGATGAGGATGTGTCTGATTGTCGGTGGCCTGACCACTAGGACCCTTACTGATCACGAGAATGGGAGTCTTGTGTCTCCCCCATATGAATGGAGCGGCGTTGGAGAATACGCTCTGATGCTTCATTCAGCTCCTGAAGAGAAGCTGCTCAGTGCTCATATATTTCAAGCAGCCCCATAGAGCAGCAGCGCACATGCTTGACTGATGCTCCATTCACATGGGGGAAGGGGTGACACAGGGCCCCTTTATAGTGATCAGTGGGGGACCAAGTGGCCAGATCCCTACTCATCAGATACTTATTCCTTATCTTGCAAATAGGTGATAACTTAAAGGGAGTCTGTCACCTCATTTTCACCAATATAACTAAGAGCACTGCCCCACAGAATATTGCATTCATATCCCAGACATATCTGTGTGCACTTTGTGTCTGTATTACATGTCCAGGAAAAGCACTTTTATTCTGCAGGAAAATAGCTCACAAGTGCCCGGCTCTGCTGCTGCATATCTTGGGATTGGTAGCAGATAGAAAAAATGGTTCTGACCTTCTTTGAAAGCTGGCATTTCCAAGCTTTCTAAGCTTTCAAATGATACCAAAATCATGGCATTATATCCACTATATCAGAAGGTATAGCTGTTAGAAATCGAGTCGGGAGAGAAAGCTGTTTTTACTTTCACTTTCAGCTTTTTCTGAACTTGGAATACAGACACAAAGTGCACACAGGTATGTCTGGGATGTGTCTGCAATCTTCTGTGGGGCAGTGCTGTTAGTTATATAGGTGAAAATGAGGCGATAGACTCCCTTTAAAACTTTAACAAAATGGCTACTTTTTCAATATGATCCATCAAACAAGAGGTATGAAATAAAATCAAGTCATATCATAAATCAAATATTAATATTTTTGTTAAAAACAAATGTTGAAAATGCTTCAGGCTGGTATGAGTTCTTAATTCTTGCCAAAATGATCCTCCTGAGAGATAAAAAGTTGATCTTTAAATTTTAAAAATTTAAAGACGTTGACTTGATTCGATAGTTGTACCTATTAAAGAATTCAAATGGGTTGTTAAGGGTTAAAAAAAATGGTTGCTTTCTTCCAAAAACAGTACCACATCTGTCCAGAGGTTGTGTTTGGTATTATAGCTCAGCCCCATTCACTTCAGTGGAGCAAAACTGCAGTACCTACACAACCCATGGACATGTGTGGTGCTGTTTTGGGAAGAAAGTAGCCATGTTATTCTAATTAGACACAAGGGTTATACCTTAGCCTTGTCCTGGCCTGACCAAGGGAAGCAGGGAACTAACTGCACACCCTATAGTCAGCATGGATTCTTTGGTAAGTTTCATTAATGTCTTCTGTTACCAGGATTCTCTATGCACATAAGGAAAGGCTATGGTCTCTGCATGATTTTGACAACTAGTGGATAAGCTAATGTACGCTGCCAATATTGGTTATAAGCTTTTGGGTCCTATAGAATTTTAAGAATATTAGTAAAATGAACGGGGTTGCACACTTTCTGGCTACTCTTGATCAATGTGTTTGTAAGATAGTTATATGGCTCTTACTAATATAGCCTTTGATATTCTGTGCCATTTTCTATATTTCATAAGGTATGCCCCCTTTGTTTGCCAAGTTTTTTGTGCTGTCCCCACAGAGGTCTTGTTCATAAAATGGCTGCTAAAGAAGGGTCATGCGATCAGGGTAATCACCTCCATTTGATGTCTCCTCCATTCAAATACACTGCACCTGCCATCTGGGCTTCAAGGTTGGCAGTGTTAGAATGGAGTCATGTCACATGACCCTCCATCCGCGGACATCTTATGGACAGCATGGCTTCTGAAATATAGCAAACGGCACAGAATATCAACAAAGGCTAAATAAGTAAATGTCATATAGTCATCTTCCATACACATTGGTCTCAAGTAGCCAGTTTTAATCATTTCCATCTACAGTGAGCAATGATTTTGACTTACTAAGTACATGACATATTAATTTCACAGACAAAAGAAAATATAAGAAAACTGATCAAAAGTAAAGAAAAATAAGAAAAAATAACCATAAATCACATCAATGCAACCACATCTCAATTGGTAGGTCCCCTGAAGTAGTGCTGTGAGCCCCAAAGATGAGTGCAGTGTAAATGTATATTTCAGTGGAGGGTTCAACCTGCCTTCAGCGACAGTGTCAAACAGCCGGATACAGCTGGACATGTGTGAGGTCTTAACAGTTCAAGTTAAAATAGAACAAATCGAAAAATTAATATAGTGTGTAGAACTGACTCCATTACAGAGTTGTTTAATTATGCAGGGTTATCTTAATAATAATGTATTACGAGTGACCTGATGACCCGATATTTTAGGGGTAGTGTGTAATCACAAGTAGCAGTACACAGAGAGAGGTGTTATGTCCTTGCCAATTATATCACCGCTGGAATGGACTATTCTACTAGATGAGCAGCTACAAGTTGACATGCATGAGCAAGGCAACATAGCCAGAGCAAACGTTCCCTGGTGGAACCAAGGTCTTCCAATCCAACACTGATATAAGGTGTAATTACTTGCTAATTGAAATGCTGAATGATGAGTAAAAAATAGATATGAGGTAGAAACCAAAGTCGATATTATGATAGATAATGACTAGATAGATAGTGTCAGGGCTGGGATACACAGATAAGGGGTAAGTGATCCCTAAGCTTAATCCCAACCCCTTTCCCTGCCTATTGCCTACTCAGGCTAACCCCTGAGTCGACAACCTGAAGACTTGAAATACACTAGCAAAAGTGCAGGGGAAAGGGAAGACAAACAAGACAGACAAACAAGAACCAAATGGATAGTCAGATAGCCGCGTCAAAACCAGGAGAGAACGTCAGGAACAAAATCAGCAAGCAAAGAGTAGTCAAAAATCACGCCAAGGGTCAAAGAACAACTAGAATCAAAACTGCAGAGCACAAATGACAAACCAGGTAGTAGCAAGGAAACTCTAAACACTGGCAGCAAGGCTCACATTTGAGGGCCTTAAGTACCTAGCAGACCCCACCCAACCAGCTGACTGGGAGGAGAAAGCAAGGAACAAAACTTAACTCATGAGATACCAAATGAACAGAAAATAAACAGACCATATTGCTCGCGTTTTCCGGCGACCAGAAACAGGCCGCGAGCGAGTGTGCACACCAGCCACGTCCCTGGCACTTATGATCTTCGCTCGCGTCCCCTACCTGGGACGCGCATCCACAGCCAGAGACCATTGGCTGGAGGAGGAGCCTGATGAAATAGCGGAAGAAGCCTGGCCACGGGCAACCACATCGCCACCAGAGTCAGAGACAAGACCAGCAGAACGGGTGCAATGACTGCCGGTCCTGACAGTACCCCCCCCTCCAGGAGGGGCCTCTGGACCCTTAGAACTCAGAGATGGTTTAGAAGGATGACTCTGGTGAAACAATCTCACTAACCGGGGTGCATGCACATCCCTAGCAGGGACCCAAGATCTATCTTCTGGACCGAATCCCTTCCAGTGGATGAGGTACTGAAGGGAATTCCTCACCAACCTAGAGTCAAGAACCCTCTCCACCTCATACTCAAGATCTCCATCCACAACAGACGGAGAGGGAGGGGTACAACAGGGTCAACGTAGCGCTTTAGCAGATTTTTATGAAAAGTATTGTGGACCCGCCATTCCGGGGGCAACGCAACCTTGAAAGATACAGGATTAAACACATGAGTTATGACAAAAGGACCGATGAACCTAGGAGCAAATTTCAGAGACGGAACTTTCAATTTGAGGTTTTTAGTAGACAATAAGACTTTATCACCAACAACAAAAGTTTCAGAGACAGTATGTTTATTCCTGGAATGGTGGACCATTTGGCTTTGTGATTTTTTCAAGTTCTGCTGAACTCGTGACCACACTGTGCACAGTTGGTTAGTTATGGATTCTGCCCGAGGAGTATCAGAAACAGAACATGATGAGAAAGAAAACCTGGGGTGAAAACCATAATTACAGTAAAAGAGTGATGTGAGTGTGGATGAACTAGTATGATTGTTGATAGCAAATTCGGCTAGCGGAAGATATGAGGCCCACTGATGCTGACAGTCAGAGATAAAAATACGAAGGTACTGGATCAGCTCTTGATTCATCCTCTCCGTCTGTCCATTGGTTTCAGGGTGAAAGGCAGAAGAAAAGGACAATTTAACCTCTAATTTAGAACAGAAAGCTCGCCAAAACTTAGCCACAAATTGTACCCCCCTGTCGGATACCACCTCATCAGGAATGCCATGGAGACGAACCACATGCTGGATAAACAGATCAGCCAATTCTTCCGCTGATGGCAGCTTTTTCAACGGAATGAAATGACCCATTTTAGAGAACCGATCCACCACCACCCAAATGACAGTGCACCCCTGAGATGGCGGAAAATCGGTAACAAAGTCCATGGAAATGTTAGACCAGGGTTTGTCTGGCACTGGGAGCGGGAGAAGAGGTCCCTCAGGATGTCTCCTGGGGATCTTTCCCCACGCATTGACAAGCCTGAACAAAAGCATAAACGTCAGTATGCGTACGTGGCCACCAATAATTTCTTTTCAGTAAATCTAATGTTCCCCGAACACCTGGGTGACCTGCTAGCACTGAACAATGTGTCTCCTCTAACACTCTCAAACGGCAAGACATGGGAACAAACAATTTGCCTTCCGGAAGGTCTTTAGGAGCAGAATTTTGTTCAGCAAGAATTTGAGAAGAGAGGTGAGAGGAGACAGCTGCCAGTACAATACCTGGAGGTAAAATGTTACCAGACTCAGACTCCGAACCCTCAGGAATACCGAAACTCCGGGATAAAGCATCAGCTTTAACATTTTTTGTACCCGGTCGGTAGGTAACAACAAAATTAAAACGTGAGAAAAACAAGGCCCATCTGGCCTGACGAGCATTGAGACGTTTTGCACTATCAAGATACACCAGGTTTTTATGGTCTGTGATCACTGTCACTGGGTGAAGAGCTCCTCCAAGAAATGGCGCCGACACTTCAAAAGCCCATTTGATGGCAAGGAGCTCGCGATTCCCAATATCATAATTTCTTTCACATGAAGAGAATTTTTTAGAGAAAAATGCACATGGCCTGAGGTTTGTGAGAGCAGAAGACCCTTGAGATAATACTGCCCCTACACCGACCTCAGAAGCATCTACCTCTACAATGAAGGGTTGAGAGAGATCAGGCTGAATCAACACAGGGGCTGTAGAAAAAGCTTTCTTGAGCTCCTGAAACGCAGAGTATGCTGCAGGAGACCAGTTGCTAGGATCAGCCCCCTTGCGGGTAAGATCCGTGAGTGGTTTGGCGATTACGGAAAAGTTTTTTATAAAGTTTCTGTAGTAATTGGCAAAACCTAGAAACCGTTGAAGGGATTTTAAGTCAGTGGGGCAGACCCACTCTGCTATCGCCTGAACCTTACACGGATCCATCTGTACATCGGAAGGAGTGACCACATAACCCAGAAATGAAACCTTTTGCACACAAAAAATACATTTTTCCAACTTAGCGAACAAAGAGTTTTTTCGCAACCGGGACAACACAAGGCGAAGATGTTCATGATGGGTGGTCAGATCTGGAGAAAAAATCAGGATGTCATCCAGATAGACCACCATAAAGACCCCAATAACATCATGAAAAATGGTATTCATAAAACCTTGGAAGACTGCCGGGGCATTACTCAGACCGAAAGGCATAACAAGATATTCGAAGTGCCCCAGTGGTGTGTTAAAAGCAGTCTTCCACTCATCTCCTTCCCGAATCCGAATCAGATTATACGCTCCCCTTAGATCTAATTTGGAGAACCAATTGGCCCCAGAAACCTGATTCAGAAGGTCCGGAATAAGAGGAAGAGGTCCAGAGTTCTTGACCGTGATTTTATTTAATTCGCGGTAATCAATACACGGCCTTAACCCACCATCTTTTTTCTCCACAAAAAAGAACCCAGCCCCCGTTGGGGACTCAGAAGGTCTAATATGCCCAATAGCCAAGCTTTCATCAATATACTGCTTAAGCGACTCTCTTTCAGGTACAGACAGATTATAAATACGACCCTTAGGCAGCTTGACTTTGGGCAAGAGATCTATCTTACAGTCAAAATCCCTATGAGGAGGAAGGACTTGAGACAGGGGTTTGGAGAAAACATCTGCGAAATCAGAGATAAACTCCGGGATCCCAGCATCACATGCAATCGTGGTACAGAGTGAGACCTGAGACATATGGGCCTTACACTGAGGACCCCAGCGAACAAGATCCAGTGTACCCCAGTCAATAACTGGATTATGTTCCTGGAGCCAAGGCATCCCCAGGATAACGTTCACCGACAAATTTTTCATAACCAGAAAAGAACAATATTCTATGTGTAGTGCACCCACCACCAATTTTATCTCAGGGGTGCGGAATTTGACCAAACCAGCACGCAATGGGGTCATATCCACACTTGATACTAGGATAGGAGGGGACAACGGAATCATGGAAGACAAAACCTGGGACACAAAATCCAAGTCTATGAAATTAGCAGCTACACCAGAGTCCAGAAAAGCCAGACCTGTACATGAGGCTGACTGGACCTCAATAGTGCAGGGCAAAAACATTTTAGAAATTGTAGGGAGTACCTGAGCTCCTAGGCAGTCCTCCCGACGACTGCCTAGAAGCGGAAGTTTTCCTGCTGTGACTTCTTGGGACAGGTATTTAGCTGATGTTCGGGACTCCCACAGTAGAAACATAGTCGATTCTTCCGGCGATGTTCCCTCCTCTGCTCTGGGGTGATACTGCCAAGCTCCATTGGTTCAGGCCCAGGTAGAGATGAGACCGGACTGAGGGTCGGCCGAGGAGCGGGAGACACCCGAGGTGGTTGTCTGGACCTTAGGCGTCGATCTGCCCGGATGGCAAGGGTCATAGCTTCGTCAAGAGTTTTAGGTTCTGCATGAGCTAATAACAAGTCTTTTACCTGGTCTGAGAGGCCGGTCATGAATAGGTCTTTCAAGGCCTGATCGTTCCACCCCGAGTCCGTCACGTACTGTCTGAACGTAGCACAATATTCTTCCGCCATTTGTCTACCCTGACGGAGGGATAACAAGTGGGAAACCGCTAACGCAGGTCGGTCTGGTTCATCATAAATCTGACCCAGTGCAGAAAAAAAACTGTCCAGAGAAGAGTGCAGAGGTGAATCAGGAGGTAAGGAAAGCGCCCAATTTTGTGGGTCACCCCACAGGAGAGACATAACCAACCCCACCTTTTGCGCTTCTGTCCCAGAGGACCGAGGTCGTAAAGAAAAATAAAGTTTACACCCTTCCCGAAATGAAAAAAATTTCTTACGATCGCCAGAAAAAAGGTCGGGAAGGGGAACCTTAGGTTCAGGTGCAGGTGACTGAACGGCCGGAGGTGGCACCGGGGCCGTAGCATGCATGTTTTCCTGGACCTGAAGGTGGATAGCCAGATCTTGAACCAACTTGGTCAAGGCCTGGACCTGTGCGACCACAGCTGACATAGGCTCCATAGGTGGAGTGAACGTAGCTGGACGTATGCAGGTTGCAGGCCTCTTTTGGGCCAGTGTTTCTGTCAGGGCTGGGATACACAGATAAGGGGTAAGTGATCCCTAAGCTTAATCCCAACCCTTTTCCCTGCCTATTGCCTACTCAGGCTAACCCCTGAGTCAACAACCTGAAGACTTGAAATACACTAGCAAAAGTGCAGGGGAAAGGGAAGACAAACAAGACAGACAAACAAGAACCAAATGGATAGTCAGATAGCCGCGTCAAAACCAGGAGAGAACGTCAGGAACAAAATCAGCAAGCAAAGAGTAGTCAAAAATCACGCCAAGGGTCAAAGAACAACTAGAATCAAAACTGCAGAGCACAAATGACAAACCAGGTAGTAGCAAGGAAACTCTAAACACTGGCAGCAAGGCTCACATTTGAGGGCCTTAAGTACCTAGCAGACCCCACCCAACCAGCTGACTGGGAGGAGAAAGCAAGGAACAAAACTTAACTCATGAGATACCAAATGAACAGAAAATAAACAGACTATATTGCTCGCGTTTTCCGGCGACCAGAAATAGGCCGCGAGCGAGTGTGCACACCAGCCACGTCCCTGGCACTTATGATCGTCGCGCGCGTCCCCTGCCTGGGACGCACATCCACAGCCAGAGACCGTCGGCTGGAGGAGGAGCCTGACGAAATAGCGGAAGAAGCCTGGCCACGGGCAACCACATCGCCACCAGAGTCAGAGACAGGACCAGCAGAACGGGTGCAATGACTGCCGGTCCTGACAGATAGATAGATAGATAGATAGATAGATAGATAGATAGATAGGATATAGATGTAGCAGGGTTACACAAACTCTTAACTCAAATTTCTTAACTCATTGCGTTATTTTGAAACAAAAGCCATTGAAAAGCAATTGAAGGTGTTTGCTTAACGCATTTAGTTTAGATAACACATCTCAGAAAGCATGTGTGTTTACTCTACTACAGCCGTAGATAGATTGATAATAGATAGATAAGAGATAGATATATGGATATTGAATAGATAGGAGCTACTGGATAAATAAATATTGGATAGATATGAGATAATAGATAGATGGATGATAGATAGATAGAATAGATAGATAGATAGATAGATAGATAGAATATTGAATAGATCAATATGAGATTGATATATATTAGATAGATAGATGATAGAGAGATCAATCGATAGATGATAGATATAAAGATAGACAGATAGATACATATATAGATATGAGATAGATAGATAGATAGATAGATAGATAGATAGAATAGATACTGGATAAATAAATATTGTATAGATATGAGATAGATAGATAGATAGATAGATAGATAGATAGATAGATAGATAGATAGATAGATGATAGATTGATAGATATGAGACAGACAGATAATTGTTTAAAGTTGCCCTTTCTGACCTGTAAGTAGGTTAAGTAGCATAAGTAGAGTAAAACAACCTGCCACTTGCCTTTAAACATCTGAAAGGTGCTAAGACTTAATTGCCCTTCACTGTTTGGATTGTAACTAGTGTCACCGTTCTCCTTCCTACTACTTCCCTTAAATGTTTGCTAATAGCAGAAGCATGTGAGGAAGTCATTTGACTTGTTGACCCCACTTATTCTGTTGAAGTCAGGAAGGATGCCAAATGTGAAGCAGAAGGTTGTCAAAGATGAGTGAGATCTAAAAGAAAAAGTCTGAGCAGTAATACAAAGCAGAGGGGCTTCCCTTGGGACCTATTTATCTTTTAGCCAGTCTTGTGAACTGCTTTTTAGTATCAGGTGCATCATCTTGAGAAGCCATTGTACATTCCAAGTAAAATTAGTTTAATGTTCCCACATAAAAAGGACCCCAGCCAGGTGGCCGATCCATATATGACTGTACTGTGTAAAGTAAAGAATCCCTGCTTGCAAGAATTTATGTGGACATTTATTAGAAATGCCTTTCTTATGTAAATCATGGACATTTGTAAGGACTAGAAAATCCTTACAATTACATGACAAATTGGGCCTCGCAAATCTGAATCATGCCAACACATTGAAGAATAAAGTGCAGGCACGGCTTCATTACGGTATATGCTGGACATGCTTACATGGAGGATATATACAAGATGAGAGGCTGTGACTGACATCAAACATCTGTGTCATGCCTGCAGTGTAAAGAATCAGGACTATACATTCTTCATGCTTTCTACAACGCAGGTGTTCTTAACCTTGAATAATGGCTAATGTTGCCGTAAAAATAGAGATATTCAGCAGACCGTGGATTAACCATGACACTGCCGATTCATTATCAAGCACAGCTAATAGGCTAATCCAATAACTAAAAGTCAGTACAAAGAAGTCATAAACTTCAAATATTAAAACTCAAATAATACTGCTTGAATACTGACACAAAGCACCAAATAACACTGTCATACAGTACTTACTAGACCCAGAAAAAATCCAAATAAGCATGCTATACTGCCCAAATCATCTAACCATGCGTGTCCACATAATACCACATAATACCAGTTCCATTGCTATTATTACATTGATAGCCTCATACAGTGCTCAAATAATAGAGCCAACCATATAGTGACCATACAGCAGAATCATTCGTGGTGCCAGTCCTAGTGTTCATGTAAAAGTGCCAGCACTACAGTATGCTCTAATAGTGTTGCCCGCTATATTATTGTGCTGCAGACATGACAGCAACTCTGGCATCTTAAAAGTAAAGGCAATTTGATACATATATTAAATTGGAACGGCACTCAGTATATCCAGGAACTGACTAAAAGTAATAACTTATGAGATATTATATTGATTCAGAAAAATATTAGAATAATAAAACATAATTTTACAAATTAAAACATAATTCATAAAAGACAAAAAAGAAAAAAAACGCATTGAAAATGCACTAAAAACGCATTGTTTATTTTTTTTTATTTTTTTTATTTTTTTTAATATATTTTTTTATGTTCTCCTATTATTCAGGATCTTGACTATCTTTGTTATATATGTATAGTAAAGATAAAATTGTTGAATTGTCAGGATGGTTATTATTATTTAATACATTCAGTCCAACCAAAGTCCATTACCCACTTTAGATGTAACCCAATTAATTGACTGACCAATCCAAGAAGATCGAACCAACTATATATAGCAGCCAGGATATATCTTCTCTAACCACTGAGGAAGGAGCCAGAGTTAGCTCCGAAACGCGTTTGGTACTAGAAGAAGATAATATCGGCACACAAGGGACAATACATAAACTGTCTCCTTATTATTACAAAGAACGAACTGATTGTACAAGTTATTCCCCTTCCAGGACCTGCAGGACCTATATTGAACGCACCACGTGACTGGACACATGATCGGAGGAGCGATCACATGCTGTAGTCACGTGGGACGCCACGGATAGACTCAGCATCGGCACATAGGAGACCAGCCCCTCCTGCAGCACGCAGCGTTCCTACTCTACAAATGCTGTACCCAGGGACTGGTAATGTAACCATTGTTTTAATGTCTATATAGTAACAAACGTACCCATTCGAAGTCGGCACGCTCTGCTTGAACTCTGCATAAGCCAGCACGTTCCGCCTAAACTCTGCATATATACCAACGTAATACCAGCACACTACGCTTGATCTCTGCAAAATATATGTAATTAAGGTCAGCACGCTCCGCTCCAACTCTGCAAAGTATATAGTATTGACCAGCAAGCTGCACTTGAATTTATACCTTTCGTATAAGCAATATAAGATATATGAATATAAAAGTGCTACAGTATCTATTGGGATATACTGACTAAGGATCCAGTACAGCTGGATGATCATCGGTTGTCTCTAATAAGACATTTGTACTGACAAATATACAGATTAAACCTCAGAGAACGATTTATTTTCATTTTTATTTTTATTTTCATCATTATTTTTTATTTTTTTTATTTTATTATCAATTTTATTAATTTTATTGTAATGTTTGTGAGAAAATTTGGGATATAAGTATAGCTATACTGTTTCTTAATACAAAGTCTGCCATTTGTTAATAAATACATGTTTTATTATTCTAATATTTTTCTGAATCAATATAATATCTCATAAGTTATTACTTTTAGTCAGTTCCTGGATATACTGAGTGCCCTTCCAATTTAATATATTTACAATTGACTACAAGGTTTGGATGTGCCTAGGAAGTGAGCACCAAATTCCAAAGTGAGTACCTGGATGAGCCACTGATTTAGTATTTCAATTTGATGCATAGTATACACTGACAAATGTATCTGTATCTCCTTGCAGCGCTGGGGTCCTAGGTTCAAATCCAACCAAGAACAACATCTGCATGGAGTTTGTATGTTCTCTGTGTTTTTGGGGTGTTTCCTCCGGGTACTCCGGTTTCCTCCCACACTCCAAAGACATACTGATAGGGACCTTAGATTGCAAGCCCCATTGGGGACAGTTGGATGCTAATGTCTGTAAAGCCCTGCGGAATATAGTAGCGCTATATAAGTGCATAAAATAAGATAAAATACAGAAAATCACAACTAACACCATTTCTAAATTGCATATCAAACATTATATTCATTCAGTGGTTACTGAACCCATTCATTTTACTGATTTACAGTAGTACCATAAAGTATGATACATATAATGGCCGCATTCCTGACCTTATCATGACTGTGTACTGTTAAACAGATTGTAATGATTGTGCTCTATGACATCCTTTGACACAGATTAACATATTTTGCCATTCCCTTTGCAACCTTTATTTACCAAGTTCTTCCTTAAAGGGGTTTTCTGAATGTTTTATACTGACAACCTATCCTCAGGATTGCTCATCAATATGTAATTTGTGGTGGTATGACTCCCAGCAACCCAGCCAATCACAAGAGCACTGTGGCCTCTTCCTAGAAGCAGCTCATTCCCATTCAAGTGAATGGGGCTCAGCTGTAATACTAAGCACAGGCAATATTCAATAGATGGCACTGTGCTTGGTAAGCTGTAAGGAGACTGTGGCAGGCACCGGAGCACCACAACCTCTTCAAAAAGGTCATTGGTGCAGGTACCAGGAGTTAGATCCCATTAATCACATATTGATGACCTATCCTGAGGATAGGTTAACAGTAGGGTTGAGCAAATTGAAGTAAAATTAAAGGGGTTTTCCGGGAGTTAACTACTGTTGACCTATCCTCAGGATAGGTCATCAGTATCTGATTGGTGGGGGTCTGATACCCGGAACCCCCGCCGATCAGCTGTTTGTGAAGGCACCGGTGCTCCCGTGAGCGCTGAGGCCTTCACTCAGCTTTTCCTAGGCCAGTGACGTCACATTCATGTATCACATGGCCTAGGAGTAGAGATGAGCGAGCATGCTCGGTCGAGCGTACTCAGGAGCAATTTTCGAGTAGTAGCGTACGCATCTTCTAATCTGTACGCTAATGCATACGCATCTTGTAATTTGTACGCATTAGCGTACAAATTTATAAGATGCGTACGCATAGGCATTAGCGTACAGATTATAAAATGCGTACGCTACTACTCGAAAATTGCTCCCAAGTACGCTCGGCCGAGCATGCTCGCTCATCTCTACCTAGGAGTGGTTCAGTCCCATTCAAGTGTATGGGGCTGAGCGCAATACCAAGCACAACCGCTGTACAATGTACGGCGCTGTGCTTGGTGATCTGAGAGAAGGCCTCGGTGCTCACAGGAGAGCTGGTACCTTCTCAAACAGCTGATCGACGAGGGTCCTGGGTGTCGGACCCCCACCCATCAGATACTGAAGACCTATCCTTAGGATAGGTCATCAGTAGTTTACTCCCGGAAAACCCCTTTAATTGACTTTGATCCGAATTTCAAGTAAAATTCCATTTGTCACAAAGCTGAATTTCTTTGTGCTTTGTGGTAACAAAATAATTTTTCCTGAAATGGCAGCAAAAAACAAAAATAAAATACATACTCACCTTATCCCTTTACTTGCAGAGAGGCCGTCGCGGGCATCTTCATTGTCACCACGCATCTTGATGGACATTCACTTCAATGGGGCTGAGCTTTGCCTAGGTCGTGTTACTGATGAACATCACATGGTCTTGGCAAAGCTGTGAGAAGGCTACTACTGCGAGTGCTGATGTCTCCTCAAACAGCTGATCAGCGGGGGTCCCGGGAATCGGACACCCACCGATCAGACACTGATGATCTATCCAGTGGATCAGTATAAAAGTTTTGGAAAACCCCTTTAATGAAATGATATGGTAATTGCGATGTTTGTGGACTGCCCCTTATGGTATCTTAAACACAACGAGTGAACATGATGGTTCATTGGGGGAGATTTTCTTTAATAGTTTATTGTAACTAATTTATAAAATCAATACTAGTCCACAATATCTCTCGTTCTCTATTTTTCCAGTCCAAGTGGAGTAGAAAACCTGCTGTCTCTCTCTCTTATGGATGATATGTTGTCTACATCACATTCCAGTTGTTGGGAAAACAACAGCTGTGCTTCAAAAATCCCCTGACCTCCAAGTGAGGCAAGCTGGGAATACGGACAGAAGATCTTTGCATGGGATGCTTGTGGCGAAAAATAGGATTTCATAACGGATTAAAAAGTTGGCTAACAAACAAATTTGCGGTTATAATACATGATAATCTATGTCAAGATGTGGCTTTTATGAGTATTTGTTTGGGAGGAGTGGTTAGCACATGCTCCTTCATGTCCAAACTCATGAGCGTTGTAAGTGTCAAAGTTATGTTACAAGCCATGTGTTTCGGTTCTGTTACAGTGGGAACACAGTTAGAGCCTTGTTAAGTGTGGTATGTCATGGTTCCAATGCTAAAGGGAGGCTGGGAGGCATGTCTCGTCAATAGGAATAATGTGATGATGAAGAAGGAGAATTTATATGCTGTACGTACATTTCCTGGGCTGGTTGCAGCTTACACTTTTGACTGATAATAGTGTTAGGTCAAATCATTTAACAGACACGCTACCTCCTTATTTTTTTGGAATGCTTTGTCACATTTGGCGAGCGCAAATGTTTCCATCATTTAGATATTAAATTGTATGATATATGTCTGGGCAATTTATCACCTGGACAAGTAATAGATTGGAGCAGGAGGTCATTTGAACGTATTTGTTTCATTAACATTTTTGTAATGGCAGTCTGCAACATCAGCCATTTAAGAAAGTGCGGGAGGTCTTGGTGAGTAATGACTCATTCTATCAAGGAAGTGCATGCTGAACTGTATTTTTCACCAATTTTATACGTACACCTTTTACACACATGGTCCCTACTACATCAGTTCTATCAGACACACATGTTGTATCTGACTTTTTTCCATGAAATGTCAGGTGAAGAAGATTCATTCTAGGAAATAATCATATAGTAAAAAACGTGTCTCAGAAGTGGCAGTCGTTAAAAATACAGATTTTGGTCGTGGCATAAGCTGTTTTTCCAGTTTGTAAACTTTCTGGGAAACACATGAAAATAGAGATGTGACCACCAAGTTCATCTAGTCCATATAAAAGAGTGCATTTGTTTTAGCTGTCGGAGATGTAGATAGTGATCTTCAGATTTATTGTTCATGAAGTTCCAGATGATTAAACATAAAGTAGGTTTTATATGGTATCATACTGTAGAACATAATACAGTACGATAGGATATA
Organism: Rhinella marina; assembly: GCA_900303285.1. Lineage (NCBI taxonomy): Eukaryota > Metazoa > Chordata > Amphibia > Anura > Bufonidae > Rhinella > Rhinella marina. Next base: position 65,361 of record ONZH01027713.1, read on the forward strand.
TAGAAATAAGCACCTCTCTCTGTATATGATGTCCATTAAGGGCTGGACAGGACCACCAAGAAACCAGAGGATCTTCTGGTAAACCCAGGGCCTAACACAATTATGGACCCCAAAAATCCTTTGCAAGCAAACCTGTTTAGAGTTGGCTTTGGAGCCAATCATTTGCCATTTGGGTTTATTTCTTATGGACTAATTCACAAAGAACCTCTTAGACCATATTGACGACGAATCCTGTGTGTGCATTGATAATAATAAAGTCTATAATGTGAGTGAATATATGAATGAACCTGTCCCCCAGATTCATTTCCTCTTGTGTACCCAAAGAATCCCAGTCCAATGCTACATCCACAATTTTTTTTCTGTAGGGGAAATTATCGAACCCATGTGCCAGAAGAGTGATGTACAGTTTTATGGCATGTTTGCCACTTTTCTGAAAAGGAGGCATGGTGTAGATGGAGATTTGTGGGTGTGGCCTCCCATGGCCTGGAAAAGTTGCAAGAATTTACACCAGATACTGGCATAAATTATAATTTAAAGGGGTTTTGCAGGCCATACATATTGATGACCTATCATCAGGATAGGTTATCAATATCTGATTAGCGGGGATCTGCACCCTGCTGATCAGCTGTTTGAAGAGGAGGCAATGCTCTATGTGAGCACTGCTTCCTGTTCATTACACTATGTGTTGTCCTCTGGAGCGGTGCACTGCCATGTCTTCCGAGACAACAGAAGGTGTAATGAACAGGAACCTGCGGTTAAGGATAGGTCATCAATATGTATGGCCTGCACAACCCTTTTAAATCTATGCCAACTCACTCCAGTGCAAACTAGATCCAGACTGGCATAATAAATGTTAGTCTTGATAAATTTCCCCTGTGAGTTTGTTGCTTCCATTGATTTTAATGTGAGTAAAATTTTGCCACTATATAAATAAAGGGTTGTCTCACAAAAAATATTTTACAATTTTAAAACCACCACTTAGGTCTAAAAATGTTTTCAATTGCATCTAATTACAAATGGATTATAGCCACTGAGTTATTTAATGAAATCTGTCTGTATAGCGCCACCTGCTGTTTGCTCTAGTTCTAATTTCTACATAAACCTCATTGAGGTGGACTCCCATGCTTAGTTGCATTGTTCAAGTGCCACCAGCCACAGAAGACAGGACATGTCCACTGAGAAAGGACGCACCCCCTGAGCTGCTAGCTTGAAACAAATCTAGCAGAGTAATTGGAACAATGAATGGGGAGAATTATGGATCCATGTGGGATATTGGGTTGCTTCTAATGTTGTTATAGTTTATGTACTATATGATGTATGAATTTATTTTTTTACATTAATCATGGGATATCCCCTTTAATACATGTTATATGATTTTTTATGCTTTTGTTGTGCATTATTATGGACTTAAAAAGTTTCTTCTTTTCGTAATTCTCCCTTTGACTTTTTTTTTAAAGTGGTTATTTTTTTCATCTGATATATGTTGAGTGGCCTTGAGGAAGCAGATGATTACATTAGGAATAGTAGACAACTCATGCCTTTGGTATTTTATTCTCAACATTTATTATATATCTTCTTTAGTATTAATACAATGATGTGTAACTAGATAGCATTTGCTGTGTTATGTGAAGTGATGTTGCAGTCTGTGTTGGGAATGCATTCTCTCATTTCTACTTATTGGAAATCTCAATACATCAAAAAGGTTTCTTGTTTTTCTACCAGATGAAAGAATGATTACTTACAAAGTTAGGATGACTATTCATCTAACTCACATCTTTTTTAGTAATTCCCAGAGCCTGTAGTCAGGCCTCATGCAATAACTCTGGATCTTTTAACGCCTTTTCACACATAAGACCACCCCTATGTTCCTATAACTGACATCTAGAAAATTGATATAGTTTACTGATTTTCTCCATCTATACTTCTATCTGCCTCTTTATTAGATGTTTTTTTTTCACAATTTTTTAATTTTTATTTTTTGTTAGAGTAGTTGTATTTTCCATTGTGGAGACATATGTATATCCTATACAAGGGCTAAGTGATTGTTGCTGCTTTAAATCTTTTAGGTCCTAGGTAATAGGTAATAATCCCTGCACCTGAAGGAAATTTATGCCAGCTCTATAGACATTTGTGGACATTTGCTCCTATTGCTGCTATGCAAAGCCATCTCCCTACTTTAGTGCACTTGGCAAGGTTAACCTGCATTATGATTTATGCCACTGTTTACAATGATACTGTTTTATATTGTTGAATGGCATTTTATATGTTTATTGTAATATATCCTGTTAATTTAAACTGTTATTGCACTGCAGTATTGAAAGATTTAATGCGCAGCCAGATAATACTGAGAGACTTTGGGACTTTCTAGTCTGTACACTCAGATGCTAGCAATTTTCCACAGTTACCATAAGCGACTATTCAGAGCTAAGTTTTTGGAGGGTAAAAACAGACACAATGAACTTTTGCCGTTCTAGTTTAGGTCTGTCAGGTGGTTATTTGGAAACTGCTTAGTCATTTCCATCGCCTTGTATTGAAGCACAATACAAGTCTATGGCAGCCATGAACTGCAACATTGTTTCTATTAGACTGTGCTTCTCCAGCTTCACCACCCCACCATTAGAAGGTTCTGGAGAAATTCACTAGAATTGAATGGTCCCAATTCTGGATTCAGATTTGAAATTGAAATTCTCTACTCTACTCTCGTTGTTCAGTAGCAGCAGCTCTCTAAAGATTTAAAGGGGTTGTCTGGTCCTCAGGATAGGACATCACTAGCTAATTAAAGGGGATCCAAGACCCAACACCCCCAACTATCAGTTTTTTGGGTGTGGCTCCGTTTCCAGAGGCCTGCACTGGAACTACACAGCTCTGTCAACCGTGAAGTGGACAGTGCTCATCACTGCAGTGCTGCCAAAGTCAACTATTGTACAGGGTTGTACACAGATGTCATTGAGCCCCATAGCAAAACTTGCATGGGCACCCATGCCCCACCAATTTCCCAGTGCGCGTGTCTCAATCACTCCCGGGAAATAAGGAATGCAAAGCACAGTGCCCCAGATCCCTGACAAATTTACATTTTTTTTTTTGTTAAGCAGAAGAAATTTTAATTAAAAAATTAGAATAAAAAAGGTCACCCTCTGCCTCAACCACATTATCTGATTTCTATGTCGGAAAAAGTGGAACAAGTGCTTCAAAAAATATGGTGCTCATCCTGAACAGCAAATTTCTCTACGTATTTACAACAGACAACTGATATAAATACATGGATAAATTCTTCAGCGTCACTTAACATATTACTAAACTGGCTGCCTGCAGCTACCACTAGGGGGAGCTCAGTGCATATGAGTGTATACAGTACAATGGAAGCTATTATAATGTCTTTGCATAGATTTCCACCTAGTGGCAGCTTCAAAAAAATGCTGTTTTTTCACAGAAGGGGCAGAAGGAGATCAGTGTTGGGACCCCTCCCTCCTGGGACCCATAGCATTCATGTGGTCTGCTTTTATTGAAGGTATCACTAGTCAGACCACACATGGAGTACTGTGTACAGTTCTGGGCTCCTGTGAACAAGGCAGACATAGCAGAGCTGGAGAGGGTTCAGAGGAGGGCAACTAAAGTAATAACTGGAATGGGTGGACTACAGTACCCAGAAAGAATATCAAAATTAGGCTTATTCACTTTAGAAAAAAGACGACTGAGGGGAGATCTAATAACTATGTATAAATATATCAGAGGTCAGTACAGAGATCTCTCCCACGATCTATTTATCCCCAGGACTGTGACTGTGACGAGGGGCCATCCTCTGCGTCTGGAGGAAAGAAGGTTTGTACACAAACATAGAAGAGGATTCTTTACGGTAAGAGCAGTGAGACTATGGAACTCTCTGCCTGAGGAGGTGGTGATGGTAAGTTCACTAAAAGAGTTCAAGAGGGGCCTGGATGTATTTTTGGAGGGTAATAATATTACAGGTTATAGTTACTAGAGAGAGGTCGTTGATCCAGGGAGTAATTCTGATTGCCTGATTGGAGTCGGGAAGGAATTTTTTTCCCTAAAGTGGGGAAAACTGGCTTCTACCTCACAGGGTTTTTTTGCCTTCCTCTGGATCAACTTGTAGGAAAACAGGCCGAACTGGATGGACAGATGTCTTTTTTCGGCCTTATAAACTATGTTACTATGTTACTATGTATGCTGAAAATAAAGCCATCACTTATTAAAGCCTGAACAACATCTTTTAGGGTAATCCTTTAAATTCTTAGCCACCTAGCTGTTGCTCATTTGCTGTCATGTTCATTTTCTGCTAATAAAGGGAACCTGTCATGTCCTTTATGTTGACCTCTCTGAGGGTAGCATAGTATAGTGACATAACGTTTAGAAAAAGATTTCTCCCTATGCACCTGTCAATTTGTAGCTGGAGAGCGGTAGGAGTCTGCATATCATGCATATCATTGGACTCCTGTCAATCAGTGGCTGCAGATTGGGAGGAGTCCCTATTTGATGCATATTCATGACTGGCCATATTCATGACTGGCCAGGAGCCCACAGGTAATTATAGACCAGTTAATTTAACTTCTGTTGTGGAAAAAATGTTTCAAGGTCTCTTAAGGAACTATATACAGGAGTATGTGACTGTAAATAATAGTATAAGTGATAACCAACATGGGTTTACCAAGGACAGAGGTTGTCAGAATAACCTGAATTGTTTTTATGAGGAGGTGAGTAGCATCCTGGACAGAAGGGCGGCTGTGGATGTAGTGTTTCTGGATTTTGCACAGGCTTTTGATACTGTCCCTCATAGACGTTTAATAGGTAAAGTAAGGTCTATAGGCTTGGAAATTATAGTCTGTAATTGGATTGAAAACTGGCTGAAGGACCGTGTCCAGAGAGTTGTGGTTAATGATTCCTATTCTGAATGGTCCCGGGTTATAAGTGGTGTACCCCAAGGTTCAGTGCTGGGTCCTCTGTTATTTAATTTATTTATTAATGATATTGAGGACGGGATTAATAGCACTATTTCTATTTTTGCAGATGACACTAAGCTATGTAGCACTGTAAAGTCTATGGAAGATGTCCATAAACTACAAGCTGACTTAGATACTCTGAGTGATTGGGCATCAACTTGGCAAATGAGTCTCAATGTGGATAAATATAAAGTTATGCATCTTGGTAGTAATAACCCGTGTGCATCATATGTCCTAGGGGATTTAACACTGAGAGAGTCACTTATAGAGAATGATTTGGGTGTCCTTGTAGACCTTAGATTAAATAACAACATACAATGTCAATCAGCTGCTTCTAAGGCCACCATGATATTGTCATGCACTAAACGAGGCATGGACTTGCGGTGCAGGGATGTAATATTACCACTTTACAAAGCGTTGGTGCAGCCTCATCTGTAATATGCAGTTCAGTTCTGGGCACCAGTCCATGGAAAGGATGCACTGCAGCTGGAAAAAGTGCAGAGGAGAGCGACTAAACTGATAAGGTACATGGAGGGTCTTAGTTATGAAGAAGGATTAAAAGAATTACATTTATTTAGTCTTGAAAAGAGACGTCTAAGGGGGGGCATTATTAACCTATACAAATATATAAATGGGCCATCCAAAAATACCATGAAAAATTGTTCCATGTAAAATGCCCTCAAAATACATAGGGGCACTGTCTCCGACTGGAGAAGAAAAAGTTCAGTCTCCAGAAGCGTCAGTTTCTTTACTGTAAGAACTGTGAATCTGTGGAATAGACTTCCTATGGACGTGGTCACAGCAGGCACAGTGGACAGTTTTAACTCCTTCATGCCCAGCGCCGTAATAGTACGGTGCTGCGTGAAGGGGATTGACGCCCGGCGTCGTAGTACTACGGCGCGCTGATCGTGCGGTGCAGGAGCTGTGCCCACCCGATCAGCTGCAGGGGGCTGGCTGTTCCCAGTAGCCGGACCCCTGCTGCGTACGCCCGCATCGGTGAAAAAAACGGTGCGGGCGTATTAACCCTCGATTTGCCGCGGTCAGCACTGACCGCGGTACATGCGATGCAGGCGTGGGCAGAGAGAGTCCATCGGGTCCACGCGCTGTTGTGACGGGGACCCGATGGCTTGGATGGCAGCCCGATGCCTTTCTTAGGCATTGTGGCAGCCATCCCTGCGAGCCTGTGATATCCAGCCCCCCACATTGAGTAATACACTTACAGCCAATGCATTACAATGCAGAAGCATTGTAATGCATTGTAAAGGGGCTCAGACCCCTAAAAGTGGGAAAAAAAGTGATAAAAAGTGAAACAAAAGTAAAAAAAAGAAAGCTTTACAAAAAAATAGTAAAAAAATGCACTTTTCCCAAAATAAAGTTAAAAAAAATTGTAAAAAAAAAGGGAAAAAAAGAAAAGTATACATATTAGGTATCACCGCGTCCGTATCGACCGGCTCTATAAAAATATCACATCATCCACCCTGCCAGGTGAACGCAGTGAAAAAAACAAAAAAAAAACAGTGCCAAAACAGCCATTTTTTGGTCACCTTCCCTCACAAAAAGTGTAATAGCAGGTAATAAAAGGCGTATTTAACCCAAAATGGTACCAATCAAACCGTCATCTTGTCCAAAAAATACATACCTGAGACAATCGCCTGAAAAATAAAAAAAAATATGGCTCTCAGAAAATGGCAACAAAAAAAAAGATTTTATTCTGTTCAAAAATAAATCTAATGTGTAAAATTTAATAAAAATAAAAATGGTAGATATATTGGGTATCGCCGCGTCCGTAACAACCTGCTCTATAAAAATATTACATGAGATGGCCTCCCAGGTGAATGCTGTAAAAAATTTTTTAAAAAAACTAGGCCAAAACAGCCATTTTTTCCCTCTTGCCTCACAAAAAGTGTAATACCACGCGATCAAAAAAGCATATGTAAATGGTACAAATCAAAACGTCATCTCATCCCGCAGAAATTGATACCCTACCTAAGATAATTGCCCAAAAAATAAAAAAATATGGCTCTCTGAAAATGGTAGCACAAAAACAAGATTTAATTCTGTTCAAAACTGCAGCTAATGTGTAAAATGTAACAAAAATAAAAATGTTAGACATATTGGGTATCGCCGCGTCTGTAACAACCTGCTCTATAAAAATATCACATGATTTGCCCCCTCAGATGAATGCTGTAAAAAAAATTTTTTTAAAACTATGCCAAAACAGCTATTTTTTTTCACCTTGACTCACAAAAAGTGTAATACCAAGCGATCAAAAAGTATTATGTACCCCAAAATGGTACCAATGAAAATGTCACCTCAACCCGCAAAAAATGAGCCCCCACATAAGACAATAACTCAAAAAAATAAAAATCAATGGCACCTGCAAACCAATCCATCAAAATCTGTGCTGTAAAATCCATATGGCGCTCTTTCTGTTCTGAGTCCTGCCATGTGCCCCCACAGCAGTTTACCACCACATATGGGGTTTTGCCGTATTCAGGAGAAAATGGGTAACAAATTATGGGGTGCTTTTCTCCTGTTACCCCTTGTGAAAATGAAAAATTTGGGGCTAAAGCAACATTTTATTGAAAGAAATGAAACTTTTCATTTTCACAGGCAAGTGTTTCCAAATTCCGTAAAACGCTTAGGGGGTCAAAGTGGCCAGTACCCCCCTTAATATATTCTTTGAAGGGTGTAGTTTCCAAAATGCGCTCACTTTTTGAGGGTTTCCACTGTAGGGGTATGTCAGGGTTTCTCAATTACAAAATGGTGCCTAAAAACCATTCTAGCAAAATCTGCCTCCAAAATCCGTATGGGGCTCCTTTCCTTCTGACCACTGCCACAAACCCATAGAGACGTTTACCACCACATATGGGGTATTTCTGTAAACTGCAGAATCAGAGTAATGTATATTGAGGTTTAGTTTGCTGTTAACCCTTGCTGTGTTGCAAGAAAAAAATTATTAACATGAATAATCTACCAAAAAAGTGAAATTTTGAAATTTCACCTCCATTTTCCTTTAATTCTTGTGGAACACCTCAAGGGTTAACAAAGTTTGTAACATTAGTCTTTTATAATTTGAGGGGTGTAGTTTCTAAAATAGAGTCATTTATGGGTGGTTTCCATTACATAAGCTCCTCAAAATCACTTCATATCTGAATTGGTGCTTAAAAAAATGGTTTTGGAAATTCTATGCCTTCTAACGTCCGAAAAAAGTAAAATGACATTTATAAAATGATGCCAACATAAAGTAGACATATGGGGAATGTAAAATAATAACTATTTTTGGAGGTATTACTATGTATTTTGAAAGTAGAGAAATTGAAATGTGGAAATTTGGAAATGTTTCAAAATTTTTGGTAAGTTTGGTATTTTTTTAATAAATAAAAATGAAATATTTTGCCACAAATTTACTACTGTCGTGAAGCACAATATGTGACGAGAAAACAATCTTAGAATGGCCTGGATAAGTAAAAGCATTCCAAAGTTATTACCACATAAAGTGACACATGTCAGATTTGCAAAAAATGGCCTGGGCAGGAAGGTGAAAACAGGCCCGGGTTGAAGGGGTTAAAAGGGGTTTAGATGAATTCTTAAAAGTAAACAACATTAATGCTTATGAAAACGTTTAGAAATCTGAGTCTCACTTCCTTCTGGGATTCGCGTCCCCACCTATCCCTTGGTTGAACTTGATGGACTTATGTTATTTTTAAAGCATATTACCGTATTTTTTCGCCCTATAAGACGCCTTTTTTTCCCCCAAAAGTAGGGGGAAAAATGCTGTGCGTCTTATAGGGCGAATACAAGTGAGCGCTTCCATAAGGAAGCGCTCACTTGTACGTAGGGACCCCCATCAGACCTCAGATCAGCCCACCCAGCCACTGATAAAGACCATACTTACCTGTTCTGCGCTGCCGCTGCCGTCGGTCCCACGCTCCGCGCTCTTCTCTCTTCCCTGCCGGCACGCACTATGACCTGACGCTGCGGCGTCAGGTCATAGTGCGTGCCGGCAGGAAGAGAGAGGAGCGCGGAGCGTGTGACCGGACGGCAGCGGCAGCGCAGAACAGGTACGGTAAGTATGGTCTTTATCAGTGGCTGGGTGGGCTGATCTGAGGTCGATAGGGGCACAAGACGCTAATCTGAGGTCTGATGGGGGCACATTCTGCTGATCTGAGGTCTGATGGGGCATGATATGAGGTCTGATGGGGGCATGATATGAGGTCTGATGGGGGCACATTCTGCTGATGTGAGGTCTTATGGGGGCACATTCTGCTGATTTGAGGTATGATGGGGGCACATTCTGCTCATCTGAGGTCTGATGGGGCATGATATGAGGTCTGATGGGGCACATTCTGCTGATGTGAGGTCTGATGGGGGCACATTCTGCTGATTTGAGGTATGATGGGGGCACATTCTGCTGATTTGAGGTATGATGGGGGCACATTCTGCTGATTTGAGGTATGATGGGGGCACATTCTGCTGATCTGAGGTCTGATGGGGGCACATTCTGCTGATCTGAGGTCTGATGGGGGCACCATTCTGCTCATCTGAGGTCTGATGGGGGCATGATATGAGGTCTGATGGGGGCACATTCTGCTGATCTGAGGTCTGGTGGGGGCACAGTGAGATGGTATGGGGGCACAGGGGGCTGATATGGGGGTCTGATGTGATGTCCTTAAATTTATGGGCAGTCTGATAAGAGGATCTGATGAAAAATATTTTTTTCTTATTTTCCTACACTAAAACCTAGGTGCGTCTTATGGGCCGGTGCGTCTTATAGGGCGAAAAATACGGTAACTATGTAAGTATGTAACTACTATGTAACTATGTAACTGAAAGCACATGCTCACATAGTTTTGCCACTGACAGACATGTGATAGTGGATCATCAAAAAATAAATGGCCGAGTCTAACATTTTGAGCCATATGTTTTAGTTATCCTTATCTATTTTCAGGACTTGTGGGAATATCTGTTGTACTTTTTGGACAAATTTATGCAAAAATATAGAAAATTCTGAAGGGTTCACAAACTTTCACGCCCCACCATAAGCAGACATGTCTGCCAAATGTAGCATCAGAGCAAAGCCTTACTGAACTGTGTAAAACTGTGAAATATTGTACACCAGCAGAAGGACCCGGCTTTGCATGGGTATTTTTCATCTATTTCACTTAATGTTTGTGTGTGTTGTTAAAAGATATTGACAGTATCCACTATAACAGTGGATATAACCTCCATAACCCCCCACCCCTTAACACTGACCCCCCCACAGTGCCCCATCTCATTAAAATGGGACCTCCACAGCAGCCCACCCCCCTTAACTTTGACCTTCATGGCACTCTGCCCCTTTAAAAGTGAGTTCCACAGCACTCCACCACCTTGACTGTGACCTCCACAGGGGCCCGCCCCCTTAACAGTGACCTCTATAGCACCCATCCCTTAACACTGACCATAGGTTACAGTCCCCTTAACTGACCTCCACCATTCCCAGCCCCCTTTACAGAGACATCTACAGCAACTGCCCCTTTAACAGTGACTGCCACAGTACCCCGCTCCCTTAACAGTGACCTCCACTGTACCCTGCTCCCTTAACATTGACCTCACAGTACCCCGCTGCCCCTTTAATAGTGGCCTCCACAGTCCCTGCCCCTTTAACAGTTATTTCCACAGTGGCCTTTCACCTTAACAGTAACATCCACAGCGCCCTCCCCTTTAACAGTGACCTCCACAGTGGCATCCCCTTTATTAGTAACCTCCACAGTACCCCGTCTCCTTAACAGTCATCTCCACAATAACCCACCCCATTAACAGTGACCTCCACAGAGCTTCGTTCCCTTAAAATGTGACCTCTACAACACCCACCCCCTTAACAGTGACCTCTACAGCACTCCACCCCTTAACACTGACCTCCATAGCGGACCGTCCCCTTAACTGTGACCTCTACAGCAGCCTACCCATAGGGTGGTCAGAGGTCCGGTTTTAGGCCAGACAGTCCGCTTTCAGACTCCCTGTCCTCCGTCCAGCGCAGTGTCTGGACAGACACAGGGATGTCCTTTTGAACAGCTCACTCTCAGACAGTACCACTGTGCTGTCTGAGCATGAGCTGCAGGGAGAATGTCACCCTCCCTCCCACCCCTGCAGCTGACAGCAGTTGATTTTTACCTTTATTTTTTCAACCCCCGTCAGCTGCAGAGTGGGAGGAGGCGTGGCCTAACCAGGTCAGGCATGGCTTAGCTGGACCTGGGGGTGGGGTTTTTAAGTCCATCTTTTGAGGGTGGCTCTAAATCCCTTAACTGTGACTGCCACAGCACTCCGCTCCCTTAACAGTGTCATCCCCAGGGCCCTGCTCCTTTAAAGCTGACCTCCAGCAGCGAAAAAAAATGGCAGGGTTGTTATGGAAACCTGGTGTAAAACTGTGTGTATGTGGAGACTAAGGGCCTACGAGCTTCTATTGGCTGATAAGGGACATGTGACCATGTGAATGGCAGTTGGGATACGTAGAGAAAGACCTGCAGGCTTCTATTGGCTAATGCATTTTTTGGGAATATCTCAGGAACGGTACGTACTAGAAAGCTGAGACCCGGTCTAAAACCTTCCCGGACACCTGATGTAACAGTGTGCCAAATTTTGTGATTGTAAATGCGACTGTGTGAATTCCTTTAGTGGACATACAGTGCCTTGCAAAAGTATTCGGCCCCCTGGAACTTTTCAACCTTTTGCCACATTTCAGGTTTCAAACAAAAAGATATAACATTTTAAATTTTTAGTGAAGAAGTGGGTCACAATTGTGAAGAGGAACGAAATTTATTGGATCATTTAAACTTTTTTTGTAATAATAAAACTGAAAAGTGGGGCGTGCAAAATTATTTGGCCCATTTACTTTCAGTTCAGAAAACTCACTCCAGAAGTTCATTGAGGATCTCTGAATGATCCAATGTTGTCCTAAATGACTGATGAAGATAAATAGAATCCACCTGTGTGTAATCAAGTCTCCATATAAATGCACCTGCTCTGTGATAGTCTCAGGGTCCTGTTTAAAGCACAGAGAGCATCATGAAGACCAAGGAACATACCAGGCAGGTCTGTGATACTGTTGTGGGGAAGTTTAAAGCCGGATTTGGATACCAAAAGATTTCCCAAGCTTTAAACATCCCAAGGAGCACTGTGCAAGCGATAATATTGAAATGGAAGGAGTATAAGACCACTGCAAATCTACCAAGACCCCGCCGTCCCTCTAAACTTTCATCTCAAACAAGGAGAAGACTGATCAGAGAAGCAGCCAAGAGGCCCATGATCACTCTTGATGAACTGCAGAGATCTACAGCTGAGGTGGGAGAGTCTCTCTATAGGGCAACAATCAGTCGAACACTTCACAAATCTGGCCTTTATGGAAGAGTGGCAAGAAGAAAGCCATTATATCCATAATCCAAGATATACATAAAAAGTCTTGTTTACAGTTTGCAACAAGCCACCTGGGAGACACACTAAACATGTGGAAGAAGGTGCTCTGATCAGATGAAACCAAAATTGAACTTTTTGGAAACAATGCAAAACGATATGTTTGGCGTAAAAGCAACACAGCTCATCACCCTGAACACACCATCCCCACTGTCAAACATGGTGGTGGCAGCATCATGGTTTGGGCCTGCTTTTCATCAGCAGGGATAGGGAAGATGGTTAAAATTGATGGGAAGATGGATGGAGCCAAATACATGACCATTCTGGATGAAAACCTGTTGGAGTCTGCAAAAGACCTGAGACTATGACGGAGATTTATCTTCCAACAAGACAATGATCCCAAACATAAAGAAAAATCTACAATGGAATGGTTCAAAAATAAATGTATCCAGGTCTTAGAATGGCCAAGTCAAAGTCCAGACCTGAATCCAATTGAGAATATGTGGAAAGAGCTGAAAACTGCTGTTCACAAACGCTCTCCTTCCAACTTCAAAGAGCTCGAGCTGTTTTGCAAGGAAGAATGGGCAAGAATTTCAGTCTCTAGATGTGCAAAACTGATAGAGACATACCCCAAGCGACTTGCAACTGTAATCGCAACAAAAGGTGGCGCATCAAAGTATTAATGCAAGGGGGACGAAAAATTTTGCACGCCCCACTTTTCAGTTTTATTATTACAAAAAAAGTTTAAATGATCCAATAAATTTCGTTCCACTTCACAATTGTGACCCACTTGTTGATTCTTCACCAAAAATGTAAAATGTTATATCTTTTTGTTTGAAGCCTGAAATGTGGCAAAAGGAAAAGTTCCAGGGGGCCAAATACTTTCGCAAGGCACTGTACATACACACACATACATACACTCAGTTTTATATATCAGATGTAGTTCAATATCACAGTTTTCCTTTAAATATTTCATTCTGCATTGCAAAAACTTGCTTTGTGCTCTAAGCTATAAAGCACAGGTTTCTTTTTCCACTTTGTGCTATATTCATATATACCGATAATTACACTTTGGAGGTTATATTGAAAATGTCCATTCTTGTACATACTTTGTCAAGGATCTTTGAAAGAAAGCCTTGAAATTTTTATAAAATATTCAGAAAGTTTTGAAAGCAACTCTGAATATGAATTTAGAAAACATATAAAATGTAACAAATGAAATTGTTACAAAAACAACTCAGGTAATCATTACATTCAGCAGAGTTAACCCAGGTATAACATTGAATTTACTAGTAAGAGACTGTAAGTAAGATTGAAAAGGTGGAGAGGACATGATAACATCTTGTCCATAAGATGCAGGATGTTATGTGGGCTCCATAGATTTTTCACCTAAAAATGTATAATAAATAGAGATGAGCGAGTAGTGAAATATTCGAAAGTTCGAAATTCGATTCGAATAGACCGCGAAATTCGACTATTCGACCGAATATCGAATCCCATTAAAGTCTATGGGAAAAAAATGCTCGCCACTTGGAAATCTCAATTCGACCACTTGGAGGTCACCAAGTCCACCCTGAAACCTCAGAAAAGGATGCCAACACTGCTGGAATGCAACTGGGACAGCAGGGGAAGCATGTCTGGGTGCATATAACGCGCCCAAGTCGCACTATTACGCCACTATCACAGCCTCTCAACAATACACTCCAAAGACAATATAACCTCTCTGTAAAGTGAGACCATACAAGGAAACCTTCTTTCCTCTACATTGCCATGGACCCCAAGCCATACTAGACAAAAAAGAAGATAAAATTCTGCACCCCTTAAAATCACGTTGCCTATGACAACCACAGATGGCATAGGCAAGGGGGAAAGCAAATAGACCCCACCCCTAATTGTCATTGTGTGTGTGTGTGAGATGTGGTCAGACATGTCTTCTTTAAAATGTAAAAACAACTCAAACACATGCAGAAGCCTTAAAATGCCCAAATTGTTGGCGCTTGAGATGTCAGTGACCCGACCTGGCCCAGTGTCATGTCTAGCAGGTAAAGCAGTGGGGATGTTGAGGGATGCGTAGGACCGCAAAAGGCAGGAAGAGGCCGTGGGCTGGCCAGAGGCTCATGGAAAATTTTGTGGAGGCCCAAGAGGTGAGACCTTGATAAAATTTTGTGGAGGCCCAAGAGGTGAGACCTGTTAAAATTTGTGGAGGCCCAAGAGGTGAGACCTGTTAAAAATTTTGTGGAGGCCCAAGAGGTGAGACCTTGATAAAATTATGTGGAGGCCCAAGAGGTGAGACCTGTTAAAAATTTTGTGGAGGCCCAAGAGGTGAGACCTGTTAAAAATTTTGTGGAGGCCCAAGAGGTGAGACCTTGATAAAATTTTGTGGAGCCAAGAGGTGAGACTTGATAAAATTATGTGGAGGCCAAGAGGTGAGACCTGTTAAAAATTTTGTGGAGGCCAAGAGGTGAGACCTGTTAAAAATTTTGTGGAGGCCCAAGAGGTGAGACCTGTTAAAAATTTTGTGGAGGCCCAAGAGGTGAGGACCTGTTAAAAATTTTGTGGAGGCCCAAGAGGTGAGACCTGTTAAAAATTTTGTGGAGGCCCAAGAGGTGAGACCTTGATAAAATTTTGTGGAGGCCCAAGAGGTGAGACCTGTTAAAAATTTTGTGGAGGCCCAAGAGGTGAGACCTTGATAAAATTATGTGGAGGCCCAAGAGGTGAGACCTGTTAAAAATTTTGTGGAGGCCCAAGAGGTGAGACCTGTTAAAAATTTTGTGGAGGCCCAAGAGGTGAGACCTCTTAAAAATTATGTGGAGGCCCAAGAGGTGAGACCTCTTAAAAATTATGTGTAGGCCCAAGAGGTGAGACCTCTTAAAAATTATGTGGAGGCCCAAGAGGTGAGACCTCTTAAAAATTATGTGGAGGCCCAAGAGGTGAGACCTCTTAAAAATTATGTGGAGGCCCAAGAGGTGAGACCTCTTAAACATTTTGTGGAGGCCCAAGAGGTGAGACCTCTTAAACATTTTGTGGAGGCCCAAGAGGTGAGACCTCTTTAAAAATTTGTGGAGGCCCAAGAGGTGAGACCTGTTAAAAATTTTGTGGAGGCCCAAGAGGTGAGACCTCTTAAAATTATGTGGAGGCCCAAGAGGTGAGACCTGTTAAAAATTTTGTGGAGGCCCAAGAGGTGAGACCTCTTAAAAATTTTGTGGAGGCCCAAGAGGTGAGACCTCTTAAAAATTATGTGGAGGCCCAAGAGGTGAGACCTCTTAAACATTTTGTGGAGGCCCAAGAGGTGAGACCTCTTAAACATTTTGTGGAGGCCAAGAGGTGAGACCTCTTAAAAATTATGTGGAGGCCCAAGAGGTGAGACCTCTTACAAATTTGTGGAGGCCAAGAGGTGAGACGTTTAAAATTGTGTGGAGGCCTAAGAGGTGAGACCTCTTAAAAATTATGTGGAGGCCCAAGAGGTGAGACCTCTTAAAAATTATGTGGAGGCCCAAGAGGTGAGACCTCTTAAAAATTATGTGGAGGCCCAAGAGGTGAGACCTCTTAAACATTTTGTGGAGGCCCAAGAGGTGAGACCTCTTAAACATTTTGTGGAGGCCCAAGAGGTGAGACCTCTTAAACATTTTGTGGAGGCCCAAGAGGTGAGACCTCTTAAAAATTATGTGGAGGCCCAAGAGGTGAGACCTCTTAAAAATTATGTGGAGGCCCAAGAGGTGAGACCTCTTACAAATTATGTGGAGGCCCAAGAGGTGAGACGTCTTAAAAATTGTGTGGAGGCCTAAAGAGGTGAGACCTCTTAAAAAATTATGTGGAGGCCCAAGAGGTGAGACCTCTTAAAAATTATGTGGAGGCCCAAGAGGTGAGACCTCTTAAACATTTTGTGGAGGCCCAAGAGGTGAGACCTCTTAAACATTTTGTGGAGGCCCAAGAGGTGAGACCTCTTAAAAATTTTGTGGAGGCCCAAGAGGTGAGCCATAAATATATAAATTTTTCTTATTTACGGAGCAATTCTACGGCGGTTAAGGAGGAGGAGGAGGAGGTGGAGGAGGAAATGGCACTTCATACAGATGGCACTTCACTTTTGGCTGCTTTCCACTGTTGGAGAAGCAAAGTCCGGGTCAATCCACTTGCTGTTCATTTTGATTAGCGTCAGCCTGTCGGCACTGTCGGTTGACAGGCGGCTGCGCTTATCGGTTATAATGCCCCCGGCTGTGCTGAACACCCTTTCTGATAGCACGCTGGCGGCAGGGCAGGCAAGCACCTCCAAGGCGTACAGGGACAGTTCCAGCCACGTGTCCAACTTGGAGACCCAGTAAGTGTAGGACGCCGAGGGATCGGGGAGGACAGGGGTACGGTCTGCCAGGTACTCCCGCAACATCCGCCGATACTTGTCCCTCCTGCTGATAGCGGGCCCCGCAGTGATGGAAGTTGCACGAGGGGGTGCCATGAACGTGTCCCACACCTTGGAGAGTGTTCCCCTGGTGGCTGTGGGCCTGATCGATGTTGAGGGACTCTGGGAGACCCTCTCCTCTCTGCCGCCAGCGATGGTGGGTGGGAAAATCTCCATCATGTTCTGCACGAGTTCCCTCTGGTATTCCAGCAATCGATTCGTCCTCTCCTCTACCGGAATAAAAGAGGAGACGTTATCTTTATACCGGGGGTCCAGGATTGCGAAGACCCAGTACAGTTTGTTCTCCACTATCCGGACAACACGTGTGTCCCGGGAAAAGCAGCCCAGCATGAAGTCAGCCATGTGTGCCAGACTCTGAATAGGCATGACGTCACTGCCCCCACCAGAAGGATCACTTGCCATTTCCTCCTCTTCCTCTTCCGCCTCCTCTCCGCCCCATCCGCGCTGAACCAATGGGACGCACACAGCCTGACTGCTACCCTCGCCGCCAGCATCCTCCTCCTCTTCCACAGCCACCTCCACGTCGTCCTCCTCCTCATCCTCCTCCTCCTGCAACTGCCACCGTGAAGCAGACAAAAGTGTGGTCTGACTGTGTAGCTCCGTTGCGTCTCCTCCTACCCCCGTCTCCTCTGCGTGCAATGCGTTCTCCCTTATTGCGATGAGCGATTCTTTAAGGACGCATAGGAGCGGGATGGTTACGCTCACTATAGCGTCCTCGCTGCTGACCTTCTTGGTGGACTCCTCAAAGATACGCAGTACATCGCATATGTCTGCCATCCATGGCCACTCGTGGTTGGCAAACTGAGGGAGCTGAGTTGGAGGCACGCGTGGATTCATAATCTGGTACTCCATCAATGCTCTCTGCTGCTCACACACCCTGGCCAACATGGAATAGGTGGAATTCCAGCGAGTCGGCAGGTCGCACAACAGCCGATGTTCAGGCAAATGGAGGCGTTGCTGGAGTTTTTTTAAGCTAGCAGCAGCTACAGTTGACTTCCGAAAGTGAGCGCACAAGCGCCGCACTTTCACCAGTAGCTCTGCCAGGTTGGGGTAAGTCTTTAGAAATTTTTGGACTACCAGATTAAAAACGTGGGCCAGGCATGGTACGTGATTGAGTTCGGCAAGCTCCAGAGCCGCCACCAGGTTACGGCCGTTATCGCACACGACCATGCCTGGTCCTAGCTGCAGCGGCGACAGCCACATCTCCGTCTGCTGCAATATGGCGTCCCTCACCTCTGGGGCGCTGTGCTTCCTGTCGCCCAAGCTGATGAGCTTAAGCACCGCCTGCTGACGTCTCCCCGCGCCAGTGCTGCAACGCTTCCAGCTAGCGGCTGAGGGCGATGTTAAGGCAGAGGAGGAGGAGGAGGAAGAGGAGGGGGGTGTATCAGAACCCATGCTGGCAATCTTGGGCGGGGGTGGTAGGTAGGCCGTCTCTGTTTGCGACCCCGTCCCCGCTTCCACAACATTCACCCAGTGTGCCGTCAAAGAAATGTATCGTCCCTGGCCGCAAGCGCTTGTCCACGAGTCGGTGGTCAAGTGGACCTTTGCGCTGACTGCGTACCTCAGGGCCCGCCTGATGTTACGCGACACGTGCTGGTGCAGGGCGGGGACGGCACTCCGGGAAAAGTAGTGGCGGCTGGGGACGGAATAGCGAGGTGCGGCAGCCGCCATCAGGTCGCGGAAGGCCTGCGTCTCCACAAGCCTAAACGGCAACATCTCCAGGGCCAGCAGTTTGGAGATGTGGCAGTTTAAGGCTTGGGCTTGGGGGTGACTCGAGGCGTACTTCCGCCTGCGGTCGAACGCCTGCGAGATGGACAGTTGTTGGGACGAGGAGTGTGAAGGTGCAGGCGAAGAGGCGGGGGAAGGGGAGGCTGAAGGAGAAGGCCCCAAAGTAGCCGAGGCAGAGGCAGATGTGGAGGTGTCCTGGCTGGAGGTCTGGACCGCAGTGGCAGCACACAACAAAGGGGAAGAGGCAGTGGCAGCAAGACCGGGCGCAGGTTGTATTGCGTTTGCTCTCTCCCACTCAGCCCAGTGCTTGAATTCCAAGTGACGCCGCATGCCTGAGGTGGTCATATTGCTCTTCTCAGAGCCCCTACTCAGTTTTGAGTGGCAGAGTGTGCAAACCGCGCTCAGTTTGTCATCCGCACAAACATTAAAAATCTCCACACCACAGAAGTACGAGGCCTCGATGGGGGAGCTTCGCGCGACTGCCCGCTGCCGGGAACAGCTTCGGCCCTGCTGGCTGTGGCCTCACTTCTCTGTCTGGACTGTCCTCTGCCTATGGACATCCCTCTGCCTGTGGACATCCCTCTGCCTCTGGACATCCCTCTGCCTCTGGACATTACTCTGCCTCTTGCTGCCTTTTTCGGTGCTGCGCAGACCACCACCTCTCCACTGCTTTCCTCGCTGGACATCACCCCTGGCCAAGTGGGGTCGGTCATTTCGTCATCCACCACCTCCTCTTCCACTTCCTCACTCTGCTCCTCCTGCTGCCCACTGGACATTCCAACAGCCTCCCTTGATGGCAACTGCGTCTCATCATCATCATCGCTCATGATAACAGATGCTGGCTCAGGGTCCACATCAGCAGGAGATGGCGAAAACTCAAGTGTTTGGGCATCACTACAAACAAATTCCTCTGCTAGCTCCTGGGATTCTTCCGGCACATCTGAAAAAGGACCCGAAAAGAGCTCCTGGGAGGGGTCAATGGTGGGATGACTCTGTTGGCCAGGTGTGGAGGAAGGAGGGTCAGAGTGAGACTGTGTGGATGACTGGCTGGTGGACAACTGTGTGGAAGCGCTATCGGCTATCCATTGCACCACCTGTTCAACCTGCTCAGGCCTCAACAGCGGTGTAACCCGCCCCCTGCTTAACTGTCCCATAAAGGCAGGGATTCTGGATGA
Organism: Rhinella marina; assembly: GCA_900303285.1. Taxonomy (NCBI): domain Eukaryota; kingdom Metazoa; phylum Chordata; class Amphibia; order Anura; family Bufonidae; genus Rhinella; species Rhinella marina. Next base: position 85,025 of record ONZH01027713.1, read on the forward strand.
GCGGGATCCTGGCTGACCCTCACCAGCACGCATTGTATCCCCACTGGCTTCAACAAGGCCCCCAACAGCATTTCCGCGCCCCCGTCCTCGTCCACGTCCTATTCCGCTAGCCCCCCTCCGCATTTTATTTTTTTTTGGTTACAATATTTTGCCTTCACAGCCGTGAAATTATTTTGCAAGAGAACGCACAGTACAGTTGCCCAATTATAAGGCCTATATATTTTTATAGTTCAAGGTACACAGCCGTGTACTAACTGTTCAGACGGTGGGTATTAACACCAGGTATTTTAAATTATTTGCAAGAGAACGCACAGTACAGTTGCCAATTATAAGGCCTATATATTTTATAGTTCAAGGTACACAGCCGTGTACTAACTGTTCAGACGGTGGGTATTAACACCAGGTATTTAAATTAGTTTGCAAGAGAACGCACAGTACAGTTGCTTAGGCCTATATTTATAGGGCCCTATATCACGTATATAAAATTATTTGCAAGAGAACGCACAGTACAGTGCCAATAAAAGGCCTATTTTTTATATTTCAAGGTACACAGCCGTGTACTAACTGTTCAGACGGTGGGTATTAACACCAGGTATTTAAAATTTTGCAGAGAACGCACAGTACAGTTGGGCCTATGTAGCAGAGCACCTAATACACCACTAATGCCTCTCTCTGTCCCTACTCCAGCAGCTATCCTGAATACAGCAGCCGTTCTCTGTAAAGTCTATATTGTAGTAAAGCTATCACTGTACT
>ONZH01027715.1:0-27165 GCA_900303285.1 Rhinella marina
GGTTTAACACTGATAAATGTAAGGTTATGCATATGGGAAGGAATAATGCAAGTCACCAGTACATACTAAATGGTAAAGCATTGGGTGACTCTGACATGGAAAAGGACCTAGGAATTTTAGTGAACAGCAAACTAAGCTGTAGAAACCAGTGTCAGACAGCTGCTGCCAAGGCCAATAAGATAATGGGTTGCATCAAAAAAGGCATAGATGCCCGTGATGAGAACATAGTCCTGCCACTTTACAAATCACTAGTCAGACCACATATGGAGTACTGTGTACAGTTCTGGGCTCCTGTGAACAAGGCAGACATAGCAGAGCTGGAGAGGGTTCAGAGGAGGGCAACTAAAGTCATAACTGGAATGGGTGGACTACAGTACCCAGAAAGATTATCAAAATTAGGGTTATTCACTTTAGAAAAAAGACGACTGAGGGGAGATCTAATAACTATGTATAAATATATCAGAGGTCAGTACAGAGATCTCTCCCATGATCTCTTTATCCCAAGGACAGTGACCATGACAAGGGGACATCCTCTGCGCCTGGAGGAAAGAAGGTTTGTACACAAACATAGAAGAGGATTCTTTACGGTAAGAGCAGTGAGACTATGGAACTCTCTGCCTGAGGAGGTGGTGATGGTAAGTTCACTAAGAGAGTTCAAGAAGGGCCTGGATGTATTTCTAGAGGGTAATAATATTACAGGTTATAGTTACTAGAGATGGGTCGTTGATCCAGGGAGTTATTCTGATTGCCTGACTGGAGTCGGGAAGGAATTTTTCCCCCTAAAGTGAGGAAAATTGGCTTCTACCTCACAAGGGTTTTTTTTTGCCTTCCCCTGGATCAACTTGTAGGAAAACAGGCTGAACTGGTTTGACAGATGTCTTTTTTCGGCCTTACAAACTATGTTACTATGTTACTATGTAAATTGTGTTTTTTAGATATTTTTAAAAAATTTTGTTTTTTTGGGAACGTGACGTGCAGGAACTATGGTAGAACTGACTGACACCCTGTTAACAGTGGCTATTTAGACTGCGACCCAGACAAATGTCGCACAGAGCGTATTCGGGATCAAGCTGTAGATGATATTGGTAGCAAATGACTTGGTTGTATTCTCTGACGTACAGAAAGCGTCACCTGGACAGTATATACGGATTGAAGCGAGTGTGCTGAACTGTGACACACAGAAAGGTTACACGCAGCTGAGTAAAATGGATTTGTATCACTGAGCTAAAACAACTGAAAAACTTATTTTCTTTTAAATTTTGTTTTTTTGGGAATGTGACGTGCAGAAACTATGGTAGAACTGACTGACACCCTGTTAACGGTGGCTATTTAGACTGCGACCCAGACAAATGTCGCACAGAGAGTATTCTGGATCAAGCTGTAGATGATATTGGTAGCAAATGACTTGGTTGTATTCTCTGATGTACAGAAAGCGTCACCTGGACAGTATATACGGATCGAAGCGAGTGTGCTGAACTGTGACACACAGAAAGGTTACACGCAGCTGAGTAAAATGGATTTGTATCACTGAGCTAAAACAACAGAAAAACTTATTTGTTTTTTATATTTTGTTTTTTATATATTTTTTTTTAATTTTGTTTTTTTTGGGAACGTGACGTGCAGGAACTATGGTAGAACTGACTGACACCCTGTTAACGGTGGCTATTTAGACTGCGACCCAGACAAATGTCGCACAGAGAGTTTTTGGGATCAAGCTGTAGATGTTATTGGTAGCAAATGACTTGGTTGTATTCTCTGACGTACAGAAAGCGTCACCTGGACAGTATATACGGATTGAAGCAAGTGTGCTGAACTGTGACACACAGAAAGGTTACACGCAGCTGAGTAAAATGGATTTGTATCACTGAGCTAAAACAACAGAAAAACTTATTTTTTTTTATATTTTGTTTTTTATATTTTTTTTAAATTTTGTTTTTTTATGGGAACGTGACGTGCAGGAACTATGGTAGAACTGACTCACACCCTGTTAACTGTGGCTATTTAGACTGCGACCCAGACAAATGTCGCACAGAGAGTTTTTGGGATCAAGCTGTAGATGTTATTGGTAGCAAATGACTTGGTTGTATTCTGTGACGTACAGAAAGTGTCACCTGGACAGTATATACGGATCGGAGCGAGTGTGCTGAACTGTGACACACAGAAAGGTTACATGCAGCTGAGTAAAATGGATTTGTATCACTGAGCTAAAACAACTGAAAAACTAATTTTTTTTTTAATTTTGTTTTTTATATTTTTTTTTAAATTTTGTTTTTTTGGGAACGTGACGTGCCGGAACTATCGGAGACCTAACTCACACCCTGTTAACGGTGCTTATTTAGACTGCGACCCAGACAAATGTCGCACAGAGAGTTTTCTGGATCAAGCTGTAGATGATATTGGTAGCAAATGACTTGGTTGTATTGATTGACGTGCAGAAAGTGTCACCTGGACAGTATATACGGATCGGAGTGAGTGTGCTTAACTGTGACACACAGAAAGGTTACACGCAGCTGAGTAAAATGGATTTGTATCACTGAGCTAAAACAACAGAAAAACTTATTTTTTTATATTTTGTTTTTTATATTTTTTATTAAATTTTGTTTTTTATGGGAACGTGACGTGCAGGAACTATGGTAGAACTGACTCACACCCTGTTAACGGTGGCTATTTAGACTGCGACCCAGACAAATGTCGCACAGAGAGTTTTTGGGATAAAGCTGTAGATGTTATTGGTAGCAAATGACTTGGTTGTATTCTGTGACGTACAGAAAGTGTCACCTGGACAGTATATACGGATCGGAGCGAGTGTGCTGAACTGTGACACACAGAAAGGTTACATGCAGCTGAGTAAAATGGATTTGTATCACTGAGCTAAAACAACTGAAAAACTAATTTTTTTTTTATTTTGTTTTTTATATTTTTTTTTAAATTTTGTTTTTTTGGGAACGTGACGTGCAGGAACTATCGGAGACCTAACTCACATCCTGTTAACGGTGCTTATTTAGACTGCGACCCAGACAAATGTCGCACAGAGAGTTTTCTGGATCAAGCTGTAGATGATATTGGTAGCAAATGACTTGGTTGTATTGTTTGACGTACAGAAAGTATCACCTGGACAGTATATACGGATCGGAGCGAGTGTGCTTAACTGTGACACACAGAAAGGTTACACGCAGCTGAGTAAAATGGATTTGTATCACTGAGCTAAAACAACAGAAAAACTTATTTTTTTTATATTTTGTTTTTTATATTTTTTATTAAATTTTTTTTTTATTGGAACGTGACGTGCAGGAACTATGGTAGAACTAACTGACACCCTGTTAACGGTGGCTATTTAGACTGCGACCCAGACAAATGTCGCACAGAGAGTTTTTGGGATAAAGCTGTAGATGTTATTGGTAGCAAATGACTTGGTTGTATTCTGTGACGTACAGAAAGTGTCACCTGGACTGTATATACGGATCGGAGCGAGTGTGCTGAACTGTGACACACAGAAAGGTTACATGCAGCTGAGTAAAATGGATTTGTATCACTGAGCTAAAACAACTGAAAAACTAATTTTTTTTTAAATTTTGTTTTTTATATTTTTTTTTTAAATTTTGTTTTTTTGGGAACGTGACGTGCAGGAACTATCGGAGACCTAACTCACACCCTGTTAACGGTGCTTATTTAGACTGCGACCCAGACAAATGTCGCACAGAGAGTTTTCTGGATCAAGCTGTAGATGATATTGGTAGCAAATGACTTGGTTGTATTGATTGACGTGCAGAAAGTGTCACCTGGACAGTATATACGGATCGGAGCGAGTGTGCTTAACTGTGACACACAGAAAGGTTACACGCAGCTGAGTAAAATGGATTTGTATCACTGAGCTAAAACAACAGAAAAACTTATTTGTTTTTTATATTTTGTTTTTTATATATTTTTTTTTATTTTGTTTTTTTTTGGGAACGTGACGTGCAGGAACTTTGGTAGAATTGACTGACACCCTGTTAACGGTGGCTATTTAGACTGCGACCCAGACAAATGTCGCACAGAGAGTTTTTGGGATCAAGCTGTAGATGTTATTGGTAGCAAACGACTTGGTTGTATTCTCTGACATACAGAAAGCGTCACCTGGACAGTATATACGGATTGAAGCGAGTGTGCTGAACTGTGACACACAGAAAGGTTACACGCAGCTGAGTAAAATGGATTTGTATCACTGAGCTAAAACAACTGAAAAACTTATTTTCTTTTAAATTTAGTTTTTTTGGGAACGTGACGTGCAGAACTTACGGTAGAACTTACTGACACCCTGTTAACGGTGGCTATTTAGACTGCGACCCAGACAAATGTCGCACAGAGAGTTTTCTGGATCAAGCTGTATACGTTATTGGTAGCAAATGACTTGGTTGTATTCTGTGATGTACTGTACAGAAAGTGTCACCTGGACAGTATATATGGATTGGAGTGAGTGTGCTGAACTGTGACACACAGAATGGTTCCACACTGCTGTGTGCAATGGATTTGTATCACTGAGATAGAACAATAAAAAAAAAAAAACAGGGTTAGATATGGCGATAGCTGCACTACTATTGCCAGCCAGCCAGCGAAGCCAGGAGACAAAAAAAAAATTCTTCTAGCCCTTAGAAGGGCTGTTGGGTTCTTTGTGGGTGATTCCTGCCTAACAGAGAACTAAATTCAGGCCCTAACACTGTCCCTGAAAGGCAGCAGCTCTATCCCTAACGACATCCAGACAGCATCTGGAGCCGAGCACCGCGACCAGTCACTAGTATATTCCAGGGTCACCTGATCAGGCCAGCCAACCCCTGCTATCGACACTATCGACATGTAAGGGCCCCACGTGATGCTGGGTGTACCGCAGAGTCTCCTGGCTTGTGATTGGCTGTGTTTATAGGCGCCAAAAAAGCATGATGCGGAAGTTGCCATTTCCTCGAGTATGGCGAGATACTCGTCCGAGCAGCGAGTACTTACGAGTACCCTAATACTCGAACGAGCACCAAGCTCGGACGAGTATGCTCGCTCATCTCTAATTATTACTCTACAGAAATGCTTCAAGGCCGCTATTGAAGTCTTTTGATGAGTTCACCATCACAACCTTCTCCAGCAGATACTTCCATAGTCTCACTGCTCTTACAGCAAAGAATCCCCTCCTATGTTGATGGAGAAATCTTCTTTCTTCTAAACATAGAGGATATCCCATTGTGACTGTCATAGTCCTGGGTATAAATAGATCATTGTAACACATCTCTGTACTGACCCTCAATATATTTATATACAGTTATTAAATCTCCCCTCAGTCATCTTTTTTTATAAACTAAATAACACTTTGTGAGTACTGTAGTCCACCCATTCCAGTTATTACTTTAGTTGACCTCCTCTGAACCCTCTCCAGCTCTGCTATGTCTGTGCACAGGAGCCCTAAACTGTACACAGTACTCCATGTGTGGTCTACTAGTAATTTTCAAAGTTCTATGTTATTCGCTCATGCATCTATGCCCCATTTGATGCACGCCATAATCCTATTGGCCTTGACAGAACTTGCCTGACACTGGTTGCTATAGTTAAGATTACTGCAAGCTAAATTTCCTAAGTCCTTTTCCATGTCAGTGTTACCCTGTGTTTTATAATTTAATATGCACTACTAACTTACATTATTCCTTCCTATGTGCATAACCTTATATTTATCAGTGATAAGCCTCATTGACACTTCTCTGCCTAAGCCTCCAATCCATCCAGATCCAGTTATAGCAGTATACTATCCTATTTTGTGTGAATTACTTTACACAGTTTACAAGATCATTAATAATATATACTGAAGCAAAGAGGGCCTAAAACTCTCCCCTGAGTTACCCCACAAGTGACAGTGATTCAGTTTGACATGTTAATATTTTTGTGATCATAACTTCCTAACTTGTTGCAGGTTGTTGTCCTCTTCCCCTTCCCTTTCCAGCTTTACCTTTTCACTGTAGATTTAAACCAATATACTGTAGCTTAATTCTTTTTCTCATTTTGCTATGTCAAGTACAAACTTAAAACAGTTTTCCAGGAATATCCCTCCTCACCAAAGTTCATTTGGCTCAGTATATTTGTGGCAAATGCTTACTCATCTTCCTTTTCTCACCAGTAGTGTAATAGTCTGCACATTATAATTATCCTACGGAAATCTGCTCTCCGTGTACTGGCATTCCTGTGAGTGTGCAACCAATTAACAGCACAAAACTCAATCTGAATGTTATGTTTCTGTGTTGGGAAGGAATTGTTTCTACATTTATGCTGTTAATAATCTATGAAACCATTACTGATGTTATTGATTTCCTAAAGCAGTGTTTTGGTTCATCTACCAGAGGATAGTTTCAGTGGACCCTCAAAACCGCAATCTAGTTTTTGCTAAACCAAGGCATGTTATGGTTTAACATAATAGTGAGATAATTATGGATGTAAATGTAGTTTAAAAACATAAAACTAAAGATTACACATTACCTTTGCATTTTAAGCAAAACTATTCTTTATTTTCCTCTTTTACATTTTAAAAAAAAAAAAGGAAAAGCAAAACTTTGGGCACCTTGTATGTTTAGAACCTAGTAGCACTTCCTTTGGCAAGTGTTACAGCTTGTAAACACTTTTTGTAGCCAGCCAAGAGTTTTTCAATTCTTGTTTGAGGGATTTTTATCTATTATTCCTACAAGTTCTGTGAGATTCCTAGGCTGTCTTGTATGCACCGCTCTTTTGAGGCCTATCCACAGATGTTCAGATCATCGGACTGTGAGGGTCATTGTAAAACCTACAGCTTGCACCTTTTGAGGTAGTCTATTGTGGATTTTGAGGTGTGTTTAGATCATTACCCACTTGTAGAAAACATCCTCTGCTGATATTCCATAGAATCCATTCTTCCATATAACCATTAAATATTCCTCGTGTGGTTGGCTGCAAGAAACCCCAGAGCATGATGATCCCCCCCCATGCTTAATGATTGGAGAGTCTTTTTTGTAATGAAATTCTGTGCCATTTTTCTAAAACATACCTTTGCTCATTGTCGTCAATTCGATTAGATTCGATTAGTTTCAGGTCTGGTTCGCTAAATTTTTGAAAAAGTTCAGTTCAGACCCAAATCAGTTTGGGCCGAACTGACTCTAAGGCTAAACCTAAGGGCATTGTTCTGGTGGTTCCCTGGTATTCACCTTTAACCTGTATATCTGAACTTTGCCATACGGAACCAACCAGGCCGTAGTCCTTGTATAGTTTGCTGCTGACCCATAGGAGTCAGAGAAACCAGTGCAAAGCACCAAGGACACAGGCAAAAGCATAGCTTGAATACAGTCCAATAGTCACGGCAGCCTGAGTTCTTCCATATTCCAAATAGGGATTCCAAGGTCAGGGCAGGCAGAGTTTGTGCGTAATACAGGTCAGAGTTTCAAGAACAGGGCAGAATCAGCAAAAAGCAGAATCAGAAGACAGACAGGGTTTTGTACCCAGGAATTTAGATAATATTACCTTCACTGAGTACTAACAAGTATAAACCATAAAGCTCAGGTTAGGAGGTAGATCCAGTGCCCAGCTAAATGGGAGGCTGATCAGTAACTTAACCAGCAGCTGGACAGGAGCAGGAGAAAGGGATTAACTCTCCTAGTGCTGAAAGGAGTTCACTGAGCACTAGTCCCAGTACACACAGGGAGAATTGAGTGATGCCTGCGCTTGCAGCAGGGCAACGACAGACATGAGCCACCAGCCTAACAGTACCCGCCTTCCCTTATGCCCTCTCTTCTTTATGCAAGATTTTATCAGGAACCTCTCTATCAGAACAGATGCATCAATATTTTCCAAAGTCTCCCAAGACCTTTCCTCTTTACCAAAATGTTTTCAGTTCACCAAAATGTAAGTCTTTCTTCTGATTTTCTTCATATTGAGAATGTCTTTAACCTAATACATACTCAGAATTAAGAATTAACTTATGCAATAGTAGGCTTGGAACCATTTGAGTATTTGTTGAAGACCATGGGCTAGAGAAGAGAACAATGAAAGGAGTTGGGTATGAGACAGGGAACCACAACTTGTGGCATACAAGGTTCAGTCCAAAATACCAAGGAGCTAGTTTATGGGAAGGTACCTTTAACTTTATGTACTTAGAAGAGAGCCACACACTATCACTTGGAGCAAACTGTGGAGGAGATTTCTGCTTCATCTGGCCTGTGGCTCTCTCCAGTGCAGAGTCTTGGTCTCCTGCCAGACTTAGGAAACATTTTCCAAATAAGAAACTGCTGCTGGAATATCAGCCATGTGTGAGACAGGCAGAGTAATTCTCAGTTGATGACCATAAACAATGAAGAATGTGGATTTTTCTGTGGACTAACTGGCATGATTATTATAAGAAAATTCTGCCCAAGGAAGAAAATCAGTCCAGTCATCTTGATGTGCACTGGTAAAGTGATGGAGATAAGGGATGAGCGAACTTTTGAAAAGTTCGGTTCGGTTCGGAGAATTTTCGTGAAGTTCGGATTCGTACGAACCGAACCTAAAACGAACCTTGCTATAACGGCTGAATAATTGCTGCAACAATAATGGGAGTCTGGTAGGGTATAGTTTCGTTTACTTGCAGTTGCTATTACAATGAAAAAAGTGGAAAAAATCAAAGTGACTTCAACAACGGCGACGCAAAATATACGCATATTTGAGAATTTACACTAATGCGTACGCTAATGCGAACATTCCCGCACAAATAACGAACATACAGTGTAGCGTTGTCAAAGGTACGCTACTTAACTGAATAAGTACGCATTAGCGTACGCATACACTGCGTCTGCGAACATTCCTACTCAAGTAACGAACATACAGTGTAGCGTTGTCAAAGGTACGCTACTTAACTGAATACGTACGCATTAGCGTACAAATCTTTAGCGTACTATTCGTACGTACGTACGCACGCACGATGTAGAGGCATAGCGATGGCAAGACGAGCAGCTGCGTTTAGCTCTGATGAGCTGAAATACATGGTCCGTGTTATGGACAGGGAGAAATATGATGGCCCACACTGCCATCAACATGTCCACAAAAAGGAGGTCATAGAGGTGGTGATCCGAGGCCTGCTACATCGGTGTAGGACTGTGCGGACCCCGGGCCAGATACAATGCCGATGGTCGGATCTCAAAATAAAGACCCCAGAGTGGCTAAAGGAGATACGGGAGGAGATAAGAAGGGGTAAGTAACAAAATATTTGAAAAGTAAAATCATGTTAATAAATTAGTGTACTGTATTGTATATATACGAGTCAGGGTTGCCAACCGTCCACAAATTTCTGGACAGGCCGTAAAAATAGGCAACTTTTTTCCTCTGTCCGTGAAAAAAATAGATGTGTCCGTGATTTTTTAGAGGCTGGTGATACTAGATTATTTTGGTGGTAATTATCATCATTTTACAGCTCACAGTAAATGGTGGTAATGAGTTCTGATCAGTATATTGAGCTATAGACCTTTATTACTTTATATTTATCCTTCATTATGGTTTTCAATTTTTTCCTTAAAAAATGTTGGCCGTCCGTGATTTTGGGATAAGTTGTCCAAAGTTGTCCAGAAAAAAAAAAATTGTGGTTGGCAACCCTGATACCAGTGCCAATAATGAAAACCGTATAGAAGGACAACGTGGGCGTGCGTGGTGCGCTGCAGAAATTTTATTTCATGCTAGGACACGCCTCTAACTCCACTCAAACAAGTGAAGGTATTCTCAGATACGTACCCCTTCCCAGTAATTTCACTTAGGCTACTTTCACATATGTGGTGGTGATCCGGCAGGCTGATCGGCGGTATTTGTCCTGCAAATTCCCGACGTTCTTTCTGGATAGCGGCCGGTTCTGCGCCGTCACCCATTATTGTTGATGGGGCTGGCCGTTCTCCCTTTTGTGTCAGGCAAATGCTGGATCCGGAGAGATCCGTTGGGCTGTTCCAGGCCGTGGCAGCCCACTGGATCTCTAGCGCTAGTATGAAAGTACCCTTAGATATATGCCCCTTCATAGTTAGTGCTTTGTCCTCCTACACACAGACTCAAAGACGTGCTCATGCTGCATCTAATGTGTCTGGAGTGGGCGATATCAAAAATATTCCCACAATAAAGATATTAAGAAATGTATTGCAATAAATAATACCCATTTAGAAGAAAAAAACACTTGGGGCCACAAGGAGAAGACATTATACTGTATGTGGGCAGCCACAAGGAGACATTACACTGGACGTCGGGGAAGGTGAAGGGACTGCTCCCTGCTTACCGTCACCCGTCTCTGCTTCTTAAGGATGCAAAGACAGCTGACCACGGGACATAGCCACCCATTCCCGGACTCAGCCGCTAAAATCCTGACAGTCCAGCCTAATCCGGAACGGTTGGGACGGGAGCTATGGTATACTAGTGCATTGTATGTGCAGTATTTATATTTGTTATGTTTGTACCTGCAGAATGGGACACACAGACATCTTTTATTCATTCATTCAACCCTCCCAAGAAATGCCCCCTCCATCAAATATGCATCCCAGATATTCTATGATCCCTTAACTTGAAATGCCCACTCCACATCATATCGCCCTCCTCTCACCCATTATATCTTCATAGTAGTATACAGTGTTATTATTAAAAACGGTCATCATAACAATTGTGTACGGATTTATGTTGCAGAGCGACGTCAGCGACGTCAACGACGTCAAGGCCAGTTGGCCCCGGCAGGACCTGCAGCTTCATGTAAGTGTAAACATATTTAATTAAAGGGGTTGTCCGGGTTCAGAGCTGAACCCGGACATACCCTTATATTCACCCAGGCAGCCCGCCTGAACAGGGCATCGGAGCATCTCATGTTTACATAACACACTGCCGGGCGGACGTTTCCTCCCGGCAGTGAGTTCGAAGCCTCCGCCTGGCAGAGCCCGGTACGTCACCGGAACCGGGCTAAATGCCTTTGCCCTGCGCTAATTAGCGCAGGGCAAAGGAGGGCATTGGAGCATAGGATGCTCCGATGCCCTGTTCAGGCGGGCTGCCTGGGTGAATATAAGGGTATGACCGGGTTCAGCTCTGAACCCGGACAACCCCTTTAATTTTTAATCCAGGCTATGTGGGAGTGCAGCTGCAGTGATATAAGAGCACTAGTGGTTAGGAGTGGGATCCAGCCCCAAACTATTCAGATGTATCAACATCAGCAATTACAACTGTTCATTTGAGTTGAATGAAATGCCATTATTTAATGTTTTTTTACAGCTGCTGCACCACGGGGGCCCTCTACCCCGCCTCAACCCCAGCCACCGAGGAGCCCACCTGCTCCTCCAACAGCCCCCAAGGTAGAAGGTAGGGAGACTGCAGAGACTGACCTCTCTAAACCCCCCACCAAACCACCCTCGCAGCCGGCCAATAAAACACACAACACCTTAAGTTGGGTAAGGGTCGGTCACAGCTTTATTTTCTTATCTTATTCCAAAACTTCAACTTGTTGACCATAAACACCATAACCCTGAGTATTGAAGCGCTATGCCCCACAGTGTTCTGTGGGCAAGTCTGCCTTCTTCTCCATCTGAAATCGTCAACCGACCTCTGCTGTGACTTGAAATGTAAAACACTGAAACAAACCAGAAATGAATCAGAAAAAGTAAAGAAAACTATGAAATAATGGGGAAGGGAGGGTGGGAAGCTTTCAGTGAAGATGCTGGAGAAAGAGGCCGTTCCCCCTATCAGGGCCATCTTTTTAACCCCTTAGCCGCTACCACCACCTCAGCCAACCAGGACGCAGGGGTGTTGGTTAAAAGAAACACCCTCTCGCTGGTAATTAGAAACAGTGTCCACAAGAGAAACACCCCCATGGGCAGAACCATTTTTTCCCATTGCTGCAGGCTGAGTTTATTAACCCTTTAATGCACCACCGCTCGTCAGTCATAGACACCTTCACTTAGGCACCTCTGCGTCCGCTAAAATCAAAAGTGTAATTGGTGGAACTTCTGTCTTCAAAATAGAATCTAACTTTATGCTTTATCTTTTGTAGCTCCAACCGTCAGGGAGGCTGAGTTTTCCCCAGGACCCTGGGAGGACCACGCCGTATGGGTGTCTAGTAAGTACAAAGCCATAATTCACATAAGTGAAATATTCTCAAGCACTAGGATCATGTCACCCAACATGTTATGATAACTAGACTGTGTACACATTATGTTCTTCAAGTGGTTAGTGAAGCAGACATATCACAATAATTTTAAAATCAAGGTAGTGAAAGAAGTAGAAACTTGAGTTACACCCAAAATATGTAAGAAAAAGGTGACATACATCACATAATATTATAGTACATTGGCAATCTCTTTTTAACAAAGCGAGAAACAGCCCTGACCTCACATAGATCCAGAGATCTGCCCCAATTACTCTGATACATCAAGCTGGTTACTCAAGGGTAGTGTGACTGGTGTCTATTCTGCTGCATGTCAAGACTCCTGTCCATCTCTCCCTATCACAGCTCAGGACAGGAGGCAGTTGAAGATTTAAACTGAGCAAGTGCGGCCTTCTCAGTGAGCAGTTCTAAGAAATAAGAAAGAAAAATGGCTCAATAAAGATACATTTCACTGAATAACAGAGTCAGTTCTAGTAGATATACAAAATATTTTATGACATGTGCAGTGACTGGGGTGCCGTGGTTGAAACGGGGGCGACCCTTTCCCCCTCCAGGGCCCTCTAAGGTGATTTTCCTTTATGTCCCAGTGGTAGGAGTGCCAAGGGGTATTTAGGCCACGCAAGTCTTTGGTGGGATTGTCACGGTGTTCCTAACTTGGAAGACGAACAGGCCCCAGGCGGTGGCTCCGGCTGCAATAAATTTACTAGTAGTAGTAATTAAGGGTCGTCAGGTGGGAATGATGCGCAGACTTGTATGACTGGTCCAACGTAGTTTTATTAAATGAACTTTGAATGTAGATGACTCAGTTCATCCTTCAGCTTGGTGTCCAGCAAGTGCAGCTACTGCTTATACTTGGCAGATGCTTGGAAATTCAGGTTTCAGGCTTCCTGTTCTAAGCTGAGGTTACCTCCTAAGTCTGGCTTCCCATGAGAGTATTGTAGTGCCTTATTGCAGGCTATATTACTCTGTCTTTAGGGTACAGCAGAGCTGAAGGTGCTCCACTGTCCTGCACATGTCCTCCCTGATCAATGTACAGGGGACAACTCCCTGACTAAAACTGTCATTTCCTCCTCACTGCAGGAAGCTGGAAGAACTTAACTTCTCTCCAGCAGAGGGGGTCAGAATGGACTAAGGACCGTACCATTCTGGTAAAACTACAGCTGAATCTGCCATAGTATTTACTGACACCTGCTGGTCCACCAGATACATATAATGGGAAACAGTTGCATAACATTGAATATAATACATATTAATGCTAGTGATGACATCAATTCACAGAATTACATTTCTAGAGTAGCACACAGATAGAAGCTGGTTACGCAGAGTTGTAACACTACTCTGGGGTGTTACACATGCAACTGCTAAAGTATTCAGATCCAGGTGCTGCTTTTAAATTTTTGAATATTTTTCGTGGGACAACCCCTTTAACTCGATATTACTAATTATATTACTGTTTCCACCCCTACAGATATACCCACAGATTTCGAGGTGGAGGCCACCGTACGACGCTTTGGAGACAAGCTCTATGCTGCCTCCCGCCTCCTACGCAGCCCCCAGCTGGACCACCAGGAGCTGCGACATATGATGGCCACAAGACATCAAAGTCCGGCGTAATTTTTTCTTTATTTTTTATCTTTATTTTTTGTATTTATTTTGATTTAAAAGTTCTAATGTTCTAAGTTATTATTATTATTATTATTTTTATTATTACTTAAATAATTCTTCAGAAACCTGTGTTTTGATTGTTTTTTTAAACCTTTCACCCCTTCCTGACATACTGTGAAGAAATATTGTTAGGAAACAATATTGACTTGTACGTAAGGCGCAAGTGCTGCCACAAATTACACGGAACAGGCACTCCAATACAACGGGTATAAAGAAGGGCCTCATTCACATTGTGGAACAATTGTTCTTGTCGTGGGATTCATACACTCATAAAGCCTATGCACAAAGTGACAAGTCTGCCCAAAATTACAAGGAACAGGCACTCCGATACACCTTTTATTACACATAAAGGAGGGCATCAGACACACCCATGAAAAATTAATATTGATGGCCTGCTGGTGAGCAGACTCTTGAAAACATTATGATTGAGTTCCTGCTGGTGAACAGACCCTTGAAAACATTATAGTTGAGGGCCTACATGAGAAAACAGTGTATCCAATACACCCAAAAGCGTTCAGCCACTTTCCTGTGGTGGAGTAGCGAAGTCAGGGGAAATCCAGGCCTTGTTCATCTTGATAAGCGTCAAAAAACACGCTTAATATTAAACACTAAGAATTTCGGTTAGAGAGGCTGTTTGCCCTGGGTAAAAATTGTGTTTTTAGAGAGGCTGTTGGCCTTCCTTAACAATTGTGGTTAGAGAGGCTGTTTTCCCTGGATAAAAATTGAGTTTAGAGAGGCCGTTGGCCTTCCTTAAAAATTGAGGTTAGAGAGGCTGTTGGCCTTCCTTTAAAATTGTGGTTAGAGAGGCTGTTGGCCTTCCTTAAAAATTGTGGTTAGAGATGCCCGTGAAAAATTTTTAAAAAATTTTTTTTAAAAAAGCCTGGTGTGCGAACAGACCCTTTGAAAAATTATGGTTGAAGGCCTGGTGGTGAACAGACCCTAAAACATTATTTTTGAGGGACTGGTGGTGAACAGACCCTTGAAAACATTATGGTAGAAGGCCTGGTGGTGAACAGACCCTTGAAAACATTATTTTTGATGGCCTGGTGGTGAACAGACCCTTTAAAACATTATTTTTGAGGGCCTGGTGGTGAACCAGTAGGGTTGAGAAGAGAAAAGTTGAGGAGGAGGAGGCAGCACTTGATTGCACCCAGTATGTTTCCAAATAGATAATTGACGGTGGGGGCATTAGTAGGAGCAGTATTCTTTTGGACCCAGAAGGGCCTAGTACAGAGAACTGAAGTTGGAAGCTAAGAATATGCACGCTTGTAAAAATCAGTTTTTATACACGACAAAATGTTGATGTTGAGTTCAGCACAGGACAGTCAACGTTAAAAAAAACCCTCTAACATTACAGCTAGTCTAGTAGGATACGGATACAGTGAAATAGACAGACAACCTCACCCACAGAATCTATGAGGTAAAGAAAGGACATTTAAAAAGGCACAGATTCAATAAAGCTTTATGCTAGTTCCATTATCCAAAAATACGTGTCCAATTTTCATGAAATAGACACCTCACTGGCACTCGCTTTACAAATTGACGCAACTACTCTGGTGTAAAACCTGTTGAATCTGGGCCTATGGCTGCTGGCAAGACATATATATATATCTTTGTTACACCAGTTTGATGTCCTAACCGAGTGCAGCGCCCAACCCAATGGATGCATGCTTTTGTGTTTTTTTTGTGCTGTCACCAGCTGGCTTAAAGGATAATTCCGGGCAATTTATAAGGCCCCATTCACACGACCGTAAGTGAATGGGGCCGTATCTATCCGCAAAATTGCGGATAGATACGTCCCCATTCACTTATGCTCGTGTGAATGGGGCCTAAGTTTCTGGGTCAAGTAAGGGCACAGAAAGTAATTAATTGCCTGGACTTATCTTTTAAAGTGGGTAGGGGAAAAACCCCTGATGGGGTATGGGAGTGACCTTCCCGCCCTCTCTTTGGTCACTCCCAAAAAACCTCACCCTATGGGTACCTACACATGGGGCTGCGGGTCTGCTGAGTAAAATCCACAGGGCATTTTTATAACGTTCACCAAACGGCGTTCAGTACTATGGTGCCGTCCGGACATACGCAGTTCTGCGCTGAACTGGGTATTTGCGTCCAGCCCCATAGTACTGAAGGTGGCATAAAATCAGCCAACGATGCGCTGTGGATTTTAGGCAGCAGAGAACCACAAAAAAGCATCCCATTGTAAAGACACCCATAAATAAGGCAAGTTAACCTGCATTCAACTGTTTGTTGCTGTAACTATCTGTGGAGGTTTTTTATATCACAGCTGAAGGACAGCAGCCTCCGTGATATATACCCCATAGACAGCCTTATTCCACGCGTGACTGCATGAGAGGCGTGAAATCATTCGCACAGAGAAGAACCCCATCGGGATTTGCCGTGCGAGATTTTACTACTCTCATGATATCAACAAAATACCTCAAGAACAGTTAGTACCCGCTCACAAAACGGTGAGTAGTGTTCCTTGGCACGGGTGCCAGGGATAGAACCGCACGACTATAGTTCACAAAAGGTGAAATCCCCATTTTGTGAAGCATAGTCGTGGGGATTATTTTAGGGATAGTACTGTTCTTGGGGTATGGGTTGAACGGAGCACCGGTGTGAGGCATTAAGCTGGTGTGGAGATGTTAAATGGCCAACACACCATAGGCATTAAATTTGGAGATGGGGTTTTGTTTATTTAAATGTATCCAAATTAAGTAGGGGATTTTTAAGGTGATTTTTTTTTAAATTTGGGGTCTAATGGGGGAAACTTTACTTAATAAGTTAAATTACGGATTTTTACGTTGGGCACATATTTGGGATCTTAAGGTCATTTTCTTGGACACACGGATTGCCATGCAAGACGGGTGACTGATGACTTAGTCATTCACATCAGGCAGGGGGGTGGTATAATCCGATGTAATCCAGGCACGATTCATCTTTATAAAAGTCAGCATCTCAACACTGTGGCAAGAGAGCCTCGTTCTTTGCGGTGTTACGATGTTGCCTGTCACACTGAACACCCTCTCTGACGAGACACTACTGGCTGGGCAGGACAGCAGAGCCAAAGAAAACTCTGCCAGTTGAGGCCAAATGTCCAGTTTCTCTGCCCAGTACTGCACGGGGTCGGTGACACTTTGGGGCAGGGTACAATCCAGGTAGGCAGTGACCTGGTGGGTGAGCTCATGCTGGTCCATGCCATGAGTCTGGTGTTATGTCCCCTCTTCAGCAGCTGGCTGCATGAAATCGCTCATCAGCGATTGGAGGCTGTAATGACTTCTCACGCCTCCACTAGTGGTGGTGGTAGTGGAGCACGCTGGTTCCCCCAGAGCAGATGTTGTCTGGGAACCTGGCTGGTCTCGCTGATACGTAGAGAGCAGCTGTCTGGTGAGTAGGTCCCGGTAGTACCCCAGTTTTGCCTCCCTCTCTGATGGTGGAAAAATTTCAGCCATTTTGCGGCGGAAGCGAGGGTCCACCATGGTGGCCAGCCAGTATTGGTCCCTCTGGCGGATGTCCACAATCCGGCTGTCACTCCTCAGACACTCCCTCAGGCACCTTGCCATCTGCACCAAGGACAATGAGCGTCTCTCCTCTACACTGTCCTCGGTATAGTTCCAGGGTCTGCTGGGGTCTTCCTCCGCTTCCTCTACCACCTCATCCTCCATCTCCTCCTGTGATTGAGAGGCAGAGAAGCCAGGTGGCGGTGTGTGGAATGGCTGGGCATGGACATCTTCCTCCTCCTCACCCTCCATCTGCACTTCATCCATCTCTGGGCTCAAGGCGATGTTCAGCCTTGGAGTGGTGGCCTGGGAATCCTCGCTGATGATGCTTTTCAGCGCACTTTCCAGAACAAAGTCGCGTCCTCAAAAGGGATCAACAATTGGTAGACTTCACGCATCATCTGCCAGTGTGTGACTTGGAAGTCGCAGTGTGGCGTGAAGCTGCCTGATTGCCCCATGAGGTAGTCTGTAACGGCTGACCTTTGCTCGTACAGGCGGTCCAGCATATGGAGGGCAGAATTCCAGCGTGTTGGCACGTCGCAGATTAGCCGATGTTGGGGCAGACTGCGCTGTCTCTGGATCCTGAGCAGGGTGTTCCTTGCAGTGTAGGAGTGGCTGAAGTGTTTGCACACTCTGCGTGACATCCTCATAAGGTCTTGTAGTGCAGGAAATGATCTAAGAAACCTGTGCACTATGAGGTTTATCACATGTGCCATACAAGGTGCATGACTTAGCCCTCCCTGCTGCACTGCAGAGACAATGTTCCTCCCATTGTCTGCTACCACACTTCCCACCGTTAGTTGACGTGGGGTCAGCCATTGATCTACCTCCTCCCTGATGGTCCAGAGGAGCTCCTGCCCACTGTGTCTCCTTTCACCCAGGCTCACCAAATGGAGGACAGCCTGAGAGCGCCGGGCCTGACATCGGTGGTAAGACACCGGGGCAGGTTGGAATGCAGTAGAAGCGGCGGATGTTTGCAAGGTGGTGGAGGCAGAACTTCTGCTTCCCGCTGCCCCCTAAAGCACTGTGGAGGTGACAGTGGCAAGAATGGGCCAACTTCCTGATGGTCTTCTGGGAGGATGTTGACCCAATGGGCAGTAACAGACATGTACTGCCCTTGGCCATAATTTGAGGACCAGACATCAGCACTCAGGTGCACACTCTTGGACACCGAGAGTCCCAATGAGTCGCCCACCTTTTTCTGCACATAACTGTGCAGTGATGGGACAGCTTTTCCAGAGATGTGGTGGCGGCTGGGGACTCGCAATCTGGGGTGCGCACACACCATGAAATCCCTGAAAGACTGGGAGTCCACGAGGTTGAAGGGCAGGGACTGAAGCACCAGCAGCTTAACCAGGTGTCCGGTCAGTTTCTGGGCCATGGGATGGCTGCTGGAATACACCTGACGTCTGCCCATGGATTGCTGCCTCATTAGCGGTGTACATGGCAGTGACACTGTGCTGCTGCTGCTGGCAACTGAGGCTGACGAGCCCTGAGTTCCAATGAGAGGATGCTGCATGATGGGATCTGCAGTGTATGGTGCATCGTGACAGGAGGTGGTATTGTGGTCACGGTTCTTCCAGGCCTGTTGGTATTGCCTTTCCATATGCTTTCGCATGGATGTTGTCCCAAGATTATCACCCCTACCACGACTGACCCTCTCATTGCACAGCAGGCACAAAGCAATATGCTTATCTGTCCCAAGGCGGAAGAACTGCCAGACAACTGAGGACCGTAGTTTGCTGACAGCCACGGGGGGTCTTGCTGGATGTTGACTGCCACTGCAGCCTGAGGGTGCCCTCTCAGGACCAAGGCTTTGAGAGGGTGATCTCTGCCTGGTAGCTTCTCTTCTACCCCTCCCTCTTGTGCCTCGGTTGCTTGCAACAGTGGGATGTTGCTGCGTCGGTGGCACCATTACTTCCTCCACCGATGATGCTGAGGATAATGCTGCTTGAGGGCGCCACATCCGATCAGTGACATCATCATCAAAGTCAGGACCACTGCTACTTTCCTCCGGTGGCTGGGACAGGATATCAGGTGTGGCACTGGATGCCCCTCCCTGGCTCTGTTGACTGCTTACAGCCAACACCTCCTCTGGAGTCTCAGTACATTCCACCCGCTGACTTTGGTGGACTTCCTCCTCCTTCTCATCACTAAAAAGTGGTAGAGACTCCAAGGGCAGATCAAGGTTTGCAAAGAGTTCCCTGGCAGAAGGTGCCCCAAAGGAGAGTGGCATTCTAATAACAGGGGACGGGGCAGAGGACTCTCGCTGACCGTCCCATGTAAGGGTGGTGTCGGATGATCCAGCGGATGCTTGACTCCTCGTTTGGGAGCTTTGGGCGGTGGAACTGGAGGATTGGGTAAGCCAATCTAGAACCACTGGCTGTGTGGTTCTTACTTGACCAGTGGCCGTCAGGGGTAGCTGCACCCTCCTGCCACGCCTGTTACCCCGGCTGCCACCGGGCCTGGTGCTGCCACTTCTCCTACCCTCACCGCCTCCTGTTTCACTCCTTGCCTGGGAAGTGCTGGAAGTAGGACGCTTGGATATATTTTTATTGTGTGGGGGAAAATTTAATGATGTCTTTTTTTTATACTTTTTTAAACTTTATTTTTTTTTATAACTTTTTTCTATCTTTTTTTTTTAACTTATTTTACAACTTTTTTTAATTTTTTTTTAAACTTTGTTTATAACTTTTTTTTGGAGTATTTTTTAAACTTTTTTTGTTGTGGCTAAACGGGGTTGACTGCACCCAGCTCAGCAGCAACATGTAGCATGTACGGTCACGGAACAGGAATGCTACCTGTCCTGACTCTTTTCTCTCACTATTTTTTTTTCTCACCCTATCTCTCCCTAGATGTCACAATTTTTTTATTTATATGACTTCCTCTACCTATCTCTACCTATCTCTTGCTTTCTCAGCCTCTTTCCCTATCTATCACCTTAACTTCTATATCTAGCTTTCTCTTCCTCTCTCCTGCTTCTCTCACTAACCCTTTCTATTTCTTCTCTATCTCTCCCTGTATCTATCTACTTGTTTGACTATCTATCTATCTATCTATCTATCTATCTATCTATCTATCTATCTATCTATCTATCTATCTATCTATCTATCTATCTATCTATCTAATTAGCTATCTCTTTTCCCTCTCTATCTATGGAGCTCCTTTCTCTTGGATGTCTGAAGACGCACTGACAAAATGTTGGCGCGCTCATGCACTTCCGGGGCTGTGTGGGTGACGTCACACATCTTGTTTTTCACAGAAAATTAGGATACAAGGGATTATAGGAGTAATAATCCCTTGTATCCTGGTCTATTCTGTGAAAACAGTACATTTTTGAGTCGCAGGTTTTTTTTTTACCAGATTCGTTACGAATCTGGTTCGTTACGGTTCGGTTCGCTCAAAATAACGGCGACGCAAAATATACGCATATTTGAGAATGTACACTAATGCGTACGCCAATGCGTGTACACATTAGTGAACATTCTCAAATATGAGTATATTTAGGGTATGGAATATGGCATATTCCATACCCTAAATATACGCATATTTGAGAATGTTCGCTAATGTGTACGCATTTTATGAATTAATACACATTAGCGTACGCCTTAGCATACATTCTCAATAAATATGTGTATATTTTGCGTCGCCGTTATTTTAACAGGATTGGTTACGAATAGAGATGAGCGAGCACTAAAATGATTCGAGTCGAACTTTTCCCGATGCTCGGGTGCTCGTTTCGAATAACGAACCCCATTGAAGTCAATGGGAGACTCGAGCATTTTTGCAGCGGACCAAGGCTCTGCCTAGGGAAGGCTGGGTGAAAACCTGGAAACCTCAGAAAATGATGGAAACACCACGGAAATGGACAGGAAACAGCAGGGGCAGCATGCATGGATGCCTCTGAGGCTGCCTAATCCCACCATTGCCCCAAATTCTCCTAGTGGGGCATGTGTGGTATCGATTCTTCTCAGTTTAATACCGTATACGTCCCCTATCTTGGGACCATATATATTTCATGGATTTTTCGATTACGGAAAAGGAAAAAGAGCTTGCTCTGGCCAGGGGAGTGTATTTTCCTACTGCAGCTTAGGGGACGTGTCCGTGCTCTACCTATCACAGGTCAGGAGGCAATTAAAAGAAGAACAAAAAAAAACATCAGTACAATATCTAATACATCCCCTATCCGGGTAAATTGTTTGGAGAGAGGGCAGGCTGGGGGGAAGGACGTTTAGTTGGAAGAGCCAGAGGAGTGCCCCCTGGGCTAGCGTGTGTGGTGGTGATAACAGCCGGATGGATTTGGAAAAACTCTAGCATCAACCGGTACGGTATGTATTCTTCTGAGTTTAATACCGTATACGGCACCTATTCGGAAAAATAGTTTGGAGAGAGAGAAAGAGAGGAAAAAGACGTGCAGTATAGAGCAATTACACGGAAACTATTAGATTAGGCAGACGTGGTCTGCTTAATTGCAACCCAGACAAATGAGAGAAAGAGAGGATAATGACGTATTTTTAAAAGTGACGTTCAGTATAGATCAGGGGTGCACAACGTTTTCTGGGTGGGGGCCACATTGTCCGACTGAACCAACGTCAAGGGCCGAAAATAAAATTTAAAGGGGTATTACCAACTGAAATACTGTATTTATGGCAGATTGAACACACAGTGTATACCATTAATGTCTAGTTACATTTCCAGGAGTCCCATCTAATGGGAGAAATACATGAAAAATGCATGTGAGCAGCCACAAAACATGGACATACATGTTTGTTACCAGATGGATGGGGCAACATAGAATGGTATCAAGGGCTGCATGTGGCCCCCGGGCCACAGGTTGTGCACCCCTGGTATAGATCAAGTGTGGTATGTGTTCTATGTATACTACTCAGTTTAATACCGTATATGGCAGCTATCCGGAAAAATAGTTTGGAGAGAGAGAAAGATAGGAAAAAGACATAAATTGTTTGGAGAGAGGGCCTGTAGGTGGGGGGCAGGCTGGGGGGAAGGAGGTTGAGCTGGAAGAGCCAGAGGAGTGCCCCGTGGGCTAGCGTGTGTGGTGGTGACAACAGCCGGATGGTTTTGGAAAAACTGTAGCATCAACCGGTACGGTATCGATTCTTCTCAGTTTAATACCGTATACGTCCCCTATCTTGGGACCCTATATTTCATGGATTTTTCGAACACGGAAAAGGAAAAAGAGCTTGCTCTGGCCAGGGGAGTGTCTTTCCTACTGCAGCTAAGGGGACGTGTCCATGCTCTGCCTATCACAGGTCAGGAGGCAATTAAAAGAAGAACAAAAAAAAACATCAGTACAATATCTAATACGTCCCCTATCCGGGTAAATTGTTTGGAGAGAGGGCCTGTAGGTGGGGGGCAGGCTGGGGGGAAGGAGGTTGAGCTGGAAGAGCCAGAGGAGTGCCCCCTGGGCTAGCGTGTGTGGTGGTGACAACAGCCGGATGGATTTGGAAAAACTCTAGCATCAACCGGTACGGTATGTATTCCTCTGAGTTTAATATTGTATACGGCACCTATCCGGAAAAATAGTTTGGAGAGAGAGAAAGAGAGGAAAAAGACGTGCAGTATAGAGCAATTACACGGAAACTATTAGATTAGGCAGACGTGGTCTGCTTAATGCAACCCAGACAAATGAGAGAAAGAGAGGAAAATGACGTATTTTTAAAAGTGACTTTCAGTATAGATCAGGGGTGCACAACGTTTTCTGGGTGGGGGCCACATTGTCCGACTGAACCAACGTCATGGGGCCGAAAATAAAATTTAAAGGGGTATTACTAACTGAAATACTGTATTTATGGCAGATTGAACACACAGTGTATACCATTAATGTCTAGTTACAGTTCCAGGAGTCCCATCTAATGGGAGAAATACACGAAAAATGCATGTGAGCAGCCACAAAACATGGACATACATGCCTGTTACCAGATGGATGGGGCCACACAGAATGGTATCAAGGGCCGCATGTGGCCCCCGGGCCGCAGGTTGTTCACCCCTGGTATAGATCAAGTGTGGTATGTGTTCTATGTATACTACTCAGTTTAATACCGTATATGGCAGCTATCCGGAAAAATAGTTTGGAGAGAGAGAAAGATAGGAAAAAGACATAAATTGTTTGGAGAGAGGGCCTGTAGGTGGGGGGGCAGGCTGGGGGGAAGGAGGTTGAGCTGGAAGAGCCAGAGGAGTGCCCCCTGGGCTAGCGTGTGTGGTGGTGACAACAGCCGGATGTAGTTAGAATGACGACGCAGGACCCCAACTTAAAAATTTAGCATCAACCGGTACAGTCGTAAATTATGAGATTGATCAAGAGTGGTATGTCTTCTATGTATACTACTCAGTTTAATACCGTATATGGCAGCTATCCGGAAAAATAGTTTGGAGAGAGAGAAAGATAGGACAAAGACGTAAATTGTTTGGAGAGAGGGCCTGTAGGTGGGGGGGCAGGCTGGGAGGAAGGAGGTTGAGCTGGAAGAGCCAGAGAAGTGCCCCCTGGGCTAGCGTGTGTGGTGGTGACAACAGCCGGATGTAGTTAGATTGACGACACAAGACCCCAACTTAAAAATTTAGCATTAACCGGTACAATTGTCAATTATGAGCTCGATCAAGTGTGGCATGACTTTTTAGATGGAGATTGCATGTGGTCACATACTCCCTGGAACCCCATATTCACCCCTTCTCTGATGTGCTACCCCAGAACATTCTCTGCCCCAATTTGCAAGACCTTTTGCAGTCTCCGTGTGCTGACAGTGGGGATTTAACAGTGTTGTCTGAGGAGGTGGTGGACAATGGCGAGACACAGGTGTCGGGGGGTGAGGTAGTTGTATGGGAAGCAAGTTACAGTGGGGACTCCTTGGGGGGACTTTCTCATGATGGGACAGATTCAACTTGGGTGGATCAGGCACAGGAACAGATCAATTTTTTTTTTTGTGTTTATTTAACTTTTATTTAGTACAAATAGCCACAGAGATATTTATTCGTTATCTTCGCTGCGCAGTCTGGCGTTGGGGTTTTTCACTTTGATGGCAAGCTGTGCCGCTCTCTCCACAATGATCTTTAGGTTCTTAGATGGAGACGTTGTGGGCGATTTCTGCACAGAAGGACTTGTTGCTCATCAACAGAACCTCGAGCTCCTTGACATTGTGGACCAGGAATTTGCAGAACCCTGTGGGCAGCATGTGTTTGGTCTTCTTGTTGCTACCGTATCCAATGTTGGGCAATATAGATACGCAGGTAATATTATTTTTCACACCTATCACAAAAATAAAATTTACGCAGTTTGCGCAAATAAAACTGGAAACTGGAATTGGAGAGAGGGCCTGTAGGTGGACCCCCGGAAAAATTGTTTGGAGAGAGGGCCTGTAGGTGGAACTCCGTAAAAATTGTTTGGACAGAGGGCCTGTAGGTGGACCTCCGGAAAAATAGTTTGGAGAGAGGGCCTGTAGGTGGACCTCTGGAAAAATTGTTTGGAGAGACGGCCTGTAGGTGGACCTCCTGAAAAATTGTGGTAAAAGAGTGCCAGTTGGACCTCTAAAAAATGGCGTTTTTTTGGTCAGCGTTAGGCAAAGACGATATGGAGGAGAAGGAGGAGTACAAGGAGTAGAGAAGAGGAATCGGATACATAAGTAATGTTAAATTTTAGCTGCTTTCCCCCGGAGGAGATTTGAATTCTGGTGAAATCCAGGCTTTGTTCATTTTAATAATCGTCAGCCTGTCAGCGCTGTCAGTTGACAGACGTGTACGCTTATCGGTGATGACGCCACCAGCTGCACTGAATACCCGCTCTGACAGCACGCTAGCGGCAGGGCAGGCCAGCACCTCCAAGGCATACAGCGCCAGTTCAGGCCACGTGTCCAGCTTTGAAACCCAGTAGTTGTATGGAGCAGAGTGATCGCTACGGACGTTGGTATGGTCAGCTAGGTACTCCCTCACCATCTTTCTGTACAGCTCCCCCCTACTCTGCCTAGACTGGGGACAGGTGACAGTGTCTTGCTGGGGTGACATAAAACTGGCAAAGGCCTTGGAGAGCGTTCCCCTGCCAGTGCTGGACAAGCTGCCTGCTCGCCTCCTCTCCCCCGCTACTTGGCCCACAGAACCATGCCCTCTACCGCTAGCGGCGTCAGATGGGAAGAATTGTTTCAGCTTGTGCACCAGGGCCTGTTGATATCTATTCACTCTCATACTCCTTTCCTCTGCAGGGATGAGAGTGGAAAGGTTCTGCTTGTACCGTGGGTCCAGGAGAGTGAACACCCAGTAATCGGTGTTTGAAAAAATTCTTCTAACGCGAGGGTCACGGGATAGGCAGCCTAACATGAAGTCTGCCATGTGCGCCAGAGTCCCAACACGCAAGAATTCCCTCTCCTCACTGGCCTGACTCTCCATTTCCTCCTCCTCCTCCTCCTCCAAGTCCTCCTCTTCAGCGCATACACGCTCAAAAGTTAAGGACTGAGCACTGGTACCCTCTACTGTCTCGCCGACATTCTCCTCCTCTTCCTCCTCATCCTCATCCCCCTCCTCCGATACGCGCTGAGAAACAGACCAAGCAGCGGGATGGTGAGGCTGATAATGGCGGCATCGCCGCTGACCATCTGTGTTGACTCCTCAAAGTTGCTCAACACCTGGCAGATATCAGACATCCACGTCCACTCCTCATTGTAGACTTGAGGAATCTGAGAGACCTGACTACCAGTTCTGGTGGAAGTTGACATCTGGCAGTCTACAATCGCTCTGCGCTGCTGGTAAACTCTGGATAACGTATTTAATATCGAATTCCATCTCGTGGGCACATCGCACAACAGTCAGTGAGCGGGCAGTTGTAGGCGGCGCTGCGCTGCCCTGAGAGTGGCAGCATCTGTGGTCGACTTACGGAAATGCGCACAGATGCGGCGCACCTTGGCGAGCAAATCAGACAGATTGGGGTATGTCTTGAGGAACCGCTGAAATATTAGATTGAACACGTGGGCCAGCATGGCACACGTGTCAGTCTGCCGAGTTGCAGAGCCGCCACCAGGTTACGCCCATTGTCACACACAACCATGCCTGGCTTGAGGTTCAGCGGTGCCAGCCACAGATCGGTCTGTGCCATGATGCCCTGTAACAGCTTTTGGTCGGTGTGCCTTTTGTCAACTAAGCTCAGCAGTTTGAGCACCGCCTGCTGGCGCTTACCCACGGCACTGCTGCTGCGCCTAGAGCTGCCGACTGAAGGCGCCGTGCCCACGGATGGTAATTCGGGTGGAGGAGGAGGAGGGTCAGAGGAGGAGGAGGCATAGTACGTCTGAGAGACCGTGACCGAGGTAGGCCCCGCAATCCTCGGTGTGGGCAGTACATGAGCGGCCCCAGGGTCATTCTCGGTCCCAGCCTCCACCAAGTTAACCCAATGTGCCGTCAGTGAGATATAGTGTTCCTGCCCGGCAGGACACGTGTCCACGTGTCCATGGTTAGGTGGACCTTCTCAGAAACAACGTTGGTCAGGGCATGGATGATGTTCTGTGACACATGCTGGTGTAGGGCTGGGACGGCACATCGGGAAAAATAGTGCGTGTCTGGGGACCGAATACCGAGGGGCAGCCACCGCCATGACATTCGAAAGGCCTCGGTCTCTACCAGCCTATAGTGCAGCATCTCCAGGCTAAGCAATTTGGAGATGTGGACGTTGAGGGCTTGGGCATGTGGGTGGGTGGAACTGTATTTCCTCTTGCGCTCCAGCGTCTGCTGTAAAGACAGCTGAACGCTGCGCTGGGACACGTTGGTGGACACTGTGGAGGATCGTGGAGGCGAAGGTGTGGTTTTCCGGCGGGAGGGCGCTCGTGCCGGGTCCTGGGCAGGGGGTTGACTAGCAGAGGCAGCGAGTGACGCGGGGGTTGACTAGCA
>ONZH01027716.1:0-35215 GCA_900303285.1 Rhinella marina
GCCTGCTGAGGTGGTGACTCCTGGCTGACAAGGCGGACGCAGGAGTTCCCGCTCCGCGCGCAAGGACTACTCCTTACGCCAGAATTTGATGGTTCTGAGGCTTCACCCGGCGCACAGATCCTCTGGGAATATAAAAGCTGGTGGAGGAGTGGGTGGGCAGTTTTGGGCACCCATGGTCCGGTGACCCTAAGCTGGAGCGCCGAAGGGCAACCGTTATTGGTCAACGTGGAGCGGGAGTCGGTTTCATCGGCGATGAGAGACGGCGGAGGAATTATGTTAACCGCCGTTCGGTTAACCCTTCGCGACCAGCGCCGTAATGTACGGCGCTGGGGCGATGCGGCACATGGCGCCCGCTCGCGGGTGCGGCGGGCGTCATGGCCGGCAAGTCTCTGCTGTTTCTAACAGCGAGACTTGCCGCTACCTACTACATCGGCGGCGTCTTCCGGTTGACTAGATGCCGTGATCACACGTGATCACGGCATCTAGTGCGTCTAAACCCGGAAGCGTTCGCTTCCGGGTGGTGACAGACACCCGTTGACAATCGGGGTGTCTGTACACCATATGAAAACTGTAATCCTCGCTGGTGAGGATTACAGTTTTTAAACTGCAATTCTTATTCTGGCCACTAGATGGCAGGCAGGAAAGAAATGAGGAATTGATGGTTTTCTGAGCTATAAAACCCAGAATTGTCATAAAGAAAAAAAAAAAGCCACAATTTATAAGCCCATATTTGAGCTTTCTAATAGTAAAAAAAAATTAAAAAAAATGTTAAAAAATATATAAAAAAAAAAGATGTAAAAGTTCAAATCACCCCCCTTTCGTATAAGAAAAATAAATACCTAAATAACAATAAATATAGAATCATGGGTATCACCGTGACCGAAAACGCCCGTACTTTTAAAATATAAAAAAAAATTCCAATACGGCGAATTGTGTGGCGGAAAAAAGCGTCCAAATGGCGATTTGCCGTTTTTGTCGCTTTTTTTTAAAAAAAATTAAATAAAAGTGATCAAAAGTCATCACACCCCAGAATGGTATCAATAAAAACTTCAGATCGTCCCCAAAAAATGAGCCCCCATACAGCTCTTACATATAAATACCAAAAAGTTATAGGGGTCAAGATTTGACAAGGAAAAAAAAAAAAAAAAAGGGCAACTTTCTAATTATTTTATCACTATGAAAACGCAGGAAAAACTATACATATTAGGTATTGCCGGATTTCGTACTGACCAGTAGAATGAAAGTAACGGATCAGTTTTAATGCACATCGAACGCTGTAAATAAGAAACCCGTAGAACTGTAGCGGAATAGCGTTTTCTTTGCAATTTCACCCGGTTTTGGAATTTTTTTCCTGCTTCCCACTACACCGTATGCAATATTAAATGGTGGTGTTGGAAAGTACAACTTGTCCCGCCAAAAAACAAGCCCTCATACAGCTATGTGAACAGAAAAATAAAAGAGTTATGGCTGTTTGAAGGCAGGGAGCGCAAAACGAAAATGCAGAACCGAAAAAGCTCCGGTCGCGAAGGGGTTAAGCGGCTGTATCTTCCGCCCGTACGCCACAAATCTCCACGCAGGGGATTACGTGGAGTATACCCCCTGAAGGCCCCTTTGCTACTGGGGTGAAAATCTTAAAGCGACCACCTACTCCTGCAGCGCCCCCGGAAGACTGGAGTGAGGAGGCCCAGGCCCGCAGAAGAGGCTTGTGACCTTGAGACCTTGAGATTTGAAGAGAAATCCCAAGGTCAGGATCAGCCAGAACCCCTGATTCATGATTTGCCTGCCACCGATACCACCGATCCCTTCATGTGGGACAGATGACGACGAACACTTTCGTGTACCATCCAACTGTGGTACAGTACCACTACCAAACTGCCATGGCCCATGGCAGTTGCAGGCTGCACAGTCCCGCTACTCGTGGAAAGACCGTTACCATTACCGTTACAAGCCGGAGATTCTGTCACCTGGTATGCCGGCAGGAGGATCTGGCCACTACAGAGTGATGGGCAGGGCCAAAGTTACCACTGCCTTTGCCAGTGTGACAGCCCAGTCACCAAGAAAGACCATCCTTGGGAGGTCGGCAGGGGTCTGCTGCCGCAGGCCAGGGCCTCTTTCATGATGAGGCAGGAGCGCCCTCTCATGTCCTTTAGCTCCAGCAGCAGTGAGGAGGACCTGCTGGCCTTTAAGTAATTCCGGCAGTTTTTATGGGAGCCACAACATGGACTTATCCTGAAGGGTGGGCACTAGTTGGCCCTTGTTTTTAGTTTTGTTGCCCCGCGTTTGTCCTCACCCAGATGGCCATGGATTGTTAGGACTCCCCCATCAAAAAAAAAGGTTTTTTTTATCCAAGTTGCGCATACGTGCGCCTCATCCCCTTTTTTTTCCCCCTTTTCAGGTTATTTGGGGAGCCCCTCGAAAGAGGGTTTTTTAAAGGGAACCTTTGCAGCTATTTTTTTACCCATTTGGATTACAATTTTGCCTACGTGGATTACAAATTGGCGACTGAGTTTGGGACTCTGCTCCAGTTCTATGACAAGCGTCAGAAGAAAAGAGACTTAAACATGTCCGTGAGCATACTAGGTAGGTGATATTTAAAAATGTTTATATTATACTTATAATAATGTATTTGCACTATTTACCATATATGTGTCTCGAATATTTGCTCTGCCTCTGAGGAGTGCACGCTGCGGCCTCTCCTCGTACGTGCCTGCGTATTACGTAATCGCTTAGACAATAGTACGCTGAGATTCGTAAGCTATTTGTACGCTCATGCGTACGTCTTCTAAGAACTTGCGTACATTTTGTAAATGAACAATCGTTATTAGTGAGCAAATGTTCGCTAATAGCACATATTAACGTATATTTTGTACGTAAATACAACGAATCTATTCGTCGAATACACTAATTTTAGAAAAAGTTCGGCAAATGTTCGGCGAATAATTTTTTCAATGATTCGCTCATCTCTAGCACTTACTAATGTATTGTGATAGTCCATATTGCTTCCTTTGCTTGCTTGATTAATTTTTCCATCACATTATACATTATAGGAAAAATTGCCACCCGCAATCACTGGTATGGAGTCCTACGTTCCTCATTTGATTGGAGAGTCAGTCATGTATGCTTGCTGTCTCTGCATTCAACTCTGTGGGACTGTCCGTGATAGAGCAGTGCGCATGTGTGTTTGCCGCTTCATTCAAAAAGGGAACATGGGCTCCCATTCTAGTGATGGAATCCCTGCTGATCATATACTCAGTTCTTGTAATGAGAAACCCCTGTTAAGAGCTGAGCCCCATTTGTCAAATCTGACATGCCACTTTGTGTGGTAATAACTTTGGAATTATTTTACTTTTCTAAGCAACTCTGATATTGCAACACATTATAATTGGTATATAACTCCCTCTAGTCTCCTAGGATTCAGCATTTGTAGGAAAATATGATATCTCTTTTTGTTATTGTTTTATGAATTTTTGCATTTTTTCCTCCCCCTGCCCTTCACTAAGATCTTAAACACAAAGACAGCAATAGCAAATAATGTCAGAGTGACACTGACATGTATAGCTATGAGTAAAGGCATGGTTAATGACATCTCTCCCCATCTCCTCCGGCTCACTGTCCACTTTTGACCCAGTCACGGAAGAAGAAGTCTCCCAGGCTCCTCTCCTCTTCTCATCCTACCACATGCGCCTCTGACTCCATTCCCTCACACCTACTCCAGTCTCTCTCTCCGGCTGTTACCTCTCACCTAACAAAAATCTTCTGGTTTCTTCCCTCCTCTTTCAAACATTCTATCGTTACTAGAGATGAGCGAGTAGTGTTCGATCGAGCCGGTATTCGATCGAATACTACGCTATTCGGCATACTCGATTTCAATCGAGTATAACGGCGATGGCGCACTTAGAATTCGTTTCCCCTCCCACCTTCCCTGGCGCTCTTTTTCCACCAATCAACATGCAGGGGGGGTATGACAGGCACGCTGAGCACGCTGGCAGCGCGAAAACAGCGTCTACATGGATTGGCTGGAAAAACCATGTGACCTCGAATATTAAAAACTCAGCTCTTCCTGCTCGTACGCATATGCTGCGTGAACTTAGTCAGGGACAGAGGCTGGAGAAGGGACAGACAGGTTTAAGCAGTTGGACAGGCAGGAGCGTGATTAAAAGCCCTTATCAGGGCTACTATAGTGCAGTACAGTGATAGCTTTACTACAAGATACACTTTACAGAGAACGGCTGCCGTATTCAGGGATAGCTGCTGGAGTAGGGACAGAGAGAGGCATTAGTGGTGTATTAGGTGCTCTGCTACATACCAAACTATATTTGGCACTACTGTTCTGCGTTCTTTTGGCTGAAAAACCCTGTTATATAACTAGTGTGTATATACACCATCTGATCTGGCAGTATACGGCTGTGAATTTTATTTTTTTTTTAAAATACAGTTTATTTGGCTCTAGTGTTCTGGGTTCTGTGTGCCTGCAATACCCTTTTTGTATACCAGGTGTAAATACCCACCGTCTGTACAGTTAGTACACGGCTGTGTACCTTGAAATATACAATATCTAGGCCTTTTAATTGGCCACTGTACTGTGCGTTCTCTTGCTAAATTATTTCACATACCTGGTGTAAATACCCACCGTCTGTACAGTTAGTACACGGCAGTGTACCTTGAAATATACAATATCTAGGCCTTTTAATTGGCCACTATACTGTGCGTTCTCTTGCTAAATTATTTCACATACCTGGTGTAAATACCCACCGTCTGAGCAGATAGTACACGGCTGTGTACCTTGAAATATACAATATCTAGGCCTTTTAATTGGCCACTATACTGTGCGTTCTCTTGCTAAATTATTTCACATATCTGGTGTAAATACCCACCGTCTGAGCAGTTAGTACACGGCTGTGTACCTTGAAATATACAATATCTAGGCCTTTTAATTGGCCACTATACTGTGCGTTCTCTTGCTAAATTATTTTAAAAACCTGGTGTAAATACCCACCGTCTGAGCAGTTAGTACACGGCTGTGTACCTTGAAATATACAATATCTAGGCCTTTTAATTGGCCACTGTACTGTGCGTTCTCTTGCTAAATTATTTCACATACCTAATTATATACCCAAATATTGTATTTGCAACCAAAAAAAAATAAAATGCGGAGGGGGGCTAGCGGAATCGGACGTGGACGAGGACGGGGGCGCGGAAATGCTGTTGGTGGCCTTGTTGAAGCCAGTGGGGATACAATGCGTGCTGGTGAGGGTCAGCCAGGATCCCACTCATCCAGAATCCCTGCCTTTATGGGACAGTTAAGCAGGGGGCGAGTTACACCGCTGTTGAGGCCTGAGCAGGTTGAACAGGTGGTGCAATGGATAGCCGATAGCGCTTCCACACAGTTGTCCACCAGCCAGTCATCCACACAGTCTCACTCTGACCCTCCTTCCTCCACACCTGGCCAACAGAGTCATCCCACCCTTGACCCCTCCCAGGAGCTCTTTTCGGGTCCTTTTTCAGATGTGCCGGAAGAATCCCAGGAGCTAGCAGAGGAATTTGTTTGTAGTGATGCCCAAACACTTGAGTTTTCGCCATCTCCTGCTGATGTGGACCCTGACCAGCATCTGTTATCATGAGCGATGATGATGATGAGACGCAGTTGCCATCAAGGGAGGCTGTTGGAATGTCCAGTGGGCAGGAGGAGGAGCAGAGTGAGGAAGAGGAGGTGGTGGATGACGAAATGACCGACCCCACTTGGCCAGGGGTGATGTCCAGCGGGGAAAGCAGTGGAGAGGTGGTGGTCTGCGCAGCACCGAAAAAGGCAGCAAGAGGCAGAGGGATGTCCAGAGGCAGAGGGATGTCCAGAGGCAGAGGGATGTCCACAGGCAGAGGGATGTCCAGAGGCAGAGGACAGTCCAGACAGAGTAGTGAGGCCACAGCCAGCACGGCCGAAGCTGTTCCCGGCAGCGGGCAGTCGCGCGAAGCTCCCCCATCGAGGCCTCGTACTTCTGTGGTGTGGAGATTTTTTAATGTTTGTGGCGGATGACAAACTGAGCGCGATTTGCACACTCTGCCACTCAAAACTGAGTAGGGGCTCTGAGAAGAGCAATCTGACCACCTCAGGCATGCGGCGTCACTTGGAAGTCAAGCACTGGGCTGAGTGGGAGAGAGCAAACGCAATACAACCTGCGCCCGGTCCTGCTGCCACTGCCTCTTCCCCTTTGTTGTGTGCTGGCCACTGCGGTCCAGACCTCCAGCCAGGACACCTCCACATCTGCCTCTGCCTCGGCTACTTTGGGGCCTTCTCCTTCAGCCTCCCCTTCCCCCGCCTCTTCGCCTGCACCTTCACACTCCTCGTCCCATCAACTGTCCATCTCGCAGGCGTTCGACCGCAGGCGGAAATACGCCTCGAGTCACCCCCAAGCCCAAGCCTTAAACTGCCACATCTCCAAACTGCTGGCCCTGGAGATGTTGCCGTTTAGGCTTGTGGAGACGCAGGCCTTCCGCGACCTGATGGCGGCTGCCGCACCTCGCTATTCCGTCCCCAGCCGCCACTACTTTTCCCGGAGTGCCGTCCCCGCCCTGCACCAGCACGTGTCGCGTAACATCAGGCGGGCCCTGAGGTACGCAGTCAGCGCAAAGGTCCACTTGACCACCGACTCGTGGACAAGCGCTTGCGGCCAGGGACGCTACATCTCTTTGACGGCACACTGGGTGAATGTAGTGGAAGCGGGGACGGGGTTGCAAACAGAGACGGCCTACCTACCACCCCCGCCCAAGATTGCCAGCATGGGTTCTGATAAACCCCCTCCTCCTCCTCCTCCTCCTCTGCCTTAACATCGCCCTCAGCCGCTAGCTGGAAGCGTTGCAGCACTGGCGCGGGGAGACGTCAGCAGGCGGTGCTTAAGCTCATCAGCTTGGGCGACAGGAAGCACAGCGCCCCAGAGGTGAGGGACGCCATATTGCAGCAGACGGAGATGTGGCTGTCGCCGCTGCAGCTAGGACCAGGCATGGTCGTGTGCGATAACGGCCGTAACCTGGTGGCGGCTCTGGAGCTTGCCGAACTCGATCACGTACCATGCCTGGCCCACGTTTTTAATCTGGTAGTCCAAAAATTTCTAAAGACTTACCCCAACCTGGCAGAGCTACTGGTGAAAGTGCGGCGCTTGTGCGCTCACTTTCGGAAGTCAACTGTAGCTGCTGCTAGCTTAAAAAAACTCCAGCAACGCCTCCATTTGCCTGAACATCGGCTGTTGTGCGACCTGCCGACTCGCTGGAATTCCACCTATTCCATGTTGGCCAGGGTGTGTGAGCAGCAGAGAGCATTGATGGAGTACCAGATTATGAATCCACGCGTGCCTCCAACTCAGCTCCCTCAGTTTGCCAACCACGAGTGGCCATGGATGGCAGACATATGCGATGTACTGCGTATCTTTGAGGAGTCCACCAAGAAGGTCAGCAGCGAGGACGCTATAGTGAGCGTAACCATCCCGCTCCTATGCGTCCTTAAAGAATCACTCATCGCAATAAGGGAGAACGCATTGCACGCAGAGGAGACGGGGGTAGGAGGAGACGCAACGGAGCTACACAGTCAGACCACACTTTTGTCTGCTTCACGGTGGCAGTTGCAGGAGGAGGAGGAGGATGATGAGGAGGAGGAGGATGACGTGGAGGTGGCTGTGGAAGAGGAGGAGGATGCTGGCGGCGAGGGTAGCAGTCAGGCTGTGTGCGTCCCATTGGTTCAGCGCGGATGGGGCGGAGAGGAGGCGGAAGAGGAAGAGGAGGAAATGGCAAGTGATCCTTCTGGTGGGGGCAGTGACGTCATGCCTATTCAGAGTCTGGCACACATGGCTGACTTCATGCTGGGCTGCTTTTCCCGGGACACACGTGTTGTCCGGATAGTGGAGAACAAACTGTACTGGGTCTTCGCACTCCTGGACCCCCGGTATAAAGATAACGTCTCCTCTTTTATTCCGGTAGAGGAGAGGACGAATCGATTGCTGGAATACCAGAGGGAACTCGTGCAGAACATGATGGAGATTTTCCCACCCACCATCGCTGGCGGCAGAGAGGAGAGGGTCTCCCAGAGTCCCACAACATCTATCAGGCCCACAGCCACCAGGGGAACACTCTCCAAGGTGTGGGACACGTTCATGGCACCCCCTCGTGCAACTTCCATCACTGCGGGGCCCGCTATCAGCAGGAGGGACAAGTATCGGCGGATGTTGCGGGAGTACCTGGCAGACCGTACCCCTGTCCTCCCCCATCCCTCGGCGTCCTACACTTACTGGGTCTCCAAGTTGGACACGTGGCTGGAACTGTCCCTGTACGCCTTGGAGGTGCTTGCTTGCCCTGTCGCCAGCGTGCTATCAGAAAGGGTGTTCAGCGCAGCCGGGGGCATTATAACCGATAAGCGCAGCCGCCTGTCAACCGACAGTGCCGACAGGCTGACGCTAATCAAAATGAACAGCAAGTGGATTGACCCGGACTTTGCTTCTCCAACCGTGGAAAGCAGCCAAAAGTGAAGTGCCATCTGTATGAAGTGCCATTTCCTCCTCCACCTCCTCCTCCTCCTCCTTAACCGCCGTAGAATTGCTCCGTAAATAAGAAAAATTTATATATTTATGGCTCACCTCTTGGGCCTCCGCAAAATGTTTAAGAGGTCTCACCTCTTGGGCCTCCATATAATTTTTAACAGGTCTCACCTCTTGGGCCTCCACATAATTTTTAAGAGGTCTCACCTCTTGGGCCTGCACAAAATGTTTAAGAGGTCTCACCTCTTGGGCCTCCACATAATTTTTAAGAGGTCTCACCTCTTGGGCCTCCACAAAATCTTTAAGAGGTCTCACCTCTTGGGACTCCACATAATTTTTAACAGGTCTCACCTCTTGGGCCTCCACATAATTGTTAACACGTCTCACCTCTTGGGCCTCCACATAATTTTTAATACGTCTCACCTCTTGGGCCTCCACATAATTTTTAACCCATCTCACCTCTTGGGCCTCCACAAAATCTTTAAGAGGTCTCCTCTTGGGCCTCCACATAATTTTTAACAGGTCTCACCTCTTGGGCCTCCACATAATTTTTAACAGGTCTCACCTCTTGGGCCTCCGCAAAATGTTTAAGAGGTCTCACCTCTTGGGCCTCCATATAATTTTTAACAGGTCTCACCTCTTGGGCCTCCACATAATTTTTAAGAGGTCTCACCTCTTGGGCCTGCACAAAATGTTTAAGAGGTCTCACCTCTTGGGCCTCCACATAATTTTTAAGAGGTCTCACCTCTTGGGCCTCCACAAAATCTTTAAGAGGTCTCACCTCTTGGGCCTCCACAAAATCTTTAAGAGGTCTCACCTCTTTGGCCTCCACATAATTTTTAACAGGTCTCACCTCTTGGGCCTCCACATAATTTTTAACAGGTCTCACCTCTTGGGCCTCCACATAATTTTTAAGAGGTCTCACCTCTTGGGCCTCCACAAAATCTTTAAGAGGTCTCACCTCTTGGGCCTCCACAAAATTTTCCATGAGCCTCTGGCCAGCCCACGGCCTCTTCCTGCCTTTTGCGGTCCTACGCATCCCTCAACATCCCCACTGCTTTACCTGCTAGACATGACACTGGGCCAGGTCGGGTCACTGACATCTCAAGCGCCAACAATTTGGGCATTTTAAGGCTTCTGCATGTGTTTGAGTTGTTTTTACATTTTAAAGAAGACATGTCTGACCACATCTCACACACACACACACAATGACAATTAGGGGTGGGGTCTATTTGCTTTCCCCTTTGCCTATGCCATCTGTGGTTGTCATAGGCAACGTGATTTTAAGGGGTGCAGAATTTTATCTTCTTTTTTGTCTAGTTTGGCTTGGGGTCCATGGCAAT
The DNA here is from genome assembly GCA_900303285.1 of Rhinella marina. NCBI lineage: Eukaryota > Metazoa > Chordata > Amphibia > Anura > Bufonidae > Rhinella > Rhinella marina. The sequence continues at coordinate 9,863 of ONZH01027716.1, forward strand.
GTAGAGGAAAGAAGGTTTCCTTGTATGGTCTCACTTTACAGAGAGGTTACATTGTCTTTGGAGTGTATTGTTGAGAGGCTGTGATAGTGGCGTAATAGTGCGACTTGGGCGCGTTATATGCACCCAGACATGCTTCCCCTGCTGTCCCAGTTGCATTCCAGCAGTGTTGGCATCCTTTTCTGAGGTTTCAGGGTGGACTTGGTGACCTCCAAGTGGTCGAATTGAGATTTCCAAGTGGCGAGCATTTTTTTCCCATAGACTTTAATGGGATTCGATATTCGGTCGAATAGTCGAATTTCGCGGTCTATTCGAATCGAATTTCGAACTTTCGAATATTTCACTACTCGCTCATCTCTAATTATTACTTCTGGGGCACAGTGGGGACATTAGTACTGTTGGGAGCACTATTACTAACAAGTGCACTCTGGCAGAGAATTATTAGTTGGGGGCACTATTACTGTGGGGGGCACTATTACTGTGGGGGTCACTATTACTGTGGGGGGCACTATTACTGTGGGGGGCACCTGGCACAGTATCAGCGCAGTTATTTCTGGGGGACGTTATGTTCACACTATTTGCTGGGCGCAGTTATTTTAGGACACTGTGTGCCAATAATTACTGAAGGGCACTATCTGTGTGGTACTAGTGGCACAGTACTGGGGGTGGTAGGATGATTTGTCCAGAAGACGGGAGGATGATGGAAAAGTAGTAAACTAAGATTTTTTTCTGCCAAACTGCAGAGATGAGAAATGGCTGAAAAATGGCGTCTGGTCTGAAAGGAGAAGATGAGGAAAGAGAAGATCTACATCCGAGGAGAAGTCACTGGATGTAAGAGGTATGGGACGCTGTATTAGGCTACATTCACACGAACATTGTGTTTTGCAGTCTGCAAATTGCGGATCCGCAAAAAAAGGATGATGTTCCGTATGGGATCCGTTTTTTTGCAGATCCACTGTAACATTGCCTATCCTTGTCCGCAAATGGACCAAAATAGGAATGGACAAACAGGTGCGGACAGCACACAGTGCTCATTTAGGTGAATGGGTCCGCATCTGAGCCGCAAAATATGCAGATCGGAGGCCACAAAAACAACGTGTGAATGTAGCCTTACCCTGTATGTTCTGTAGTGATATACGTAATGTTAAGAGGGAAAAGGTTAGTTTACACAGGGTGATGTGCGCCTGACAGATTGGATCTTTTGTACAAACCAAAAGATCCAATCAGCCGACGAACGAGCGTTTTGCTCGTTCGTCGGCTGATTAGGGCCTCTTTTACATGGGCCGATTATCGGCACTAGCGTTCCTAGGAACGCTTTTTCGGCCGATAATCGGCCCATGTAAAAGGACCTTTACACATCAATCTATGTAATAGGGCCACTGATGAACTGAAAGACTTTTGACATGTCACAGAGACATATCAAAAGTTTTGATCAGTCTGGGTCTGAGTTCTAGACCCGTACCCTATCAGGAGATAATGCTTTTCCATCTCTCTCTGCAGGGGGCGGTTTATTTACCTTGTTTGGTGTGGTTTACGTTTATTAAATTATTATATTTTAATAATTTTTAGGGCCTCTAAAAGGGTTGGCTGTGACTTTAAAAAGTCGAGGCATGTGGGCCACTTTGATTTCAAAATGCCAGGGCTGAATTCCAGTCCCAGTCCGGCCCTGGCTGAATTTCAGTCCCAGTCCGGCCCTGCTCACTTACTTACTTATTGTTCTCGCAATAAGCCTATATCTAAATTTGCGATTTGGAAAAAACAGCTGTCAAACCTGTTGTTCCATACCCACTGCCACAACATTTAGTATCCCTAGGAAAGAGTAGTTTGCCAAGTGCTTTTGTAAGTCCTGTTTTCAGGCCTAGATTTTTGTGGAATGATGGGTAAGTTGATAGTGGTGCCTATCATTCCCTTTCTAGCTAATATAATTTCACCCGGGCGGCCCCATTGAAAATGCCTATACTTGTCCGTGCGTAAGGACAAGTATAGGACATGTTCTATCTTCTCTTGCTGAGCCGTGGCACAGAGCCACGCCTCAGCAAGATAGCGTGCCGCCCATAGAGGTGAACGGGCCCGCCCCTATTCCTCAAACTTGCGGAATAGGTGCGGACCCATTCACACGGTCGTGTGAACGGGCCCTAAAGGCTAAAAATTTACTTTATTTTGTGCAACAAAATAAACAGGCAAAGCCCTGTTTTAAATTGACTTCTGTGCCACTGTCTCTGACTGCATTTCTTCCCATTTTGCCTACCGTTACAGAGCTAATTCCCACAACATGAAAAAGATTTTAATGGCTGAAAGCACTCAAAATTGTTTAGCCTCTGCACTATAGCTACAGGCTATAATTTGCTTTAACTTTAACAGCAGCAAAAAAGAAAGTTTGCTGGTGTGTAATTTTCCCAAAAATATTAACTTAAAGGAGTTGTCTCACTTCAGCAAACGTAGACAAAGTTAATGCATGGCACCTACTAATGTATTGTGATTGTACACCTCCTTTCCTGGCTTGATTCACTTTTCCATCACATTATACAAAGTTTGCATTCAGGGGTTACGACTGAATTTCTGTCAAAGGCTGGTGTCAGGCAAGATTAGGATCAGGCAAGTCGGATTCCAACTGCCTGATCTTTTTGTTCTCAGAAGATACTACACTGTCAGAGGCTCCCCCCCCCCCATTGACTACATATGCATGCTTGGCTGTACAATGCTGTACAGCCTCGCTGCAGAGCTGATTGCGGTCTCAGGAAGAACCAGCAGCTATTGCAGTCTCCCAACCCAGGTGGTCACATGACCGCCAGGGTCTGAACAGGAAGAGTCACAGCCTTTCCTCAGCTGTATACACAGCATTAGTTCAGGAATGGTCCCTGCCTTCTATATGGGGTGCCCTGCTGTCATGGACAGAAAGCCCCCTGCTCAGCAGCTGATTAGCGTGCAGCTGCGAACTCTGAATAAACGTTCTTAAACATCTATATAGCAATAAATTCTGAACCCCAGGATGTTTATAGTCTATGGGCGGTCTGGGACAGGTTAAGGACTCGACTTTTTTTTTTTTGCGTGAAAACCAAACATCATCAACTTCAAGCATTGTTCTTTGGGTTTAACCCCTTCGCGCCCAGCACCATAATAGTACGGCGCTGGGCACGTGTTTAAAGATGGCACGGGTGACCTGCGGGTGACCTGCATATCCTACGACATTTAGCCCCTCGTGCCGCGGTCAAGCCTGACTGCGGCACCCGAAGACGGCAAACACCGGAAGCGTACGCTTCGGGTGTTGCTCCGGCTCCCCGTGTGGCGATTGGAGGAGGATAGTCTATGACAGGAGGCTGCTGCATAGCCTTTCCTATGGAGCCCTTGCCTGTAATAGGGCTCCATAGGAAAGCATTGAAATCTATGATATAAGCAATCAAATGATTGCTAGTTATAGTTCCCTGTGTAAAAAAAATAAATAAATACATTTTTTTTTTAAACGTAAAAGTTCAAACCACCCCCCTTTCCCGAAAATAAAAATAAAAGTATTTAAAAAATTTAAAAAAATACACATCATGAGTATCGCCATGTGTGAAAACGCACATATTATAAAAATAAATTAAAAAATATTTCCCATACGGAAAAAAGCGAAACGGAAAAAAATGTCAAAATGGCCGATTCGCCATTTTTTGTCGCTTTTTTTTTCAAAAAAATAAATAAAAAGCGATTAAAAAGTCATACACACCCCAGAATGGTATCAATAAAAAGTTCAGATCGCCCCGCAAAAAATGAGCCCCCATACAGCTTCGTACACAAAAATACCAAAAAGTTATAGGGGTCAAGAACTGGAAAAAAATAAAAAATGTCCAACTTTATAATTTTTTTTATCACTATCAAAATGCAAGAAAAACTATACAAATTAGGTATCGCTGGATTCGTACTGACCAGTAGAATGAAAGTAACTGGTCAGTTTTAACACAAATTCCCGCTTCCCACTACACCATATGCAATATTAAATGGGGGCGTTGTAAAGTACAAAGTGTCCTGCAAAAAACAAGCCATCACACAGCTATGTGAACAGAAAAATAAAAAAGTTATGGCTGTATCAAGGCAAGGAGCGCAAAACGAAAACGCAAAACCGAAAAAACCTCCGGGGCTCAAAGGGTTAAGAAGGATTTTTGTTTACTTTTTTCTGGCTTGTTACAAGACCTAAAGATAAGTCAATGGAGAAAAAATGCCATACCTAGAGCATACAATATAAAAAAAAAACTGAGAGAAGAATGTGCAAAAACACAAATATGCCACAAACGAAAACACACTGAGAGAGGTTTATCAACCTGGTCTAAAGTAGAACTGGCTTAGTTGCCCATAGCAACCAATCAGATTCCACCTTGCATTTTCCAAAGGAGCTGTGAGTGATGAAAGGTGGAATCTGATTGGTTGCTATGGGCAACTAAAACAGTTCTACTTTACACCAGTTTAATAAATCTCCCCCACTATTTGTAATGTATTTTATATTTCACTATAGAGATGAAAACAGATACATGAATAAAATGGCAAGAGAAGTGCCACAAAAGGGCAGCATTCAAAGAAAAAAAAATATTTACACTATAGTTTCTATATTAGCAAATTGTGCTAGATTGTCAGGAGATAGACTAGAAGGTCTAGAACCCACAAGGCCAGGCACTGAATTTAAACGGCAAGGCATCGTGCTCATTTATGGCAGAAAGGCTTTGCTGCTGTGAAAGGAAATATTGCTAAAACATTAGATATGAACGAACATGCTCGTCCGAGCTTGGTGCTCGTTTGAGCATTAGGGTATTCGCATATGCTCGCTACTCGAGCATATCGCGATCCTCGAGGAAATGGCAACTTCCTCTTCCTGCATGTTAGCCGCCTTTTTCAGCCAATCAACATGCAGGAGAGTCTTTGGTACCTCCTAGCATCACATGGGGCCCCTACAAGTCGATATCAGGGATTGGCTGGCCAGATCAGATGACCTGGAAATATAAGAATCTGGTCCCGCGCTGCTCGAGTCATACCACGTCTGCATAAGATTAGGGATAGAGCCGCTGTCTGTCAGGGAGAGTGTTAGGGCCTGAATTTAGTTGTTGGTTAGGCAGGAATCACCCACAAAGAACCCAACAGCCCTTCTAAGGGCTACAAGCACATTTTTTTTTTTTTTTGTCTCCTCCTGGCTGCTGGCTGGGACTTGTAGTGCAGCTACCGCCATCTTGGCTGCACACTGTTAGGGCGTGAAATTAGAATCTGGTTAGGCAGGAATCATCCACAAAGAACCCAACGCTCCTTCTAAGGGCTACAACGACATTTTTTTTTGTCCTCCTCTCGGCTGCTGGCTGGGACTTGTAGTGCAGCTACCGCCATCTTGGCTGCACACTGTGCACTGGTGGCAGAAAGGGACAGCACATGGTCCACACAAACCCCAATTAAATTGCCCAAAGTCCTCTCAGTACTTATTTTTGCTGCTGCTGTACCTTGGCTTGCTGGGATCTGTAGTGCAGTCTAGGGAATACGTTTTGTCACTCAGTTATATAAACTACAGTCCAGTGAGCAATTGTGAGGTGTGCTGTACAGCAGCGTCAGTCTATAAAATAAGTTTTTTTCACTCAATTATATAAACTACAGACCAGTGAACAATTGTGAGGTGTGCGATACACTTGCCACAGTCTAGAGAATATTTTTTTTTCACTCAATTATATAAACTACAGTCCAGTGAACAATTGTGAGAAGTGCGATACACTAGCCACAGTCTAGAGAATACGTTTTTTTCACTCAATTATATAAACTACAGTCCAGTGAACAATTGTGAGGTGTGCTATACACTTGCCGCAGTCTAGAGAATAATTTTTTTCACTCAATTATATAAACTACAGTCCAGTGAACAATTGTGAGGTGTGCGATACACTAGCCGCAGTCTAGAGAATACGTTTTTTTCACTCAATTATATAAACTACAGTCCAGTGAACAATTGTGAGGTGTGCGATACACTAGCCACAGTCTAGAGAATATGTTTTTATTCTCAGTTATATAAACTACAGTCCAGTGCAAAATTTAGTGTTTTGCGGTGCAATAGCTGGAGTCTAAAGACTACATTTTTTTGCCTCAGATAGTAATTCTACTGTCTACTGAATACGGTTTTGGCCTCAGATATTAACTCGACAGTTTGGTGAATATAAAAAATGTTGAACCCAAGGGCTAAGGGTCGAGGACGAGGGCGTGGGCATGGGCGCTCAAGTAGTGTAGGGGGCAGAGGCCGTGGTCCTGGGCAGGGTGACACTGTACATGCTGATGAGGGAGTAGTGGAACGCCGCAGAGTTTCGCTCCCTAGGTTCATCTCGCAACTTACTGGGTCACGTGGTACACCACTATTGAAACCACAACAGTGCGAACAGGTGATGACGTGGATAGCGGACAATGCGTCCAGGAATTTATCTACCACCCAGTCTTCCACGCAGTCCACCCACGCTAGCCAAGGGAGTAGACCTCTGTCTCCTCCAGCTCAACCTCCTTCCCCCCAGCCTGCCCCCCCCATGGAAAGTATGGATTCAGATCAGGCATACTCACAGGAACTCTTTTCAGGACCCTACCCAGAGACACAAACCACTGCTCAACAGCAACCTGAGCAGTTGCTCTGTCCCGATGCCCAAAATTTAGAACTTTCGCAGTCTGTGGGTGATGAGAGTGTGGACTTAGTGCAAGTAGTGCGTGAAGAGGTGTCGGATGATGATGATGATGAGACACGGTTGTCAGACAGTGACGTTGTTGTCAGGGCAGTAAGTCCGAGGGGGGAGCAGAGTGAGGAATCGGAGAAAGAGCTGGTGGATGATGAGTTGACTGACCCGAGCTGGGTTGATAATCCAACTCAAGACAGTGCTTCTGAGGGGGAGGCAAGTGCAGCACCAGAACAGGTTGGAAGAGGCAGTGGGGTGGCCAGAGGGAGAAGCAGGGCCAGAGCAGGTAGATCAGCAACTGTTTCACGGAGTCAAGCTCCCGTGCCGAGGCCTAGATGCTCGCAAGTCTGGAGGTTTTTTAAAGAAAGTGAGGATGACTGTGGTGTGCAACCTGTGCCACACCAGGATCAGCAGGGGAGCCACCACTACCAGCCTAACCACTACCAGCATGCCGTTTAAAGGAACCAAGGCCGTTCACCGCCTGCGGGTCACACCACTGCCCCTTCCCCTGTATCACATGCTGGCTCGGCGAGTCAACCCCCCGCCCAGGACCCCGGCACGAGCGCCTCCCGCCCTACAACCACCCCTTCACCTCCACGATCCTCCACAACCTCCACCAATGTGTCCCAGCGCAGCGTTCAGCTGTCTTTGCAGCAGATATTTGAGTGCAAGCGCAAATACAATTCCAGCCACCCACATGCACAAGCCCTAAACGTCCACATCTCCAAATTGTTGAGCCTGGAGATGCTGCCCTATAGACTGGTAGAGACTGAGGCTTTCCACAACCTGATGGTGGCTGTCCCTCGGTACTTGGTCCCCAGCCGCCACTATTTTTCCCGATGTGCCGTCCCGGCCCTACACCAGCACGTGTCAGAGAACATCATTCGTGCCCTGACCAACGCGGTTAGTGATAAGGTCCACCTAACCACGGACACGTGGACAAGTGCTGCCGGGCAGGCACACTATATATCACTGACGGCACATTGGGTTAACTTGGTGGAGTCTGGGACCGAGTCTGACCCTGGGGCCGCTCATGTACTGCCCACACCGAGGATTGCGGGGCCTACCTCGGTCACGGTTTCTCAGATGTACTATGCCTCTTCGTCCAACCCCTCCTCCGAATTACCATCCGTGGGCACGGCGCCTTCAGTCGGTAGCTCTAGGCGCAGCAGCAGTGCCGTGGGTAAGCGCCAGCAGGCGGTGCTCAAACTGCTGAGCTTAGGTGACAAAAGGCACACCGCCCAAGAGCTGTTACAGGGCATCATGGCGCAGACCGATCTGTGGCTGGCACCACTGAACCTCAAGCCAGGCATGGTTGTGCGTGACAACGGGCGTAACCTGGTGGCGGCTCTGCAACTCGGCAGACTGACACATGTGCCATGCCTGGCCCACGTGTTCAATCTCATAGTTCAGCGGTTCCTCAAGACATACCCCAATTTGTCAGATTTGCTCACCAAGGTGCGCCGCATCTGTGCGCATTTCCGCAAGTCAAGCACAGATGCTGCCACTCTCAGGGCAGCGCAGCAGTGCCTACAACTGCCAGCTCACCGACTGTTGTGCGACTTGCCCACGAGATGGAATTCGACATTAAACATGTTATCCAGAGTTTACCAGCAGCGCAGAGCGATTGTAGACTGCCAGATGTCAACTTCCACCAGAACTGGTAGTCAGGTCAGTCAGCTTCCTCAAGTCTACAATGAGGAGTGGACGTGGATGTCTGATATCTGTCAGGTGTTGAGGAACTTGGAGGAGTCAACAGAGATGGTCAGCGGCGATGCCGCCATTATCAGCCTCACCATCCCGCTGCTTTGAATGTTGAAAAACTCACTGCTCAGCATGAAGTCAGAAGCTTTGCGCTTGTCACAGGAGATGGGGGAAGAAGATACATCGCTTGATAGCCAGAGCACCCTCCGGTCTGTTTCTCAGCACGTATCGGAGGAGGGGGACGAGGATGAGGAGGAAGAGGAGGAGAATGTTGGCGAGACAGAAGAGGGTACCAATGCTCAGTCCTTCTTAACTCTTGAGCATGTATGGGCTGAAGAGGAGGAAGAGGAAATGGAGAGTCAGGCCAGTGAGGAGAGGGAATTCTTGCATGTTGGGACTCTGGCGCACATGGCAGACTTCATGTTAGGCTGCCTATCCCGTGACCCTCGCGTTAGAAGCATTTTTTCAAACACCGATTACTGGGTGTTCACTCTCCTCGACCCACGGTACAAGCTGAACCTTTCCACTCTCATCCCTGTAGAGGAAAGGAGTATGAGAGTGAATCAATATCAACAGGCCCTGGTGCACAAGCTGAAACAATCCTTCCCATCTGACGCCACTAGCGGCAGAGGGCGTGGTTCTGTGGGCAAAGTAGCGGGGTAGAGGAGGCGAGCAGGCAGCTTGTCCAGCACTGGCAGGGGAACGCTCTCCAAGGCCTTTGCCAGTTTTATGTCACCCCAGCAAGACACTGTCACCTGTCCCCAGTCTAGGCAGAGTAGGGGGGAGCTGTACAGAAAGATGGTGAGGGAGTACCTAGCTGACCATACCAACGTCCTGCGTGATCACTCTGCTCCATACAACTACTGGGTTTCAAAGCTGGACACGTGGTCTGAACTGGCGCTGTACGCCTTGGAGGTGCTGGCCTGCCTTGCCGCTAGCGTGTTGTCAGAGCGGGTATTCAGTGCAGCTGGTGGCGTCATCACCGATAAGCGTACACGCCTGTCAACTGACAGCGCTGACAGGCTGACGCTTATTAAAATGAACAAAGCCTGGATTTCACCGGAATTCAAATTTCCTCCGGGGAAAAGCAGCTAAAGAATAAGATTCCTTATGTATCCGATTCCTCTCCTTTCCTCTACTCCTCCTCCTCCTCCTCCTTCTCTTCATTGCCAAACGCTGACCCAAAGGGGAATTTTTTAGAGGGCCAACTGGCACTATTTTAAGACAATGTTTCCAGAGGGCCACTTACAGGCCCTCTCTCCAAACAATTTTTCCGGAGCGTCAACTACAGACACTCTTAAACAATTTTTAAGGAGCGTCAACTACAGACACTCTAAAACAATTTTTCAGTATCGTCAACCACAGACACAAAAAATAAAATATTTTCGGAGGGTCGACTTCACACACTCCAAAAAAAAATTTTTGGGAGGCTCACCTACAGCCATTTGACTGCAATCTCAGTCGGACAAAGGCATTGGTGGTGTCACCACCATGCTGTGTCAGGCTAAATTTTTGGGTGGTTCACCTGCTACCTCAGTCTAACTCAATCACTCTGTTGTCACCGCCGCCATACAGGGCCACGATAAATTTTTATGTGCTCTGCCTGCTCCTGCACTGTAACTCGGTCACTCGGTAGTCACAGCCATACAGGGTCACGCTATATTTTTATGTGCTTCGCCTGCTCCTGCACTGTAACTTGGTCACTCTGTTGTCACAGCCATACAGGGCCACGATAAATTTTTTTGTGCTTCGCCTGCTCCCGCACTGTAACTCGGTCACTCTGTAGTCACAGCCATACAGGGCCACAATAAATTTTTATGTGCTTCGCCTGCTCCCGCACTGTAACTCGGTCACTCTGTAGTCACAGCCATACAGGGCCACGATAAATTTTTATGTGCTTCGCCTGCTCCTGCACTGTAACTCGGTCACTCTGTAGTCACAGCCATACAGGGCCTCGATAAATTTTTATGTTCTTCACCTGCTCCTGCACTGTAACTCGATCACTCTGTAGTCACAGCCATACAGGGGCTCGATAAATTTTTATGGTCTGGGTGAGCACAATTGCCTTGAGGGTCACCACCAGGCTGTTGCCCGAGAATTTGGGGTAATGATGGGATTAGGCAGCCTCAGAGGCATCCATGCATGCTGCCCTTGCTGTTTCCTGTCCATTTCCGTGGTGTTTCCATCATCTTCTGAGGTTTCAGGGGGCAGGCTGCTGGGGAGGTCACAGTTAAGGGGATGGTCCACTGTGGAGGTCACTGTTAAAGGGGTGTTGCATTTATCATCTAGAGAAAGTTAATACAAGGCACTAATATATTGCTATTATCTATATTGCCTCCTTTGCTGGCTGGATTCATTTTTCTATCACATTATACATAGCTTGTTTCCATGGTTACAGACCACCCTGCAATCCATCAGTGGTGGTCGTGCTTGAACAATACAGGAAAAAGCACTAGCCTATGTGCGCTCCCATGGTCCCAGCCACCAGAGAGATTGACACTTTTGCCTATAGCGTGCAAGCATGACCACCACTGATGGATTGCAGGGTGGTCTGTAACCATGGAAACGAGCAGTGTATAATGTGATGAAAAAATGAATCCATTTACATTATATAATTCTTTCCATCATCTTTGCCACCCACACCTATAACCAACGCTAAAACCTTTTCAATCATGTAAACTGTCATTTATATTACACATGTCACAATATTTTACCATCAACATGTGCCACCAATGATTTTACCTATACTTTCCTGCTACCAAAAATCAATTGTCTATAATTCAGATTTTATTATTATCTGGTCTTGTCTGTCCTTTTTTATACAAACTTCAATTATTAGCATCATGATTTAGATACCAGATGTTCTTCATTGTTTTACTGCTCTATTTTAATTTTCCTCCATGTAACCATTTCTAAGGGTTCATGAACCATCCATATGTGTATTTATTACTGTTCTCTGTTATCAATTTGATTTAAACACATCGTTATATCATTGTATAGGGGTCCTTTGTTATTTTTATAGCTTTTTATTTATATATATTATTATTATAATTTATAGTAGCCGTTCAAACCATATGTTAGATATCTTTTGTTCCACCTATTCATGTCCCATCCTATATCTACATCACTAGTATATTACCTCGCTATTGTATTACCATATTACCTTGCTATTTGTTTTAGGCCCCATTCACACGACCGTATGAATGGGGTCGTATCTATTCCGCAATGTTGCGGAATAGATGCGGCCCCATTCACCTCTATGGGAGCGGGGAGCCGCCGCACGGAGCTATCTCCGTGCCGCGGCTCCGCTGAAAAATATGAAGCATGTCCTATACTTGTCCGCATGCACGGACAAGTATAGGCATTTTGAATGGGGCCGGCCTGATGGTGCAATAATGCGGACCCGCAATAATATGGTCGTGTGAATGGGGCCTTACTACCTTTTAGGCCCCATTCAATATTGCGGAATAGATACGGATGGTCGTATGAATGGGGCCTTATGAAAGGAGTATTTAAGCTCCAAAACACGCTGTCAACAAGGTTATCAATAAAGCGATTTAAATCATCTCATGATTCTGGCCAGGTTTGCGCCAAGAGATGTCCAAATAGTGCAGGTTCATTACTGCCTGCATCCAGGCCCGTTTCTATAGGCGGGGCGAGGGGTGCGACCGCACGGCGCAGGTGTCTGGGAAGAAGAGGGGGGCGCTGCGCTGCCTTATATCTTCATACAGGCTGAGCTGCGCTGGGTTACTTACCAACTCCGGGTCCTCCAGCTCACAGGTCTGCGCTGCTGTGTCCTGGCTGCCTGCAGCGTCAGGACGTACAGAGCGCTCTCTGACCTGACGCTGCAGAAGGTCAGGTGATTGCAGCGCGGGCCCTGTGAAGAGGAGACAACAGGAGACCACCGGAAGAGGAGAGGAGCGGCTGAGAAGAAGAGGTAAGTTAATTTATTTTTTTAAGTCTGATCTGAGGTCTGATAAAGGGGTCTGGATGGCTAATAAGGGGGTCTGAATGGCTAATAAGGGGGTCTGAAGGGCCGATGGGGGGTCTGAAGGTCTGATCTGAGGTCTGATAAGGGGGTCTGAAAGGCTGATAAGGGGGTCTGATAAGGGGGTCTGATAAGAGACTCTGATAAGGGAGTCTGAAAGGCCGATAAGGGGGTCTGATAAGGGGGGTCTGAGGACTGATAAGGGGGGTCTGAGGACTGATAAGGAGGGTCTTAGGTGTGATAAGGGGGGTCTGAGGTCTGATAAGGGGGTCTGATAAGGGGTCTGATAAGGGAGTCTGATAAGGGGGGTCTGAAGGGCTGATAAGGTGGGTCTGAAGGGCTGATAAGGGGGTCTGAGGTCTGATAAGGGGGTCTAAGGTCTGATAAGGGGGTCTGAAAAGTTGATAAGGGGGGTCTGAGGGCTGATAAAAGGGGTCTGAGGTCTGATAATGGGGTCTGAAGGGCTGATAAGGGGGGTCTGAGGTGTGATAAGGGGGGTCTGAGGTGTGATAAGGGGGTCTGAAAAGCTGATAAGGGGGGTCTGAGGTCTGATAATGGGGTCTAAAGGGCTGATAAGGGGGTCTGAAGGGCTGATAAGGGGGGTCTAAGATCTGATAAGGGGGTCTGAAAAGCTGATAAGGGAGGTCTGAGGTCTGATAAAAGGGGTCTGAGGTCTGATAATGGGGTCTGAAGGGCTGATAAGGGGGGTCTGAGGTCTGATGGGGGTCTGGTCTGAGGTTTTATACATGGGGGGGTTGGTCTGAGATGGTGGGGGTTCTGACATGAAGGTCTAATAGGGGTCTGAGCTGAGGTCTGATATGGGGTCTGACAGACGTCTAATGAAGGTCTGGTCTGAGATGGGGGTCTCATCTGAGGTTTGATATGGGTCTGATCTGAACAGTAAGGGGGTATTTTTTGTACTGGCACATTATCTGTGCGGTACCAGTATATTCCAGGGGACTGTTTCTACAGTATAGTTTTGGGGGGCACAGTGGGCACAGTATTAGAGGTGGCAAAATGGAATGTTCAGAAAGTGAGGAGGATGATTGAAAAGTAGGAAACTAAAATGTCTGTTCCCTACTCCCCGGAAGAAGCCCTGTGTGGCGAAACGGCGTTGGGACTGTGACGTGGTGTGCAACCTCCTCCCTCCATCTGCGGCATCACTGCTCTGGGTAACTGTTATATGGTTCCTTTTTTCTTTTTTTCAATTATGGTATTCTGCCATTTTCAGCTTATATGGTTGCTTGTGTCTATTTAATTTTTGACCTGCCAATTTTTGATGGAGGACGGGGTTTGCACACCGCGTCCCTGTTTCTTTCTCAACAATTTCCATGCTACTGTTCTTCTGCCTCCGTGTCTATGTATTGTTTCTTTGTTTATAATTTCAATAAAGTATATCTATTATGATTGATGTCTGGACATTTTGTGGACCTATTGGTGTTAAAATGTCTGTTTGTCAAACTCTGCAGAGAGAAGAGATGGCTGAAAGAAATCATCATTGCGGTCTGGTCTGACAGGAGAAGATGAGGAAAGAGAACATCTACATCACAGAAGACGTCACTAGATGTAAGAGGTACATATGTGGAGCTGTATGGCCCTGTACGAGCGCTGCTTTCTCTGCTCTGTTTACCTGATCACCACTGCAAATGAGCAGGTGAACAAAAAAGAGAAAACATCATTTCATTTTTCACCTCAGGCAGCAGAAAAGCTACAATCGGCCCTGCTGGTAGTTATACCCCTGTAGCATAGTGTGCAGGGTGGCGGGGGGCTGTGCATAAGTCAGTGTTATTTGATTGGGGGGGGCGCTTTTTTAATGTTCGCCCTTTTGTTAAAATTCCCTAGAAACTGCCCTGCCTGCATCTCCTAATCCACAATAAACCAGAATTGCATTTTTTATTCTTTCAGTTTCATATGTATCCCAAAATGGTATTAACAAAAACTACAGTTCGTCCATTGACTTGGGAGCAGTGCTGTAGTAGTGAACTAACTCCACTTCAATGATAATGGTGTTGTGTAGCTGCAGTGCTGACTTTTGGTGATTTAGTTATACCGAACAGCTGATCTGTGTAGGTGCAGGGTGTTGGACCCTGCCTATAAGCCAACCTAACGACAGGCCATACAGAAAAACACAGGTAAAGGCCTCATGTACTCAGCCTGAAAAACGTACAAGAATAGGACACAAGCTATGTATTTGCAAGCTGATGGATTGAACAGACGGATGTGGACAGCATAAATTCTGCTGTCCCCATCTTTTCTGGCCAAACTGAAATGCAGATCAGATGCAGACTGAAAATACAGTCATGTACATGAGGCCAAAGAAAGATTAACTTATCGCCAGTAGGTAAACTTTGAGGATGCTTGAAAAATAATTCCATTAGGGTGCACTGAATGAGAGACACTGAGCTGAAGCTCAGTAGTGGCAATAGTGGCAATATCATACATGTGCACTATGATCTGACACTGTGCAGACGTCCAGTCACAGGGCAGAGCTTCAAGAAGAGAGGAGGAGCTATCTGGAGCTGAAGAGGTAAGTTGCTTTAATTTTCTTTGTCTGAGCTGAAGTCTGCAGGGAACTGTGGGAGGGGGTACATGAATATTGAGGTCTGCAGGGATCTGTGGGAGGGAGGTACAGGAATTTGGGGGTCTGATCTGAGGTCAGCAGTGATCTAAGGGGGGGGGGGGTCCTCACATGAATTTTGGTATGTGATCTGAGGGGGGCACATGAATTTTGGTGCCTCATCTGACATCTGCAGGGATCTAAGGAAAGAGAGTTTTAAAGGCAACATGAATTTTAGGGTCTGAACTGAAGTCTGCAGGGATCTGAGGGAAGAGGGTTTAGGAGCCACATGAATTTAGGGGTCTGATTTGAGGTCTGCAGGGAAATACGATGACTTAAGGGGCCACATTAATGTGGGGTCTGATCAGAGATCTGATTAAAGGAATGGTGGGTGGGGGTTATAGAGAATCACATTAATTTGGGTTGTAATCTGAAGTCTGCATTTAAAGGGGTTGTCTCACTTCAGTAAGTGGGATTTATCATGTACAGAAAGGTACTACAAGGCAGTTACTAATGTATTGTTATTGTCCATTTTGCTTCCTTTGCTGACTGGATTCATTTTTGAATATAAATGCATGATAAATGCAACTTACTGAAGTGAGACCTTTAAGGGAAGGAGGTTATAGAGGGTCCCATGAATTTGGGGTCTATTTGAATTTGGGGACTTATCTGGGGTTTGCATGAATGTGAGGCTAATCTGCAGGCTGTATTAATTTTAGGCTCTGCCAGGAGGTCTGCCAGGATGGTCTGCCATTTTTATGCCTAAAATTTGCTTCGGGGCCCATCATTTTCTAGTTATTTACTGTGTCCTTTGGCCCTATTATTTTGGCAGTACAGTATTTCGGCTCATTGGCAGCACTATTACTACAGTAATGTGGGCACATCAGCAGGATACAGGATGGCAGTGTTAAAGGGGGCAGCTGTATAGGGGGTTCTTTGCTATAGAGGGAGGGGATGGACTGCAGAAGCAATAAGTCAAGTCAGAGGTGTAACCTGAATCTCCTGGGCCCCATCTACATTGTGCCATTTATTAACCCCTTCCCGACCAGCACCGTACATGTACGGCGCTGCGGGAAGTAACTTTCCGACCAGCGCCGTAGTACTACGGCGCGCTAATCGGGCGGGTGCAGGAGCTGCGCCCACCGGATCAGCTGCGGGGGGCCGGCTGTTCCCAGTAGCCGGACCCCTGCTGCGTATGCCCGCATCGGTGAAAACACCGATGCGGGCGTATTAACCCTTCATGTGATGCGGGCAGTCGGAAGGGGTGTCCATCGGGTCCCCGCGCTGCTGTGATGGGGACCCGATGGCTTAGATAGCAGTCGGATGCCTTTCTTAGGCATCCGGCTGCTATCTACGGAAGCCTGTGAGATCCAGCCCCCTGGATCTCACAGGCAGTAAGCTGGAAGTGTATTACTGTGTGTAATACACTTCCAGCCAATGTATTACAATACAGAAGTATTGTAATGCATTGTAAAGGGGATCAGATGCCAAAAGTTAAAAAAGTGTAAAAACAGAAAGTGAAAAAAAAGTGAAAAAATAAAGTTTTACAAAAAAGTTTCAAGTTCCAAAAAAAAGCGTAATTTTCACAAAATAATATTTAAAAAATTGTAAAAAATAGTGAAAAAAATAAAAATAGACATATTAGGTATCGCCGCGTCCGTATAGACCGGCTCTATAAAAATATCACATGATCCACCCCGCCAGGTGAACGCAGTAAAAAAAAAAAACTGCCAAAACAGCCTTTTTTTGGTCACCTTCCCTTACAAAAAGTGTAATAGCAGGCAATCAAAAAGGCGTATTTACCCCAAAATGGTACCATTCAAACGGTCATCTTGTCCCGCAGAAATGTAGACCCTACCTGAGACAATTGCCCAAAAAATAAAAAAGATATGGCTTTCAGAATATAGCAACACAAAAAAAAGATTTTATTCTGTTCAAAAATGCATCTAATGTGTAAAACTTTCCAAAAATAAAAATGTTTGATATATTGGGTATCGCCGCGTCCGTAACAATCTGCTCTATAAAAATATTACATGAGATGGCCCCCCAGGTGAATTCTGTAAAAAAAAATTTAAAAAAACTATGCCATAACAGCCATTTTTTTTTCACCTTGCCTCACAAAAAGTGTAATAGCAGGCGATCAAAAAGTCTTATGTACCCCAAAATGCTACCAATGAAAATGTCACCTCATCCCGCAAAAAATGAGCCCCCACATAAGACAATAACTCAACTCAACTAACTAAAAACTATGACATAACAGCCATTTTTTTTACCTTGCCTCACAAAAAGTGTAATAGCAGGCGATCAAAAAGGCGTATTTACCCCAAAATGGTACCAATCAAACCGTCATCTTGTCCCGCAGAAATGTAGACCCTACCTGAGACAATCGCCCAAAAAATAAAAAAAATATGGCTCTCAGAAAATAGCAACACAAAAAAAAGATTTTATTCTGTTCAAAAATGCATCTAATGTGTAAAACTTTCCAAAAATAAAAATGTTTGACATATTGGGTATCGCCGCGTCCGTAACAACCTGCTCTAAAAAAATATTACATGCGATGGCCCCCCAGGTGAATGCTGTAAAAAAAATTTTTTAAAAACTATGCCATAACAGCCATTTTTTTTTCACCTTGCCTCACAAAAAGTGTAATAGCAGGCGATCAAAAAGTCTTATGTACCCCAAAATGCTACCAATGAAAATGTCACCTCATCCCACAAAAAATGAGCCCCCACATAAGACAATAACTCAAAAAAATAAAAATCAATGGCTCCCGCAAACCAATCCATCAAAATCTGTGCTGCAAAATCCATATGGCGCTCCTTCTGTTCTGAGTCCTGCCATGTGCCCCCACAGCAGTTTACCACCACATATGGGGTTTTGCCGTATTCAGGAGAAAATGGGGAACAAATTATGAGGTGCTTTTCTCCTGTTACCCCTTGTGAAAATGAAAAATTTGGGGCTAAAGCAACATTTTATTGGAAGAAATGAAACTTTTCATTTTCACAGCCAAGTGTTTCCAAATTCCGTAAAACGCTTAGGGGTCAAAGTGGCCAGTTCCCCTCCTTAATATATTCTTTGAAGGGTGTAGTTTCCAAAATGGGGTCACTTTTTGAGAGTTTCCACTGTAGGGGTACATCAGGGTCTCTCAATTACAAAATGGTGCCTAAAAACCATTCTAGCAAAATCTGCCTCCAAAATCCATATGGCGCTCCTTTCCTTCTGACCACTGCCACAAACCCATAGAGACGTTTACCACCACATATGGGGTATTTCTGTAAACTGCAGAATCAGAGTAATGTATATTGAGGTTTAGTTTGCTGTTAACCCTTGCTGTTTTGCAAGAAAAAAATTATTAACATGAATAATCTACCCAAAAAGTGAAATTTTGAAATTTCACCTCCATTTTCCATTAATTCTTGTGGAACACCTCAAGGGTTAACAAAGTTTGTAACAGCAGTTTTTTATAAATTGAGGGGTGTAGTTTCTAAAATGGGGTCATTTATGGGTGGTTTCCATTACGTAAGCCACTCAAAATCACTTTATATCTGAATTGGTGCTTTAAAAAATGGTTTCTAAACTTCTAAGCCTTCTAACGTCCCAAAAAAGTAAAATGACATTTATAAAATGATGCCGACATAAAGAAGACATATGGGGAATGTAAAATAATAACTATTTTTGGAGGTATTACTATATATTTTGAAAGTAGAGAAATTGAAATTTGCTAATTTTTCCAAATTTTTAGTAAATTTGGTATTTTTTTAAAAAATAAAAATGAAATATTTTGCCACAAATGTACTACTGTCGTGAAGCACAATATGTGACGAGAAAACAATCTCAGAATGGCTTGGGTAAGTAAAAGCGTTCCAAAGTTATTACCACATAAAGTGACACATGTCAGATTTGCAAAAAATGGCCTGGTCAGGAAGGTGAAAACAGGCCCGGGGTTGAAGGGGTTAATACTGGTGTCTTATTATATAGCAGAGGGTGCATCACACCCCTGACCAAAGATGTCTGAGGGAGATACTACATATGCCCTGCTAAATATAAACACTTAAAACAAACCACTATCAGAGTTACCCAGTGTATTTAATCTGGCAGGTGTATAATAGACTCTGTGCAGAAACTTATCCTGGTCACTAACAACCACAAAGAAGAAGGAGTCCGCCATGTCCACATAGTAATCTGTGGAGAGTTCAGATCTAACTGCCGTCCATTTACGGAGGCCATTGTCAAAGTATATATCCCAGTTTTTTGTGGAACAATTGAAATGAATGGTTCCACATACAGTCCTCAAAAAAACGGTACGGACACAGAAAGAAAATATGTTCGTGTGCATGAGCTCTAACTGCAATTTTAAGATAGAATGCAAGACAGTGAGGATCTGTTCAAGATGACCATACACCTGTTTTACAGTGTAAATATACAGTAAATGGGGATGGTAATTATTAAACCATATAGAGTTTCGGGGAAATACCGAGCTAGGTCGATCCTCCAGTTTAGAATAGATCACCCTCCATTCTTCTAGCCACGTCTCATCTCTGCATAATTTGAAGCTTACTTGTCTAGCACAAACCCTACCAGTTCCCACCTATACACAGACTAACATCCCGTACTGCCCCAGACAAGTATTAGTGTCTCTTTTAGGTGCCACACAGTAATAGTGCTCCTTTAAATGCATGGGGAGGGTGGCAATATCTTTCTGAAGATTGTAAAAGTCATTAATAGGTCAATCCATACCAGGAGTTTTACCAGTGGGCAGGAGTTTATTGGCCACTGTGATTTCAGATGTTGACAGTGGGGCATCCAACAAGGCAGACAACATTTGTGTAACATTTCAAATGAAGAGATTATTCAAAAAGGCAGAGCCATCACAGCCATAAGGGTTCAGTCTAGAACCATACAAACATTTATAGAATTGCCAATCAGTACCAATGCAGCCATTTGTGCCTTTCAGGGCTAGTCAAATAATCAAGTAAGCTTCCTATTTTTATCCCATTGCAAATATTGATACATCCCTTGAGATTAGTCTTTTCTAGAGATGAGCGAGCACTAAAATGCTCGGGTGCTCGTTATTCGATTCGAACTTTTCCCGATGCTCGGGTGCTCGTTTCGAATAACGAACCCCATTGAAGACAATGGGAGACTCGAGCATTTTTTGCAGGGGGCCAAGGCTCTGCCTAGGGAAGGCTGGGTGAAAACCTGGAAACCTCAGAAAATGATGGAAACACCACGGAAATGGACAGGAAACAGCAGGGGCAGCATGCATGGATGCCTCTGAGGCTGCCTAATCCCACCATTACCCCAAATTCTCCTAGTGGGGCATGTGTGGTATCGATTCTTCTCAGTTTAATACCGTATACGTCCCCTATCTTGGCACCATATATTTCATGGATTTTTCGAACACGGAAAAGGAAAAAGAGCTTGCTCTGGCCAGGGGAGTGTCTTTTCTACTGCAGCTAAGGGGACGTGTCCATGCTCTGCCTATCACAGGTCAGGAGGCAATTAAAAGAGGAACAAACAAAAATCAGTATAATATCTAATACGTCCCCTATCCGGGTAAATTGTTTGGAGAAAGGGCCTGTAGGTGGGGGGCAGGCTGGGGGGAAGGAGGTTGAGCTGGAAGAGCCAGAGGAGTGCCCCCTGGGCTAGCGTGTGTGGTGGTGACAACACCCGGATGGATTTGGAAAAACTGTAGCATCAACCGGTACGGTATGTATTCTTCTGAGTTTAATACCGTATACGGCACCTATCCTGAAAAATAGTTTGGAGAGAGAGAAAGAGAGGAAAAAGACATGCAGTATGGAGCAATTACACGGAAACTATTAGATTAGGCAGACTTGGTCTGCTTAATTGCAACCCAGACAAATGAGAGAAAGAGAGGAAAATGACGTATTTTTAAAAGTGACGTTCAGTATAGATCAGGGGTGCACAACGTTTTCTGGGTGGGGGCCACATTGTCCGACTGAACCAACATCAAGGGCCAAAAATAAAATTTAAAGGGGTATTAACAACTGAAATACTCTATTTATGGCAGATTGAACACACAGTGTATACCATTAATGTCTAGTTACAGTTCCAGGAGCCCCATCTAATGGGAGAAATACATGAAAAATGCATGTGAGCAGCCACAAAACATGGACATACATGTCTGTTACCAGATGGATGGGGCCACACAGAATGGTATCAAGGGCCGCATGTGGCCCCCGGGCCACAGGTTGTGCACCCCTGGTATAGATCAAGTGTGGTATGTGTTCTATGTATACTACTTAGTTTAATACCGTATATGGCAGCTATCCGGAAAAATAGTTTGGAGAGAGAGAAAGATAGAAAAAGACGTAAATTGTTTGGAGAGAGGGCCTGTAGGTGGGGGGGCAGGCTGGGGGGAAGGAGGTTGAGCTGGAAGAGCCAGAGGAGTGCCCCTGGGCTAGCGTGTGTGGTGGTGACAACAGCCGGATGTAGTTAGAATGACGACGCAGGACCCCAACTTAAAAATTTAGCATCAACCGGTACAGTCGTAAATTATGAGATTGATCAAGTGTGGTATGTCTTCTATGTATACTACTCAGTTTAATACCGTATATGGCAGCTATCCGGAAAAATAGTTTGGAGAGAGAGAAAGATAGGAAAAAGACGTAAATTGTTTGGAGAGAGGGCCTGTAGGTGGGGGGGCAGGCTGGGGGGAAGGAGGTTGAGCTGGAAGAGCCAGAGGAGTGCCCCCTGGGATAGCGTGTGTGGTGGTGACAACAGCCGGATGTAGTTAGAATGACGACGCAGGACCCCAACTTAAAAATTTAGCATCAACCGGTACAATTGTCAATTATGAGCTCGATCAAGTGTGGCATGACTTTTTAGATGGAGATTGCATGTGGTCACGTACTCCCTGGAACCCCATAGTCACCCCTTCTCTGATGTGCTACCCCAGAACATTCTCTGCCCCAATTCGCAAGACCTTTTGCAGTCTCCGTGTGCTGACAGTGGGGATTTACCAGTGTTGTCTGAAGAGGTGGTGGACAATGGCGAGACACAGGTGTCTGGGGGTGAGGTAGTTGAAAGTGAAGCAAGTTACAGTGGGGACTCCTTGGGGGGACTTTCTCATGATGGGACAGATTCAATTGTGTTTAGAAAGGCTGATGGGCTTCCGTCAGCACTGTGTGTATAGAACCCCATGGCCTTTCATAAAAAATAGTCTGGCGATGACCCCAAGGCAATTTTCAGGGACACGGTAATGGTGACTCACTTAAAAATGCTGCCTGACAACCTGGCGGTGAACCCCTGATTGTCTGTCTTTCAATAAGATTGCAGTGTAAAGCATGGTGGTGAGCCTCAGTAATAGGATTGCAGTGTAAAGCATTGTGGTGAGCCTCAGTATGACTTTTTCGATGGAGATTGCATGTGGTCACGTACTCCCTGGAACCCCATAGTCACCCCTTCTCTGATGTGCTACCCCAGAACATTCTCTGCCCCAATTCGCAAGACCTTTTGCAGTCTCAGTGTGCTGACAGTGGGGATTTACCAGTGTTGTCTGAGGAGGTGGTGGACAATGGCGAGACACAGGTGTCGGGGGGTGAGGTAGTTGTATGGGAAGCAAGTTACAGTGGGGACTCCTTGGGGGGACTTTCTCATGATGGGACAGATTCAACTTGGGTGGATCAGGCACAGGAACAGATCAATTTTTTTTTTTTTGTGTGTGTTTATTTAACTTTTATTTAGCACAAATAACCACAGAGATATTTATTCGTTATCTTCTCTGCGCAGTCTGGCGTTGGGGTTCGTCACTTTGATGGCAAGTTGTGCCGCTCTCTCCACAATGGTCTTTAGGTTCTTTGAGGAGACGTTGTGGGCGATTTCTGCACAGAAGGACTTGGTGCTCATCAACAGAACCTCGAGCTCCTTGACATTGTGGACCAGGAATTTGCAGAACCCTGTGGGCAGCATGTGTTTGGTCTTCTTGTTGCTACCGTATCCAAAGTTGGGCAATATAGATACGCAGGTAATATTATTTTTCACACCTATCCCAAAAAAAAAATGTACGCAGTTTGCGCAAATAAACTGGAAACTGGAACTGGAGAGAGGGCCTGTAGGTGGACCTCCGGAAAAATTGTTTGGAGAGAGGGCCTGTAGGTGGACCTCCGGAAAAATTGTTTGAATAGAGGGCCTGTAGGTGGACCTCCGGAAAAATTGTTTGAATAGAGGGCCTGTAGGGGGCCCTCCTGAAAAATTGTGGTAAAAGAGTGCCAGTTGGACCTCTAAAAAATGGCGTTTTTTTAGTCAGCGTTAGGCAAAGACGACATGGAGGAGGAGGAGTAGGAGGAGTAGAGAAGAGGAATCGGATACATAAGTAATGTTAATCTTTAGCTGCTTTCCCCCGGAGGAGATTTGAATTCCGGTGAAATCCAGGCTTTGTTCATTTTAATAAGCGTCAGCCTGTCAGCGCTGTCAGTTGACAGGCGTGTACGCTTATCGGTGATGACGCCACCAGCTGCACTGAATACCCGCTCTGAAAGCACGCTAGCGGCAGGGCAGGCCAGCACCTCCAAGGCATACAGCGCCAGTTCAGGCCACGTGTCCAGCTTTGAAACCCAGTAGTTGTATGGAGCAGAGTGATCGCTACGGACGTTGGTATGGTCAGCTAGGTACTCCCTCACCATCTTTCTGTACAGCTCCCCCCTACTCTGCCTAGACTAGGGACAGGTGACAGTGTCTTGCTGGGGTGACATAAAACTGGCAAAGGCCTTGGAGAGCGTTCCCCTGCCAGTGCTGGACAAGCTGCCTGCTCGGCTCCTCTCCCCCGCTACTTGGCCCACAGAACCATGCCCTCTGCCGCTAGTGGCGTCAGATGGGAAGAATTGTTTCAGCTTCTGCACCAGAGCCTGTTGATATCTATTCACTCTCATACTCCTTTCCTCTGCAGGGATGAGAGTGGAAAGGTTCTGCTTGTACTGTGGGTCCAGGAGAGTGAACACCCAGTAATCGGTGTTTGAAAAAATTCTTCTAACGCGAGGGTCACGGGATAGGCAGCCTAACATGAAGTCTGCCATGTGCGCCAGAGTCCCAACAGGCAAGAATTCCCTCTCCTCACTGGCCTGACTCTCCAATTCCTCCTCCTCCTCCTCCTCCTTCAAGTCCTCCTCTTCAGCCCATACACGCTCAAGAGTTAAAGGGGTATTCCCATTTCACAAATGTAATTTGTATAGTTAGACATAGCCATACCAATATTATTACTAATAGAATGTATTTATATAAAATGTACCGTTTAGAAGATTTCCCTATTTGTATATCCATTGTCCCACACACATCAGTCAGGCCGTTGCCCCTAGTTACGACCACCGCAGCCATGTAGTAGTGGTGGCCAGCTTGCTCTTGTTCAAACCCGCTCTGAGGTAACTGCTGTATTGTGAACGCACATTGCATCAGCATGAGGAGACACATCTTAGGGTTGTACCATTTTTGTCTGCGCTTCCAAAACACAGAGAAACGGATCCTGTTCCAAGTTCAATTCATCTCCATGGAGTCGGATCCGTTTATAAAGTCCTGACCATTGTGTTTTGGACTGGTAGCGTCCAAAACGCAGATGTGAAAGTACCCTAAGATGTGTCTGCTCATGCAATGTGTGTTCACAATACAGCAGTTACCTCAGAGCGGGTTTGAACAAGAGGAAGCTGACCACCACTACTACATGGCCATGGTGGTCGTAACTAGGGGCAACGGCCTGACTGATGTGTGTGGGACAATGGATATAGAAATAGAAAAATCTTCTAAACGTTACATTTTATATAAATACATTCTATTAGTAATAATATTGGTATGGCTATATCTAACTATATAAACTACATTTGTGAGATGGGAATACCCCTTTAAGGACTAAGCACTGGTACCCTCTACTGTCTCGCCGACATTCTCCTCCTCTTGCAGAGCCGCCACCAGGTTACGCCTGTTGTCACACACAACCATGCCTGGCTTGAGGTTCAGCGGTGCCAGACACACATCGGTCTGCGCCGTGATGCCCTGTAACAGCTCTTGGGCGGTGTGCCTTTTGTCACCTAAGCTCAGCAGTTTGAGCACCGCCTGCTGGCGCTTACCCACGGCACTGCTGCTGCGCCTAGAGCTACCGACTGAAGGCGTCATGCCCACGGATGGTAATTCGGTGGAGGGGGAGGAGGCATAGTATGTCTGAGAGACCGTGACCGAGGTAGGCCCCGCAATCCTCCGTGTGGGCAGTACATGAGACGCCCCAGGGTCATTCTCGGTCCCAGCCTCCACCAAGTTAACCCAATGTGCCGTCAGTGAGATATAGTGTCCCTGCCCCGCAGCACTTGTCCACGTGTCCGTGGTTAGGTGGACCTTCTCAGAAACAGCGTTGGTCAGGGCACAGATGATGTTCTCTGACACGTGCTGGTGTAGGGCTGGGACGGCACATCGGGAAAAATAGTGGCGGCTGGGACGAATACCGAGGG
>ONZH01027717.1:0-31642 GCA_900303285.1 Rhinella marina
CCCTTGGTTGAACTTGATGGACATGTGTCTTTTTTTCAACCGTATTAACTATGTAACTATGTAACTATGAAGAGGAGATGACTGCTTCTTTTCACTGGCCATCCTATCATGAAAATAATGACTACAGCAAGACAGGAACGTGCTGACCTTGCAGGAACCTCAAGAGCATGCACATGACAGAAGTAGAATATTCCTTGTATGGACAGGAACTGAAGCAGATGAGAAACTACACAGTTGGTTAGGTAATAAGATGGACAGTGTCCTGGGTCAGTGGCACGAGGATCTATACAGTATTAGATTCTGGAACTTCATAAAACAGTCTGTGTATCTCCCAGGGATTGGAGCTCAATGGAATGATCAAAGGTCTACCTCACCTCATATACTGTAAAAGAAGACAGAAAAATACAACTGATGAAGCTACTAATGCTAGTACTATAACCATGTTAGTGTACATAAGATGGTCACAACATCCTGGACCTCCTGTGGTTCAACTTGGCTTCGATCACCATATGACTGCACTACATGCACAAGTCATGCATGGTCAATCCATTAAATATGGCCGAACTGTGAGAGTTTAGCACAAGTCCACACAGGAGATACAAAAAAAATCTTCATGAACAACTTTCAGATCTGGATGCAGCTTTCACTCTATGCAAATGGTAATGTCCACAGTAGAAGCCTACAGCATGCATTAATATACTACAGATTTGAAGTCTACATTGCACATTATTTTCCACACAGAATGTTTTATGCAGCATGTGGATAACATGAATCAGCTGCTTCTACTGTAAAAGTTGTGGAATTCCCATCTACAATTCCAAGGTGGGAAATCTGCAGGATGTACTCCCTCGGTAGACATCCATTAAAGGAGGATTCTGGGCTTAGGCAACGGATCCGACACCTGGGACCCGCGCCGATCAGCAGTTTGAAAAGGCATCAGTGCTCCTGTGAGTGATGTCACATTCATTGTTCACATGGCCTAGGAGTGGCTCAGTGAATGGGGCTGAGCTGCAATACCAAACACAGCTGCTATACTATGTAAGGTACTGTGCTTGGTAAACTGTGAGAAGGCAGTGGCGCTCACAGGAGAGCCAATGCCTTCTCAAAACAGCTGATCAGCGGAGGTCCCGGGTGTCAGACCCTCACTATGTAACACCCTGGAGTGGTGTTACTATTCTTTCATTTGGGCCAGTCCTACTTCCTATCAGAAGAGAGGGGTGGCAGTTCTAGATTATTCCAGTTTAGACTCCATATTGGAGCTGAGAAGACATGAAAGATATAGCAGCCAAAGGAAAGTGTTCTTGGCTGGTGCAGGAGCCACAAAAGGGAAGTAGCTTGTAGAGTACTGAAACCATTCTTAAGCAGAGTTTAGTGCAGCAAAGCAAAAGAAAGCAGAGTTACTAAGCGTCTCTGTCAGCCCAGCAGAGAAAGAGAGAAAGCAGAGTTAAGTGTGCCTGCCAATTTATGCCAAAGCCTGCGGGAACCAAGACAAAGCCTGCAAATCGTTTGTATGAAGGTTTATTCAAGTAAAGCTGCCGTTGAACTTCCTATCAAGGCCTAGACTCAAGTTATTTCATTCTTCATCCCCTAATTGAACTATTGCCCTTTATTTGCTTTGGAGCCTAAGCCTGGGGTCCCGCTGTATCCAGGTAGGAGCACCGTGACACATAGAGACTATTAAGATATAGTTGTTATAGTGCCTTTTTATTCAGTGAATTTCTAAGAATTTGAAATGGTCTTCGGTACTGGCGGGTACCTCGGTACCAAAGCTGACTTCGGATTCCTGTTCTAAATTGTTTTTAAAGTGTTTCTATCATGAGAAATATCTAAATTGAACTGGCTGACTTTAGCGATCATGTGCTAATGTCAGCTGAATCTAACTAGCCTTTTCCTAGTTTTATCCACGCCCTGTTACTCCATAAATGTAACTTTTATAATATGCAAATTAGCCTCTAGGAGCAGGCGTGGCGTTGCTCCTGTTCCTTGGCTATATTCCCTTGTCATGTTTCAAAGCTTGTTAAATAGTGGACATTAACTGATAGGGAGCCAATTCCAGAAGATGGTGCTAGCAAAACAGTTCCTTTTCTCTTAGAAATCAATGATACAAGGATGTCATCAGTATAGCATCGCATTCTGCAGTATATATCCTTATGGCAAGTTTTGTGCGTGAATTAAGCCCATGTGAAATGAATGGAGATTTCATCTATGAAGACTGCAAAATTATGAATGGAACTCTGAAATAAAATACAGGCTGTTACTCCCTTCTATTTGTTCTCTCTGCACCTAATATATCTGCTGTTAAAGACAAAAAAAAATTCTACAGCTTTCAAACCGGCTCCTGGATTTTAATACTTTTGTAATTGCATGTAATTAAAAATGGAGCATAGCCACTGAGTTATTCAATAAAATATACTGTATAGCGCCACCTGCAGTTTGTTTTTTTCTTATTTCTTTGTCCTGCTCACTGAGATGGCCGCACATGCTCAGTTTCATCCTTCAACTGTCTCCTGAGCTGTGATAGGGAGAGTATGGACATGCCTCCTGAGCTGTGATAGGGAGAGCTGAGACACGCCTCCTGAGCTACAACAGAAAAGACCCTCCCCTTGAGCTTTCAGCTTGATATAAATCTAGCAGAGCAATGAATGGGGAGATCTCCAGATCCATGTCAGGTACAGGGCTGGTTCTAGCTTTGTTAGAAAGAAGTTATCGTGTACTATATGATGTCTGATTTTCATTTTTTACATTAATCATGTTAAAACCCCTTTAAATAAGAAGAGTTTGTAGTCTTTGTATAATCACAGAGTTTGTATAATCACAGAGATGCATAGAAGCTGTAGACACAATGAAGAATATTTACTAAGTTGCTTAATTTTTTTTATTTTAGATGCATTGAAACAATAGGAAATGGCTGCACATAGCGTTTAAACAATATCCAATGTCAGCAATAAGCTCCACATAGTAGAATCAAGACCTCCCTCCTCCTAGTGCAAATATCATAGTAAAACAGTGAAGTTAATAAAAGGTTAAAGGAACAGATTTATTTCTTCCTGTCTGGAAGTTTACAGCACAAACAAGAAGGAATCTGACATTTGCAGAGCAGTCCATCCCATCCTGAATATACGGGGACATAATCCATATGGTAAGTATGATATATAGATGCCGTACATGCCAGAGCTGCAATGATTCGCAAACTGGAAGAGACATGTACATTAACGGTGTGACACACAGATGTAGCAGATCTGATTTTGTCATTTAATGCTATTCATATACATAATTTAGCTACAGTGGGGAAAAAAAGTATTTAGTCAGCCACCAATTGTGCAGGTTCTCCCACTTAAAAAGATGAGAGGCCTGTAATTGACATCATAGGTAGACCTCAACTATCAGAGACAAAATGAGAAAACAAATCCGGACTTTCAACTCCCTCCAAAGGTTTTCTATGGGGTTGAGATCTGGAGACTGGCTAGGCCACTCCAGGACCTTGAAATGCTTCTTACGAAGCCACTCCTTTGTTGCCCTGGCGGTGTGCTTGGGATCATTGTCATGCTGAAAGACCCAGCCACGTTTCATCTTCAATGCCCCTGCTGATGGAAGGAGGTTTGCACTCAAAATCTCACGATACATGGCCCCATTCATTCTTTCATGTACACGGATCAGTCGTCCTGGTCCCTTTGCAGAGAAACAGCCCCAAAGCATGATGTTGCTACCCCCATGCTTCACAGTAGGTATGGTGTTCTTTGGATGCAACTCCGCATTCACTCTCCTCCAAACACGACGAGTTGTGTTTCTACCAAACGGTTCTACTTTGGTTTCATCTGACTATATGACATTCTCCCAATACTCTTCTGGAACATCCAAATGCTCTCTAGCAAACTTCAGACGGGCCCGGATATGTACTGGCTTAAGCAGGGAGACACGTCTGGCACTGCAGGATCCCTGGCGGCGTAGTGTGTTACTGACGGTAGCCTTTGTTGTGTTGGTCCCAGCTCTCTGCAGGTCATACACTAGGTCCCCCATGTGGTTCTGGGATTTTTGCTTACAGTTCTTGTGATCATTTTGACCCCACGGGGTAAGATCTTGCGTGGAGCCCCTGATCGAGGGAGATTATCAGTGGTCTTGTATGTCTTCCATTTTCTAATTATTGCTCCCACAGTTGATTTCTTCACACCAAGCTGCTTGCCTATTGCAGATTCAGTCTTCCCAGCCTAGTGCAGGTCTGCAATTTTGTTTCTGATGTCCATGGACAGCTCTTTGCTCTTCACCATAGTGGAGTTTGGAGTGTGACTGTTTGAGGTTGTGGACAGGTGTCTTTTATAACTGATAAGTTCAAACAGATGCCATTACTACAGGTAATGAATGGAGGACAGAGAAGCCTCTTAGGGCCCTTTCACACGACCGTATGCCCTCCGAGACATACAGTCCGTGAGCGGGCCATATGTCCCGGAGGAGCATCGATCGGCGCATGGGAGCGCACAGCATCATTGATTACAATGATGCTGTGCACGTCGGGCTGCCTGCGGGACTATTGTCCCGCACTCATATGATTTTATGGGCTTTTTTCAATTTCATCCCGTAAAGAATTTGTTTTCTTTTTTTTCCAGTACAAAACACGCTAAACTAAATGGTACCATTAAAAAATACAACTTGCTCCACAAAAAATAAGCACTCATATAGCTATATGAATTAAAAAATAAAAAAGTTATAGCTTTTGGAATGTGGGAAGTTAAATTGTGTCAATAAAGTTAAAGGGGTATTCCCATCTCACAAATGTAGTTTGTATAGTTAGATATAGCCATACCAATATTATTACTAATAGAATGTGTTTATATTAAATGTACCGTTTAGAAGATTTTCCTATTTGTATATCCATTGTCCCACACACATCAGTCAGGCCGTTGCCCCTAGTTACGACCACTGTGGCCATGTAGTAGTGGTGGTCAGCTTGATCCTGTTCAAACCTGCTCTGAGGTAACTGCTGTATTGTGAACGCACATTGCATGAACATGTGGAGACACATCATCTGGTACTTTCACATCTGCGTTTTGGACGCTACCAGTACAAAACGTAATGGTCCGGATCCGTTCGAAACGCAGACTTTATAAACGGATCCTGCTCCATAGAGATGAATTGATCTTGGGACAGGATCTGTTTCTCTGCGTTTTCTCTGCTACAACCCTAAGATGTGTCTCCTCATGCTCATGTAATGTGCGTTCACAATACAGCAGTTACCTCAGAGCGGGTTTGAACAGGAGCAAGCCGGCCACCACTACTACATGGCCACAGTGGTCATAACCAGGGGCAACGGCCTGACTGATGTGTGAGGGACAATGGATATACAAATAGGAAAATCTTCTAAACGGTACATTTTTATAAATACATTCTATTAATAATAATATTGGTATGGCTATATCTAACTATACAAACTACATGTGTGAGACGGGAATACCCCTTTAAGTCCTACGAAAAAATTAGATATAATTCCCAGAACAAGTCTGTTGTATGGTCTAGATGAATATGGTCCTTTTGGTGATGTATTTGGTTGTTGGGGTTTTTTTTCTCCCCTTCTTCTTCTTGTTCCAAATGCGGGGATATCTTCTTGAATGTGGGATATCTATAAAATGTTATTTGATGTTGTCATTTGTAATGATGAGCTTGGACATATTAGTTATGTTTATGTTGTCTTTTTCAAAAGTAAAATAAAGAGAAATTAAATAAAAAAAAATAAAAAAACGAAGATGCAAAAACAAAAGTGGGATGAGGTTAAGCTCAGCTGTACTATATCTGCATGTTCCTTACATTCTACCACTTGCAAATCTCTGTTATCATGCCAGGTAGTGGGTAAAAAGGTTCATGAAACACATCAAGTAGTCTACCAGTGTGTTGAATGTATGCTATGGTGAGTCCTGGATTTGTAGCCAGGTTTGATATCACACACGGCAGTATGTAAATATGCTTGAATGGCTTCATACATTCACAGCCTGAGATGTCAGCTTCTAGGTACCTGTTCATATGACTTTGCTTGTTTGTTATTTTATGGCCCGCTCTGGGGGAGTTTTTTGCTGGGGTATCATGAACTGCATTGCTCAGCAGCGTTATATAGAGGGCCACTTTATAGTCACTTTGTAGATCATGCCTGCACCAACAGATGCTGTCCTGCAGCTCTGAGCATTGCAACAAGCAGGACAAGGTAGATACTGAGCCTCCAGCTAGCTTCAGGTGAGCATATTACAGGCACAAACCGATTATGGGTCTACTGACTTGAACTGACAGCATCCAAGGGATCCATAGACCTGCCGTCAAGTCTGGACAACCATCCATAATCTGTTCTCCTGAAGCTGGCCTCTGAAGGTAAATAAGGAATGATTCACTGGCAGCTAGTAGAAAAATGAGGAGTTACTCGCACTTATTTGGAAAGTTTAGCTTTTCGTTTCACAGTCACTTTAAAGTCTATTTAGATCAGACAAGGACATGACTAATTTTGGCCTTCAGGGCAAATATTTCTGTGTTCACGTCTCTACATACCACAAACCATAACTGTGATATTAATACAGTGATGTTGCTGTGCAAGGTCTTGTTTTTTTCCACTAGATTGCAAAAAGAGTATGTCCACTATTTTGTTTTAAAGTTTTTTTTTTTTTTTTAAAGATAATCGTGTTTACTCTTTTTTATGTGGGTGATTTCTGTGGGTTTTTTTTGTAATATGTTCTAACAGGATTTGCCTCAGAACAGCCCTATAGGCTTTTGTCCAGAGACATAGCTATAAGGGAAGCAAGGGAAGCGGCTTCTTTGGGGCCCGATGTCAGAAGTGGCCCATCCAGAAGGAGGACTGAAAGATTTTATTGTCAGGGTCCCCTCAACAGTATTGTATATTCATTATATGAAACGGCTGCAGGGCCTTGTCTGAGAGAGTGATCTTGACTATGAAGTGACCTAGAGGTGTGCAATAATTAAGGTTTGGGGTCTAACTTGGCAACCCACGCTTTATCACTGCATTAATTTGACTGCACAGTGTAAATAGATCCTAATGTAGGCAGCAATGCTGTACATATGAGAGAACAGCAGGGAGCAGTGTAACATAACATATACATCTATATGTCTTCCGTTGGAATTTCAGACCTCTTTTGGGACTGAGTACTGTTATATTTAGTGAATAGCTGCAGTTTGGTATGGCCTGGCTGTTCTTATTAACAGACAGCATGATGTTTAATTATCACAAGGCTGACTGAATACAATGTATATCTCTAGGATTTTCAATCTCGAATAGTTTTTTTTCCCAAATCCACTTTCCAGCTTCCCACATTATATGGAATATGAATATGAAGTGGTGCCATTCAAAAGTACAAGTTGTCCCTTAAAAAACAAGCCCTAATTTGGCTATGTGAACAAAAAAAACCCAAAAGTTATGTCTGCAAAGCATGGAATTCAAAAACAAAAATGAAAGAATAGAAAATGGCTGCGTCAGGGAGGGGTTAACTCTTGCACAATTGGCTCTAAGCACAGCTTCAGGCGAAGTGGTTTCAGTACACATCGACATGTTATTTTGCTGATGTCATTTTCATGCTGATTTCCTCGGGCTTTGTATAATCCTCTCCAGGGTGTCTGCAACAATGTCTGTTGAATAAGTGGCCATCTATTTTTTTTTTTTGCTATATGCCACTTGCATACCAAACCATGTATGCTGCTTTTTTTCTGGACTGGTAAGTAGGGTAGGCACCTGGCCAGTATTCCACCAGCATAGCTGGTATTTTGCCTCAGACTGCTGGTATCATTTAGCATTGAGCTCTATGGCTCAGTGGTTAGAGTCTTTGCCTTCAATGCAGAAGGTTGTGGGTTTGATACATGGCAGAGACAACTTTAAAATAGAGACTTAAAGGGGTTGTCTCCTATTGCTAGGATATGCCCCCATTGTCTTATAGGTGTGGGTTCCACCTATATCAAGAACGGAGCCCCACAAGGCGGTGGCTGGAGAACTCCGGTCTGGCCACCACCAAGCCGGCTCCCCATAGAAGTGAATGGGAGCTTACCGCGCAGTGCGCTCTCCTTCATTTTCAGGCCTCCGTTCTCGATATAGGTGCGGGTCCCAGTGGTGGGACCCGCACCTATAAGACAAAGGGGGCATATTCTAGTGATATGCCCCCATTGTCCATGATGACATAAACCCTTTAAAGGGGTTTTCTGAGACTTAAATAGTGACACCCCGGGACCACCGCCGATTAGCTGTTTGGGAAGGCAGTAGTGCTGCAGCCTTCTCACATCTTTTCCTAGGCAATATGAGGTCACGTTCATTGTTCACATGACCTAGGCGTAACTGAGCCCCATAGAAGTGAATGGAGCTTAGCTGCAATACCAAGCACAGCCACTATACAATATACGGCGCTGTGGTTTGTGAGCTGAGAGAAGGGCGTGGCCTTCTCAAACAGCTGTTTGGTGGAGGTCCTGAGCGACGGACCCCCACCATTCTGACACTGATGACCTATCCACAGGATAAACCATCAATATTTTGGGAAAACCCTATTAACAGCTAGGAAGCTGGCTTACATTTACAACTGGCGAAGGATCCGCCGAAGTTATGTAGCGTCCAGCGCCAGCTAAAGGGGTTATTAAGACCGGCGTTTGAAAAGCTGGTCTTAATAAATGTGCCCCTTGATGTCTGAAAAGGACCAGTCTCAGTCTCCATTGTCTTGCGTTGAGGAATTTAAAGTGCTACGGAGCCTAGACTTGAGGATCAGATTGATCACCTGCAAAAGAGGAAATATCAACATCCCTCAGAGGACATTGTGGATGCATACATTGTGTGTAGCGCAAACCTGTTCAAAAAAGGTTCAGAGCATAGTCTGATGTTAGGGTCCGCCCTGAGGTTGCATTGCAGAAATAGAAGTGTTAACCCCATGCCTGGATGCTTGTACAAGATTAACCTAGAGAAGTGCAGTGTAAGCAGGATTGCTTTAAAGGGGTTTTCCAAGTTATTTTTTTGTTCTTTATATGTTTCTAACTTGTCAGGTATAACAACTTTCCCATATACTTTGTGTTTCTAAGGCTGCTGGTTTCTCAGAGTTGACTGAGGGTCACATGACCTGTGATGTCAGCTTATCTCCCTAGTCTGTGATGTTTTGTGCACAAGCCTCAGAGTTCAGATAACAGTCTGTACACTAGACGTCACTGGCCACGCCCCCTTTCTTTGCTCCTGCTATCTCCCTGGATTCCTTCAGATAAAACATTAACCCCTTCAGCCAGAACACACTGAGGGCTCAAGGCTTTACAACAAATAGTAGCTGCAGCAGTGAGAGGAGACAAATGCTGGGCAAGGAGCTATAAATGAATTGTATTGTACAAGAACAGGTAGGGAGAATTTCCTGTGTGTATCAGCAGTGTCATTGTACAGCTGGGACTTGTAGTCCTACACATACAACATGCTGCTGAGTATTCTAGCAGGCAGACATGTCACTCAGCACTTGTATTCACTGACATTGCAGAGCAGGGGGAGGGGCAGAGATTGTTATTACTGCAGGTAAACAAAGGCCAGAAGAGAACCAGGGAAATGAGGAAATATAGATTTTTTTTGCCTAAAACTTGCTGAACTTAGAACCAGATTTACAGTGCTATATTTTTTTTTCATAACTTGGACAACCCCTTTAAAGAAACTTTTGGCCTATTTAACTACCTTTACAAGAAATGTACATGCTGTAAACTGTAACTGATGTTCTGATACTTCACTCTTCAGTAAAGAACTGTTCTGCAAAACTGCCTCATCATTGCTTCCTACATCGCTGAACAGGACCCTGCCGTGCACTTCACATTTCGTCACCATCAAGGACACCCAGCACCATCATTATGCATTAGAATTCAAAGACCAAGGTGTGCCCGAGGGGAAGAAAGGTGTGCCCTTCCTGTCACAGCATAGCACATGGGAGCATCAGAGTGAGTACCAACTACAACCTCCTCCTCCTAAGTTACTCCTAAGTTCTTAGTTTGTGGCTAGAAGTTTCTTTAATATTCATAGAACACAAAATATAAAACATACTCCAAAGCTTTTTTTTTTATTTCTTATTGGCATTTGTGGTATTTACCCCCCCCCCCAAAAAAAAACAAAACAAAAACACAGCAAATGCTGGGTATGATACTTTTTATACTGCTTTTCTATAGAATTTAAAAAATGTCGGAAAAAAACACATACACAATGTTACAAAAAAAAACCACCACAAAATGTTTGTAAAAAAATAGCCATTAAAGTTCTTTTAAAAAGGTTTTTGTTTTTTTTTACAAGCATGTAAAAGCTGAAAAAAGTATGTATGTGAAGAATGGTTGTTGCAAACATACTTTGTCATAGATATTTTATACCTTTGCATCTTCCTTTGACCCCTTTAGTGACCACTCATACACCTTTTTACGGCGGTCACTAAGGGACCTTAAGCTGGGCCACCGCTTTTTCACAACAGCCCGGTCTAATCGATACACAGGTACCCTGTGCAGCAGAGAACGGGGGCTCGGCTCTCACATGAGAACTGCGCTCCTGCTCTAACAACCCCATACCTCCCAACTTTGGAAACGGACAAAGAGGGACAAATTGTGCAGCGCTGCAAATTTTTTCACCACTAGGCAACGCCTCTAACTCCGCCCAAAACATAACTATACACTTAATCCCACCCAGTCCCCTTACTGCCCCACATAGTAATTATTCCCCAGTTATGTGCCCCCAGTAATATGACCAGCTGTCCCCCCAGTAATATGCCCTGTTATGTGCCCCCAGTAATATGCCCACATTGTGCTCCCCTGTAATTTGCCCACATTGTGCCCCCCTGTAATACGCCCACATTGTGCTCCCCAGTAATGTTGTGCTCCCACTAATGTGCCCTCATTGTGCTCTGCGGTTTATGTTGTGCCCCCAGTAATATGCCCACATTTGTGCTCCCCAGTAATGTTGTGCCCCTAGTAACTTGTCCACATTGTGCCCCCAGTAAGTTGTCCACATTGTGCCCCCCGTAATATATTGTCCCCAGTAATATGCTCACATTTGTGCTTCCCAGTAATGTTATGCCCCCAGTCAGAGGCGTAGCTAGAGGTTCAGCACATGTGGGGGGCGAAACATACTTGAGTGGGCCCCCACTTATTGGCTTCCCAAACGCACGTTTCCAACTTCACAGGCACATACTACTAGTTGTGGTTATAATATTGTATTATAAAGATGACTGTATAAACTGCTAGATCATCTATGCTGTTAAGTACAGTACAATAGACTTTCTACATACCCTAGTCTAAATACTCTACCACATAATGCAGTAAAATATAGGAGTAATAGGAGTAAAAAAACAAGGGACTCCTATGTTAAAGGAAACCTGTCCCCAGTTTTTACATCACTAAACTAACAGTCCCCTGCCCCCATCAGACCTCAGATCAGCGTATTGTGCCCCATCAGACGTCATGTCAGCGTATTGTGCCCCCATCAGACCTCAGATCAGACCAGTGTGTCCCCATCAGACCTCAAATCAGCGTATTGTGCCCCCATCATACCTCAGATCAGCGTATTGTGCCCCCATCAGACCTCAGATCAGCAGAATGTTCCCCCATCAAACCTCAGATCAGCAGAATGTGCCCCCATCAGACCTCAGATCAGCAGAATGTGCCCCCATCAGACCTCAGATCATCAGAATGTGACCCCATCAGACCTAAGATCATCAGAATGTGCCCCCATCAGACCTCAGATCAGCTTAATGTGCCCCCATCAGACCTTAGATCAGCTTAATGTGCCCCCATCAGACCTCAGATCAGCATATTGTGCCGCCATCAGACCTCAGATCAGCAGAATGTGCCCCCATCAGACCTCAAATCAGCAGAATGCGCCCCATCAGACCTCAGATCAGCAGAATGTGCCCCCATCAGACCTCAAATCAGCAGAATGTGCCCCTATCAGACCTCAGATCAGCAGAATGTGTCCCCATCAGACCTCAGATCAGCAGAATGTGCCCCTATCAGACCTCAGATCAGCAGAATGTGCCCCCATCAGACCTCAGATCAGCAGAATGTGCCCCCATCAGACCTCAGATCAGCTTAATGTGCCCCCATCAGACCTCAGCTCAGCAGAATGTGCCACCATCAGACCTCAGATCAGCTTAGTGTGCCCCCATCAGACCTCAGATCAGCATATTGTGCCGCCATCAGACCTCAGATCAGCGTATTGTGCCGCCATCAGACCTCAGATCAGCAGAATGTGCCCCCATCAGACCTCAAATCAGCAGAATGCGCCCCATCAGACCTCAGATCAGCAGAATGTGTCCCCATCAGACCTCAGATCAGCAGAATGTGCCCCTATCAGACCTCAGATCAGCAGAATGTGCCCCCATCAGACCTCAGATCAGCAGAATGTGCCCCCATCAGACCTCAGATCAGCAGAATGTGCCCCATCAGACCTCAGATCAGCCCACCCAGCCACATAAGGTTGAAATAAAAACCTTTCTTACCTGTCCTGCGCTGCGGTTGCCCGATGCTTCAGGTCTTAGTGTGCGTGGGCCAGGGAAGTGAGTGGAGCGACGGACCGGAGGGCAGCCGCAGCGCAGGACAGATAAGAAAGGTTTTTATTTTAACCTTATGGGGCTGGGTGGGCTCATCTGAGTCTGATGGGGGTCCCTACATACAAGTGATCGCTTCCATAATGGAAGCGCTCACTTGTATTCGCCTGATTGTACTAAGGCCTCTCTGGTGCAGCCTACTGGTCAATGTTATTTATTTTTTTATTCTTAGCTGTCATAAAAAAAACTTAATAGCAAGCGATCAAAAAGCGTCATTTACTCCAAAATGATACCAATGAAAACTACAAGTCGTCCCGCAAAAATCAAGCCCTCACACAACTCCATAGAAAGAAAAATAAAAAAAGTTATGGGTCTTGGGCAGTGGTGATGCAAGAACATTTTCTTCCTTTTGAAAAAAGGGGTTTTATTCAACAAAAGTAGTAAAACGTAAAAAAAAAACAAAAACAACTATATGTATTTGGTATTGCTGTACTGACCCAGAGAATTAAAATATTATGTTATTTTAACTAAAAAAGGAACTCCGTAAAATTTAAAACGCAGTGCCAGTATTGCTGTTTTTCCCATCTCCCTTCCAGAAAGAGTTAATAAAAATTAATCAGTAAGTTATGTGTACTCCAAAATAGCGCCATTAAAAACTACAACTTGTCCCACAAAAACCAAGCCCTCATACAGCTATTTAGACAGAAAAATAAAAAAGTTATAGCTCTTGGAAGGCGACGATGAAATAAAGGAAGAAAAACGCTTCGTCAGTAAGGCCTTAAAACAGGCTGGTCACTGAAGGGGCAAAGAGTTGCTGTCACCTCTCCTGACGTCTTCTTCAGTAAATATTTGCATTCTTCATAAAATAATAATTCTGGAGCATTGTTTTTATCTATACTATTTATTATCCAGTTCCTCTGTTATTCCTCTTGGCAAATGTATGAATACATTGACAACTGGCCATTAGTGTTATTCTTGTGCAGCACTGTCAGTACGGATTGGACAGTGTCAGGCTGTGTGGGGGGGGCAAGAGTAATAATAACAACCAGTTGATATAATCATATGTTGGCAGGAAAAATAACTGAGGAATGGCACTTCTATGAAAATATACTTCAGAAATGGCATGTGAAATAGATATTATTAGTGATGCAGACGTGTGTATCAGTTGTATGTATTATTATAGCGTTTACAAGAATATTTGGTTATTAGTGTAGGATTATGCCGAGGATTATACCGAGGATTTTATATTTTAATGCAAATTTGACCCTGGAGATCTGTGTTTTCAATTAAAGTCTAATTACAGGCTGGAAATAATCAGTTCACCCGATCTAAGCATGAAGTCCAAGGGGCTGCAGGTTATTTGATTTGTAAAGTGTGGACCCCCCTGTGAAAGCTGCCACTGTCTCTGAATTCTACGATGGTTCATTACAGCTCTTCCTTATCCATGGCTGTTAGAGATGAGCGAATCATTCAAAATTTTATTCGCCGAACGTTCGTCAAACTTTTTATAAGATTCGTATATTCGGCGAATATATTCGTTGAATCTGCGTACAAAATATACGTTATTATGTGGTGTTTAGCGAACATTCACGCCCTAATAACGAACTTTCAGTTTTAAAAGGTATGCAACTTCTTTGAACACATACACATGAGCGTACAAATTGCGTACGAAAATGACGGGCTTTGCTGGAGAGGAATGGTGGAGCAGGAGAAATGCTCTGAGTCTGATCCCTGGATACTGTATCAGCAGATGACAGCAGATCATCCGTCTGAGACTGAGATGAGCGTGCCATCCACTCCACTATGTCATCCACTTTCTCATCCACTACAATTTTGTGCCTTGGTGGGTTAGCCTGGTGGAACAGTGGACAAGTATTGCGAATACAACAAGTAGAAGCTTCGGCTACAAGTCCTTTGGCACTTCTGCCCTGTGCCATCTTCTACCTTTTTTTTTAGAGTTTGAGGTCTGGCTGGAACTGGACCTCTTTTGCTTATCCATTCCAGACATTTTTCATTTCACTCTGTGGCCCTGCAGCTGGTCTTTGTCTTTGTCCCTGTCTCTCTCCCTGTCTTTCTCTCCCTGCCTGATTAATTACTAGCCCTGCGCTGGCCCTGCACTTGCCCTGCAGTATCCCTGATGTGTAATATGGATTCCCTGAACAATTACATCCCAATTTCAACAACACAGGTCTCAGTTTCTCAGAACTTCACACACAGTGCTTTGGCTCGTCTCAGCAGTCGCAGCAAAAGTGATGTGTCACAGGCTTACTGAGAGTGAGCCAATCAGAGCAAGCCCTGCCCACTAGGTCAGGTGACCGCTTTCTTCCCAGGCTTTTGCGCACGAATAACGAACTAACAGTAAAAGTTTGCTAATTACTTGAATTCGTACGCAACAGCGTATAGAGTAACTTATACGTAGCATTAGCGTACAATTTATCGGACAAGTACACGTAGCGAATGCATAGAAAGCCTTAGGAACATTTTCGAATCTTAACAGAGCGAATCTCCAAATATTCGGATTCGCTTCGCAGCTGAAAATTTCCAAGATTCGATACGAATCAACGAATCGACGAATAGATTCGCTCATCTCTAATGGCTGTATTTACAATACTGCAGGCTGCTAATCCCAAAGCATCCCCTGCTTGTTCATTGTCTGTACAGAACCTGTTCTGGCGATTTGCATAAAGGCTCATACATACGAATGTATTTATTGCCTGCACCTGATCTGCTTTTTTTGCCAGTCGGATGCAGACCCATTCACTTCAGTGGGGCCACGAAAGATGTAGAGAGCACACCATGTGCTGTCTGCATCCATATGTCTGTTACGTGACATCCATGTCTTATTCTTGTCTGCATTACGGACAAGGATAGGACTGTTTTGTGCCATTGTAAGATACCATAAGGCCAGGGCCAGTGATATACTACGGCACTGGTATGGGGCCCATG
The DNA here is from genome assembly GCA_900303285.1 of Rhinella marina. Classification (NCBI taxonomy): domain Eukaryota; kingdom Metazoa; phylum Chordata; class Amphibia; order Anura; family Bufonidae; genus Rhinella; species Rhinella marina. Next base: position 15,450 of record ONZH01027717.1, read on the forward strand.
GTGGTCATGGGGTGAGTGAACTCCTTCTGCTTCCTGAGATAAATCCACAACATTTTCCTGCAGTCGCCACTAGGGAGAGCTTGGTCAAAGAGAATTCTCAGTTTTCATTGACTTCTATGGTAACTGTATAAATTCCTATGCACTAAGCTCCCTCTAGTGGTGGCTACAGAGTTTTATGATATTCTGTGTGAGGGGAAGCCATGGTTTAGATCTATATAGTGGATATTTATCAATGTGTTTATGCCAGTTGTCTGATGTGAATACATTGGGAGTTCTGGTGTTTAGAACGTGACTGCTACAGTAAATTGCGCCGCAAAACCGCTAAGACCAATGATTGGCTGCAGCAGTCACATGCATTATACAGGCACTTCACTGCTGCAGACATGTGAAAAAAGCCCATCTGAGGGTGTCAGACCTGTAATCAGTTTATCATAGTTATCTGCAATGCAGCGCGCTCCAGCCTGGCCGGGGGTCTGCTGTCGTGTACTGTGTGTGATGTTGTGAGTATGGGTCAGTAGAATTGCGGTTGTCACACAGACCATGTGTCACAGACCGAACACAACTATCTGAAACCCATTGTGATACAAATCTGAAGCATTTTGGTACCAAAACTGGTGGAAAAAATGAAATATTGAACACAATCACAGCCAAAACTAACTGAACTTGTGCGCAAAACGATCAGTTTTTTCCTGAACAGACCCTGAGAGAGTCCGTAACGTTCGTGTGAAAGAAGCCTTCACACGAGAGAGTTTTCCGCGTGGGTGTAATGCATGACGTGAACGGATAGCACCCACACAAATTTTTTTTTTTCACGCATCAGTTCTGCGTTGTGTAAGAATTGCAGCATGTTCTATGCTATTCTATGTTTTTCACGCAGCCCTGGTCCCATAGAAGTGAATGGGGCTTCAGTGAAAAATGCATTGCATCCTGAAGCAAGTGCGGATGTGTTTTTCACCGATGGTTGCTAGGAGATGTTGTTTGTAAACCTTCAGTTTTTTATCACGCGTGTGAAAAACGAATCAAAACACATTGCACCCGCGCAGAAAAAACTGAATAACTGAACGCAATCACAGACAAAACTGACTGAACTTGCTCACAAAATGGTGCAAGTTTCCCTGAACGCATCCTGAACGCATCCGTATCATTCGCATGAAAGGGGCCTTAGGATATGGGATCTACATATTTTATCTGTATAATCCCTCGGTTTGTGGGGTCCATTACCATTATCTACTATGGCATGATGAGCGCGTCCTTGCTGATGAACATGGCGACAAGAGACACAATTAGGAAAGAGCTCACGTTGCCAATTACAACAAATCACAGTATGTAACGACGAGCATGTGATACCTATTTCCAGCTAGCTTCATAAAAATATCATGCTATTTGCAACGTCCTCTTCAGAGCTCTGGTTCTTGGGAAGCTGGGATGCTGGTGAGTACAAAGAGAGAATCGTGTACAGATGTAGCAGTGCTGAATGTGTTTTTTGACTCTTTTAGGCTAGGGCTACACGGAGAACCTGTCGCGGCCAGGATCGCTGAGTAGCGGGGCTCCCATAGAAATGAATGGGATCGCTGCGGCAGTCGCAAGAAGTCCAGCCGTGTTGGATTTCTTGCGACTGCTGCAGCAATCCCATTAACTTCTATGGGAAACCCTACTATTCAGCGATTTTGGCCGCGGCAGGTGTCTCCGTGTAGCCCTAGCCTTAGTGGTGCATTGTAAGGCCTCATGTTGATATTTCAGTCCACTGTGTATTGTGCCTTTCCTCTTTTATTCCTCCTAGGAATGTACTGTAGGAATAAATTTACAACCAGGTGTTATGCCTTAGGGCTCATGCACACAACCGGTGGATATTTTGCAGTCCGCAAAACACCAGCCATGTACATTCTGTATTTTGCGGAATGGAACAGCTGGCCCCTAATAGAACAGTCCTATCCTTGTCTGCAATGCGGACAATAATAGGACATGTTCTATTTTCTTGCGAAACGACCATGCGGACATAGAATGCACACTGAGTCATTTCCACTTTTTTGCTGCCCCATAGAAATGAATGGTTCGGCATACGAGCTGCAAAAAAAGGACACAAAAAATATGTTTGTTTGCATGAGCCCTTAGGCTAGGGCTACACGGCGACAGTTGTCGCACGGCCCTATCCCTGAGTAGCGGGGATCCCATAGAGATGAAAGGGATGCCGTGGCAGTCGCAAGAAATCCAAAACGAATGGATTTCTTGCGACTGCCACAGCATCCCATTCATCTCTATGGGATCCCCGCTACTCAGGGATCGGGCTGCCGTGCGACAACTGTCGCCGTGTAGCCCTAGCCTTATTCAGAGATTCAGTGTTCAGTTAATGATTTCCTTGAGTGATTTTGAGTCAAAACCAGATGCAGCTCTAAACACACAACACTTGAAAATCTTTCCCTTAGGACTCATGCACACGACCGTATGTATTTTGCGGTCCGCAAAAAACGGATCCTCAAAAAATACGGATGACGTCCGTGTGCATTCTGTATTATGGAACAGCTGGCCCCTAATAGAACAGTCCTATCCTTGTCCTTAATGCGGACAATAATAGGACATGTTTGCAGAACAAAAATACGGACATACAGAAAAGGAATGCATACAGAGTAACTTCCGTTTTTTTTGTGGACCCGTTGAAATGAATGGTTCTACATACGGTCCGCAAAAAAACGGAACAGACACGGAAAGACACGTTCGTGTGCATGAGCCCTTAGGCCTCGTTCACACTTTAGGGTCAGTGATTTTGAGCCAAAACCAGAAGTGAAGCCAAGGTATAATGTAAAGATCTGCACCTATGCTGTGGTTTTGACCCGCACCTAGTTTTGGCTCAGAAATCACTGATGGAAATCACTGACCAAACACTGAAGTGTGAACGAGGCCTTATACCTTATCTCTGTGGAGGCTCCAATCCTGGTTTTGGCTCCCAATCGCTGATGGAAATCACTTACCGAACCCTGACTGTTTGAATAAGGCGGATCAGATGCGGATCCATTCACTTCAATTGGGCCGTAAAAGATGCGGAAAGCACACCGTGTGCTATCTGCAACTGTATGTCCATTCCGCAGCCCGCGCAAAAAACATTTCCTATTCTTGCCCGTATTACAGCTCTATAGAGCGCTATAATTCTGTTCCGCAAAATACAGAATGCACATGGCCGGTATCCATGTTTTGCGAATACGCAATTTGTGGCCAGCAAAAAACAGCTATGGCTGTGTGCATGAGCCCTAAGGCATTACGTACCATTCCCCTTGTCAAAGGGATGTGTCCCAGCACAATATGATAAAGTCATCACTGGAGGACGTGAAACTGTGTAGGGATGCACCCTTCCCCCATCTCATAACACCTAGTTAATTTATTCATAATGTTCTAAAAGGAATAACAGAGGAACAGCGTTTTATGGAAAAGATGGGACTAGTGACGTTAATTCTCATGCAGTGAGCAGTGTGGGTTGGAGATGGACAGATTTTAGGGGGAGGCTATGTGTTTATCTTTCTCTCTGCCCACCTCGTGGCGTCTTGCCCAGAACAGGTGAAATCTAGAAAGAGTACGAGAGCCAGGACATCTGGAGCCTGTGAATAGCTGTGGGCTGATCATCACAATGTTTTTGCTTGAGTTTCTCTACATATTCACGTGTACGGTATGTTTCGCTGTGAGAATAAACTTTACAGTTTTCATGTAGAATAATTCTACATAAAAATCTGTCCTGATCTTGAGTTACATCCAGTATTACAGTCCAGAGCTGCATTCACAATTCTGCAGCCTCAGAGCTGTAATTTACTGAGAACACTTAGTCAAACCAGAACTAACATGAGAATACAAAATCTTACCAGGAAATCTACGGCTCCACATAAAATTCAATCTTTATTTAATAAATAGCATAAAATATACATATAAGTTTAAAATTCATCCACACTACAAGTGGAATCAGGAAAGACTGTGGGGACACCTGGTGGCCAAAACTTATAATGGGCGTCAAACACAAACCATTTATCAGCTAAGGCTTCTCTCACATTGCCTGCAAGAGTCCGGCAGGCTGTTCTCTGCTCTCCAGATCTGTATTGTCGGACAGTATTTGTCCGGCCGAATCCAGCCATATTTGCCAGGTAGTGGCCGGATCTTTGCTGGACCCTATTAGAGTCAATGGGGTCGGCAGGCCATTCCGGTACCGTATATGGTCAGAACAGCCTGCTGGAATTCCATAGCCTTAGTTTGCCAGTTAGTTTCCCTGTATTAAAAGGTGGTATAAACAGATCACTTAAAGGGGTTCTCCAGGAATTAAGAAAATGTAAATACTTAAATATTGTTTTATAATTAAATATATTTACAAATACCTTTCATTAGATATGGTGGCTCATTTTTGTCTAGGCAGCAATCATTAGGAGAAATAAAAATGGCCTCCGTTCCTAATAGTGTACATAAAACCTGTCTTAATTATACAGGAGGACAAGTTACTTCACAACTCTGAGGTAAAGAGCTGCCTCATCCTACTCTCTGCTCTGCTTGTCAGGGGATTATGATCCTGAATACAGCTGATAAGAACTTTATCTAAATCTCTGGGGGATTTAGTTCATGAGGAGACATAAAGTACAGAGGAGACGGGACAGGGCAGACTGTGGTAATGGAGACTGAATACAAGTGCTCTCATTAGTCACCCCCGCCTCCTCTCATGTCTCCTCATCATCCCCATTCCCACAGAAATTCACCTGTATTCAGGATTATAATCCCTGACAAGCAGAGCAGAGAGGAGGATGAGGCAGCTCTTTACCTCAGTGTTGTGAAGTAACTATGTCCTGCTGTGTGATTAGGACAGGTTTTGTGTGCACTGTTCGGACGGTCTTCAGAGTCAAGGGCCGCATTTGAGGCTCCCATAATGCAGAGTAATCAAGACTTAGGGCTCTTGCATACGGCCCTTGCCCAGCCCGTGCCTGTATTGATGCCCACAAACAGCTGGTCTGCAATATTTGGGCACCGGCCATGTGCTCACCGCATCACAGATACAAACCCCATTCACCCAGTCTGGTGAGGTCCAGTTCGGAACGGAGGCATGGACCCTATGGAAGCACTCCGTGCCTCCGCACCATGTTCTATTTTTTGAGGTGCAGACAGATCATGTACCCATTCAAGTTTGAATGGTTATGGATCCATCTGCAAAAACCGCCACAGATGTTGCAAATTGCGGTCCCCAATGCATGGAACAGGCCGTGTTCATTGAGCCCTTAGGTATAGGTTGGCAGAGGTAGAAACTGCAACCAGAACCTGGAGTCTCTCAGGGCCCAAAGAACAGTATTACAAATGGAACGTGGTAGGTGGAGGCCCTTACTCATTTTGCATTGAGGGGTCCCAGAGCTTCAAGTTATACCTAAGAAAGTCATAGCTAGGCTTTAAGTTAGGCTGAGTTCACACTTAAGTTTTTTGGGTCAGTTATTTCCATCAGTTTGTTGTGAGCAAAAAAAAACAGCTGCAGGTCAAAAACACTAAACAGATGCAGATCTTTCCATCATACTCGATTTCTCTGTAGGCTTCACTTCTGGTTTTGGCTCACAATCACTGATGGAAATCACTGATCAAATCTAAAGTGTGAACTCAGCCTTACCATGGGAAACAGACTTCTGTATCAATACCCTGGTTCTCTACAGCCCCTTTCACTACGGCCCTGCTGGTGGTCCAATTGGTTAATCAACCACTGGCATGGAAGGTGTTTTTTTGGCATTGTACGTACTCAGTGTGCCACCGTCTGTAGATCGGTCTGTAGTATTATTTCATTAAACTTTTAATTGGAGATCAATCTGATTAAGTTGTGTTAGAAATCAAACACACTATGCTCTTTCAAGAATTTGGCAAATAATATTATATTAAAAGCCTCCACTTTGAAGCACCTTCGAGGACTCCACAGACGTCTCTTCACGAAGGGAATATTTTTTACTACGGAGTCTAATAGACTCTTTTCAATAAGGACCCAAGCTAAGGCAAGCATTTTGTTATAAGATGCAACTGGGTCTGTAAACATTGAGGAGCACTGTAACAGGTATCATTTGATTCTCCGTCTTGAGCCAGCCGTGCTTCATTCTCTTTCTATTGCAGATGGCTCAATCTGATTAAGTTGTTTACTTAGAATCAAACACACTATGCTCTTTCAAGAATGCACATGGTAATAAAACAGTCCAAGCTGACTGTTGAATAACACGGGCTCCACAGACGTCTCACGAATGTCTATTATTTATTAAATAGGCTCACATGTTAGTTGTGATTAATAGCAGCTCAATTTAAGAGACATGGAGAGCAACAGATTCCATTGTTGGGATGCATAAGCAGTGTTCGTGTCTTCTTCATGGAACTCTGATTTCAGTGTGGACCACTCTGAGCCGTGAAATAATAGGGCTTACAGAATTAGCTGATTTATGCCACGAGCCTAAGTAGTAGACGTAGGAATGTAATAACATTTTGCGGGTCTGTGAGCATGTGTATTATATGCCTAAATTCGTAAGGAAAAAGGTTCAGTCACTAAACATAACAGAGAAGGATCTTTGGGGATTAGCAGCTCAGATTATTCCCGAGGTTGCAGTTAATCAAAATCTATTCATCCCAAATGATGGAATTAAGGGATCACAGTTAACTCTTTGCAATTCTTCATAGGATAGCTGTTGTTTCATTACTTGTGTCCATAGCAGTGCACTGTTGGGACTGAAACATGCACTGCAATGGATATACAAGTAAAGAAGGACTGTAGATCCCTTACTTCCTATATCTATCTATCTATCTATCTATTCTATCGTCTATCTATCTATTTATCTATCTATCTACTTCTTTTACTTGTGTCATATCATAGCAGTGCACTGTGAGGGGCGAAAATGTTGCACTGCTATGGATTTTTGTGAAGAATAGCCAAGAGGACTGTGATCCCTTCTTCCTATAGTTTGGATGATACACATAGTTTCAGATTACTGAACTTCAGCCAAACCACCAATTTTGTTGGGCCAAGGTGACAATCTAATGTGTATTGGGTTGCTCTGAATAACCGCGCCCTTCCCCCGCCCATGTCGGGGAAAAAAACATCAAGCACAATGGATTTCGATGCCCTGTGGGACACTATCTGGTTTATTCCAGATGCTGGAGGGCCCTGCTCAAGATTGTCTGTAAGGGAGACATTAAAATATACCATCCATACAACCTACCGTTACTTGTTGAAGCACAGTGGAAGTATAGTTCCAGGGGCGGAACACAGAAGCAGAGGGCCCCTGTTGCAAAAGTATTGATGCCTTGGGTCCCCCATCCCAGCCAAATGGTTTCAATACTTGAACCATAGTCATCCCTCCGGGTAACATTACATACAGCAATACAAAGAAAGTAGGTATTGAATCCAGGCCAGGCTGAAGGCTACCAATTCACACCTATGAAGCACTACGAATCCGGCTGGACACAACATGCCCACATATTGCCAGGTATAATAATACCCCCTTGTAGATGCTTGGCCCCTCATAGTGCCCCAGTGATGTATATAATGCCCCACTTGTAGATTGCCCCCATAGTGGCACAGTATATATTGCCCCTGCAAGATGTGTCCAGGATGCTCTCCATAGTGCAGTCTACCCCATCCTAAACATAAAGCAGGTAATAATAATACCCCTTGTGAGATGCCCCCTATTGCCAGTATATTAGCCATGGACTAGTGCCCTCTATGTAATTTCCCCTTTGTAGATGCCCCTATAGTGCCGTCCAGTATATGTAATGCCCCCTTGTCACATGCCCCCTTGTATTGCCCTATATAATAAAGCCCCCTTTTGTAGATGCCCCATGTAGCCATAGATATAAACCCCCTTGTACATGCCCCATATGAGCTAGTATAGATTAATGCCCCCCCCTGTAGATGCCCCATAAGTGCCTTCCCTCCATCTGCCCAGTAGTGCTGATAATGCCCCCTATATAGATATGCCCCCATAGTGCCCTCCATCTGTGCCAGTATATAATAATGCCCCTAGTCCCTCCTGTAGATGCCCTAGAAAGCCCCAATAGTGCTCGCTCCATCTGTGCCAGTATATAATGCCCTGTTGTAGATGCCCCCATAGTGCTTCCTCCATCTGTTGCCAGATATATAATGCCCCCTTGTAGATGCCCCCATAGTTCTTCCTCCATGTGCAAGTAGTCGCTTAATGCCACCTTATAGATGCCCCCATAGAGCTCCTCTCCCCCGTGTGTGCCAGTACCTCCATGCCCGCTAGTAGATGCCTAGTGCTCCTTTCCCCCGTGTGTGCCAGTAAATGCCCCCTCCATACTGGGCAAAAGCGTAACGTTATAAAAAAAAAAAAAAAACAGTTCTACTTACCTCCATGAGCCTGTCAGCGATGCGATGCAGGCCTCTTCCGGGCCTGTGTTCCGCGCTGTTCGGCTCAGGCGGCGCGATGACGTAATTGACTGAGCCGGCCTCTGATAGGCTGCAGGCACTAGGCCTGCAGCCTATCAGAGGAGCAGGTAAGGGAAACGCCTCTCCCCTGCCCTGCAATCATCTGTATCGCTGTCCTGAGGACGGCGATACAGATGAATATGGAGATGAGCACTTCCACAATGGAAGCGCTCATCTCCTACCGCCGTCAGACCTCCCACGGGCCCCCCTGCCGCACTGGGCCCCTGTGCAGCCGTGGCATCTGTCAGCAGATTTGTACCTATGAAACTGGCTGACTTGTTACACGTGCACTTGGCAGCCCCCTACACTAACATTTATATAAATTTATATAGTGACACGATACACAAATAGGAATAGTTGAATGAAGGTCCAAAGCATCCAGTCTAGTCATGCACGCAGGACTAGGTTACAAGAACGACACCAATTTTGGGGGCTTCACCATCCACCTACCCTGATGAGTATTTGATAATGCAATCCAATCTAGGCTTGCAACTCTCTGTTTTTAAAGGGGTCTTTCCATGAAAAATATTCTACAGTTTTCAAACCAGCCCCTTGATCTGAATACTTTTGTAGTTGCATGTAATTAAACATCTAGTATAGTGACTGAGTTATTCAGGAATGAGGAAGGCACAGATTGTGCCGAAATGCATCACTAATATGTGGCAATAAATTAAGCATTTCAAAAGAAATGAAGAAGAAGTGAGTGAAGGTCCTCCTTTATCGCTGGTTTAATATGATAGTCAGGGCAGGCAGTGGATGATCAGTGTCAATGAACAGGCAAATGCACAGTACATGGGCAGACAAACAGATAAGCATACCTTTATTGGAACACTGGAACCTAGAGTTCAGGCAGCCTTCACCTGGAGAAGGTGCCTTAAATAGACACAAGTAACCAGCCAAGCAACTACAATGCACAAACTGGCCCTTTAAGAGCTGGGAAGTGCATGCACACCCTGGAGACAGTCCTGGAGGCCTTCACAGAGGAGCACAGACAGCGATCTGCAGAGATTACACGGGGCGCCGGTGATGTGTAGTAAGGGTGAGCGGATCCCGGCTGCTGGCTTACGAGAAAAGGGGTGAGTAACTTGGCATCTGTGCCGGCCCAAGGGAGTGATACAGAAGAGAGCATGGTCCTGTCAGTATTTACTCACCCAAAAGGTTCACTTTAAATATGAACTGTGTCTTATGCAAGATACAGTAAGGAACATTATTCTGTCATTGCAATTTACTGAGGGAATGCCTTTGGCTGTGTACACTGCTAGCAAGCAGTTTGGATTTTGTCAGTATCTTTTTTGGAACACAGAAAATAGTATTGCATTTCCAAAGGTCCACATCAGACTGACCTCTTGTACCTACTACCTTGTATTTCTGGCAACAACACCCGAACTAGTGATATTTATTGTGTTCCTGCAGTGATAACCTTTACATGTCATGACATGCAGGTTGTATCAAAGCTAAAGGTTCTCACTGATCTGGTTGGAAATAAGAACTTTGTAGTTTCACTCAAACACATCCCCATCTGTTCTTTGCCTTAAGTGTGTGCAACCTGGGCACATCATGTCACTACTGAATGGATGCTTCTGGACCCAATAGCCTGGGCACTGGAATCTTGCAACTTTGATCCTTCGCTCGAACCACTGAATAGGCAACCAAAGGGATATGGCATTAATGTAAGGAACCATCCAACCCAAGTCAGCGCTGCAGTTGGGTTCTTGCTCCAGAATTTGCTGCCCCCACCACTGCTGTTGCCTCAAAAGTGGGCATTACTAGAATATATGCTATCACATACACTTAATGGTCACATACAATTAGTGGTACAGGTATAAGGGTTTCAAAGTAACCTAAAGTCTACCAAACTTACAAACAGGATCACAAGAAGCTGAACCAATAACCTCTTCTAGTTGCACAGTAATAGAATCATTCTAGATGAAAGATGAAACCATCTAGGATGATTTACACAGGGATGTGGTCCGGGGGCAATGGAGAAAAGGAAATCTACTGAAATAACATGGGGGCACTAGGACCTTCAGGGTGGATAATTATATGGAGCTATCAAGCAGCACCTGAAAGGGGCTTAAATGAGGTATGCCCCTGGTGTTTGATGATACAATAAGTGATACTCTTTAGAAGACCCCTTAAAGGGGTTGTCTGGGTTGAGAGCTGAACCCAGACTTATCCCCATTTTCACCCCTCCAGCCCTTCTGATATGACCATCGGAGCCTTTGCTGAATAGTGCAGGGAAAAAAACATATTATGGAGATCCGGTGATGTACCGAGCTCTCCATGGGTAGTCATAGTTGGAGGCTTCCCCCTAGCAGTGAGCCTTGTGATGTCACCGGCACTAATGGGCGGGCTTTGGCACTGCCCTAGCCTGTAAAACGGCTAGGGCAGCACTAAAGCCCACCCATCAGAGCCGGTGACATCACAGGGAACACTGCAGGGTGGAAGCCTCCGGTGCTCATATCAGGGGAGGCGGAGGGGTGAACATGGGGCTATGTCCAGGTTCAGCTCGGAACCCGGACAACCCCTTTAAATATTAGGGGCAAAAAATACAATTTTTCCTCTATGGTTCCAGCTGATAGAATAAGGAAAGGTATGCACATACTAGTTTACTATTTCTATTGCAAGGTTTCTTTCACTAAAAAGTCTTTTCACATAAGCATTTGTATGAGAGCCCTCAGGGCTGTGAGCTCCGGCTATATACTCTAGTCATATGAATGGAGTTTTTGCATAATTATTATCAACTTTTCCTCACTGCATTTCTAATGCCCTCTGTTATCGGTAGAGCAAAGATAGCACTTCTTAACTTTACATTTTATTCAGTCCTATAATTTTCTCACGCTGTCTGCCTACAGGTAGTCTATAAAATTTCCATGGAAACTGTATTTCTTGTAAGACATGGAAATAGATGATAAATGAAAGATGTTGCACTATGCTACAGGTGGTGGAATATTCCCAAGGTGTGTTAGATGAAGCAATGCCATTTTTTTCTTGGGGCGTGTAGGGACTTTGAATGTCTTTTTGTAAAGCACTTTATTAGAGCTTCTCATCCTACCTCTGGTCTCCCTGTCCCAGTCCTGCCTCCCTAAATGTATAAAGGAGCTTACTAAAAATAATGTGACAGAGTGCTACTAATGTTGACTGATCCATTAAAAACAATAAAACATGACAAGGTAAGGTGCTGCACGTTTTGAGAGTGAACTACTCTCTTCATCAGGCTCATGACTGGTTAATGCTGGGAAAATAGAGAGGGAAGTGGGGCTGCAGCTATAAAGTGACAGGAAGTATACAGGAACATAGTACACTTACAGTCGGTAATGAAGGTTGCAGCCTTGCTCCTCTCCCTATTTTTTCTAGCACTAACAAAAGGTGCTGGGAAGGCACAGTGGAGTGTTATGCCTTATTCACAGTGATCCACATACGTGTGCTGTACGTGTTCTCCACAGAACGCACGTACCCATTCATTTTAATGTGTGTATTCACACATCTGTGTTTTAGCAGGGTCCGTGGTTTTACCATGGAAGCATGCTCTATTTTTGTCCATGTTCATGGATCCATCACACCCATTATATGCCATCTGTGTATCCGTGTTAATGGATCCATCATGCTCGTTATAGTCTATAGGTCCGTGAAAAACACGGACACAAAACATGGATGCCATCAGTGTTTCATCTGTCTTTCACAGACCATTAGGAGGCAGAGAAACAAGGATGACACACAGAGAGCAAAAAAAATGGGCATACAGACCAAACACGGTTCCTTCACAGATATCTTCATGGATTATGGATGCATCACTTCATGGAACACCCTCTATGATGTCTGTTACTATTACAATAGCAAAGAACAGATGGGGACATGTTTCAGCGAACTACCGGATTTCATCACAGACATGTGAATGAGGCTTTACTGTCAGCGATCAGTGCTATCAACAGACCACCAAGTGTACCATGTGATAGCGTAAATCCACGATAGCTACTTTTGTGGCAACAGAAGTAATGACAGCAGCAATTCTGAAGCAAGAAACCCAACTGCAGGACTTACTTGGGTTGGATGGTTCCTTACATTGACGTTCTAGCAATTTCATTGGTCCAAGTACCAAGTTTAGGATCAAAGGTGCAAGCTCCCAGTGTCCAGGCTATCGGGACCAGAAGCATCCATTAAGTAGTGATGTGATTTGCCCAGGTTGCACGCACCTAAGGCTGCCTAGCCAAACTGCATCTTGAGCGTATGGAACACCCTTTACTACAACAGCAAAGAACAGATGTTAGAGTGAACTACCAGATTTCATCAAGGACATGGACATGTGAATGAGGCTTTACTATCAGCGATCAGTGCTGTCTGCAGGGAGGTATGTCACATCATTTTTTGTACACTCCATTACAGAGGAGGCAGGTCTGAGGCAGGGAGACCAGAGGTAGCGTGAGAAGAGAGAAGTGGGGCTGCAGTGAACACTGACAGTAGGTATACAGGAACATGGTACATAGTATTCTTCTCAGAGATCGCCAGAGACACACTGGGAAGATAGAGAGGAGCAGGATTGCAGTGGTCAGTAGGTGCATCATGTACTTACTGTCAGCAATCACTGTATCGCCGCTCCTCTCCCTATCTTCTCAGCACTAACCAGAGATGCCTTGGGAAGTTACAGGTTAGAGTTCCTGCCAGCGATCAGTGCTGACAGCAGATAAACTGTACAGAAGCATGACACATCATTTTAGGAAGCTCTATTACAGATTTAAAGGGGTCGAATTTCACCTTTCATTTTTCAAAGCAACACTGAAAAGTGGAATCTAATTGCTTTCCATGGGCGACTAAGCCAGTTTTCCTTTGCACTAATTTTAATACATTTTCTCCTATATCTATTATATGACTTTTATTCTGAATTTTCCACCAGTTTCACCTCTCTGCAAGCTCCGTCTTTAATTTTCAGTTTTTTCTCTGCTAGTGGATAGATACAAGCTGTCTCACATACACTGCACACCTGGGGTGGTATTTATTCATAACTATTAGGCAATTTGGGTTTTACAAATTTGCACAAAAACCCCACTTGTGCAAGTAGACAAAGTTTGCCATTTATGGGCATGGACTAGAACAGGGGTGGTGGACCTAAGGCACGGGTGCCAGAGGTGGCACTTAGAGCCCTCTCTGTGGGCACCCACGCCCTGGAAAAAGTCTAAGGTGTATCAACATGCGTTAGACTTTTTCTGCCATTCATCAGAGCAGGGCAGGGTTGCCAAACAGATTTTTTCTCTTTTAAGGACAACTTATCCCAAAATCGCGGACATGCAACATTTTTTACAGACAAATTGGAAAACCGTAATGAATGATAAAGATTATAATTAATACATGGCTATAGCTCAATCTCATTACCAGTATTTACTGTGATCTGAAAAATGATGATTAATTACCACTAAAATAATTTAGTCAAGTACCACCAGCCTCAAAAAAATCACGGACACATTAATTTTTTCACAGACACAGGAAAAAGTCACCTATTTTTGCAGACTGTCCAGAACTTAGATATATTATCTTTCTTATATTCACTTTTAATAATCCACCAATGTGATATAAAAATACATAAAACAAAATAAAATAAAAATATAACTTTACTGAAAATGTGTAAAAAAAACCCAAAACTTTATTAAATATCATTTTAATGACATTTAATAATTCATGCTGATTTGGTATGCCCACAACCATTTCCACCTGTAAAATGAATTTATACTACAATTTGTTGATATTCACCTGAATGAGTGTTACAGCAGTGGGTGTGGAACCACTATCTCAACCAACAGATTTGACTTTGGGCTGTTCCTAAGGGCATTATCCTGGCACTCCCCTGGTTTTCACACTTTAAGCCCTGTACAAGGATTTTGATTTTGGCGCTACCTCCTGTGTTGTTCTCTGTGTGACTGTCAGCTGGCCCATTGACCCATGGAGGTAAGAGACACCAATGCAGAGCACCAAGAGCTGAGGCAAACATAGGGTCAGGGACAGACCAAGTATGTGCAATCTGATAAACAGTGTGAGGTCAGGTCAGGCAAGAGAAAGTTAGAATCTAGTAAATGGGCAGGTCAGAATAAGCCAGATACAACTTTTTCCAAAAACCAAAGGCAATGAACTGGTGAAGGAAAGCCTAGCCTGTCTATGACCAGGTTAGTGACATTGCCAAGGTCTTGGTAGTGATCTGATCTGTTCAGGTATGATTAACATCACCAAGTCCATTACATAGCTGTTCTTTAAGCAATTACCTTTAATTGCTTATAAAGTGACCTGCATTATATTGATTATTGTTAATGATTTATCGTCATGAAAAATAATTTTTGTGAAATTGTAGCCAATAAAAACTGAGATGCGTTTAATGATTAATGGGCAATTCTGTGTTGGTCTCACTCATAAGGATAACGTTTGGCAAACAACACAAGGACACATTACACAATGAATCAAGAAAACGGAGTCAGTCAACTGGTAGGTGCAAGGTCTCTTAATGGGGATCTCTAGCTGTCACTGTTTAGAAGTACTGAATGGTCTCTATGCTATATGGTTGGATTCAATGTAATGCATCTATGGAAGGGATTTCTCTATACCATAAGTTTATTGTTATTTCTATGTGTTCTATCTGGGCTTGAATATGAATCTACTGAAATCAATGACTTGTGCTTAACTACAATGATCTTCCCCCTATGATGAATTCTGTAGTCAATAAATCCTGTAAATACTTTAAAATGTCATGATACCCTTTTCTTTGCAGTTTTTTTTTAATATTTTCCATTTATTCTGTGCAGTGTAAACTGTAAAAAAATCATCATCAAGCTGATATTGATATGTCTTACTTTCATGAACATTTATAACGTATTCCGCTTTGGGCTGGGGTGCTTTTGGCCCCATCCGAGAAGATGTATGTCACGTATGGAGGAAGCTGCTGCGGAATTCCATTATTATATCCCTCCCTCAGATGCCGCATTCAACTGGAATCAACTGGCATCTGTGAGGTTAGGCAGAGGGATGTGGCTCTCTCTGCCTTCTGATCAGAGTCCCCGAAGTGAAATCGCAGGGCTCTGATCAGTTAAGCCTTATTCATACATCCATGTTTATGCTTAAATACGTGAAAAGGTGGTCAGTGATACCTCTGTGATGTCCGTGATGGATACATGTTTGGTCCATGTGTCCATTTTTTGCTGTCCATGTGTCATCTGTGTTTCACAGACACTGCACAGCTGAAAAAATAATTTTCAAAGCATCTCTTCCTACTGATCCATGAAACAGGGACGAAACATCCGCGGTGCATCCGTAATTTTCATGAACTCATAGACTATAATGGGTGTGATGGATCCGTGAACATGGACAAAATAGAGCAAAAATACGGACCATGGTTAAAAACTGATGTGTGAATACACATATTAAAATGAATGGGTACGTGTGCTGTCCATGAAGAACACGTACAGCACGCGTACGTAGAACGCTGACATGTGAATGAGGTTTTACCATGACAGCCTGGGAGTTGCTGAAGCTTCCCAGGCCTGTCATGGTAAGCTTTCTGCTAAACTGTGCACCAGGCATAGCTCAGGGGGCAGTGCATCAGAATGCTATTCACCCTAATAGATCTCTATTAGTGGGAATGGGAGAAGGGATCAAAAGGTTCTAGGCCCCTAAGAATTACTGTTTAAAAAAATATTAAAAGATTAAAGAGGACCTGCCACCCCTCCTGAAATGTCTGTTTTAATAGTTTCATTGCATTCCCCATGTAATAACAATTCTAGAACATCTGTTTTTATGTCTG
>ONZH01027718.1:0-24394 GCA_900303285.1 Rhinella marina
GATAAACCCCCTCCTCCTCCTCCTCCTGTGCCTTAACATCTCCTCAGCCGCTAGCTGGAAGCGTTGCAGCACTGGCGCGGGGAGACGTCAGCAGGCGGTGCTAAAGCTCATCAGCTTGGGCGACAGGAAGCACAGCGCCCAGAGGTGAGGGACGCCATATTGCAGCAGACGGAGATGTGGCTGTCGCCGCTGCAGCTAGGACCAGGCATGGTCGTGTGCGATAACGGCCGTAACCTGGTGGCGGCTCTGGAGCTTGCCGAACTCAATCACGTACCATGCCTGGCCCACGTTTTTAATCTGGTAGTCCAAAAATTTCTAAAGACTTACCCCAACCTGGCAGAGCTACTGGTGAAAGTGCGGCGCTTGTGCGCTCACTTTCGTAGTCAACTGTAGCTGCTGCTAGCTTAAAAAAACTCCAGCAACGCCTCCATTTGCCTGAACATCGGCTGTTGTGCGACCTGCCGACTCGCTGGAATTCCACCTATTCCATGTTGGCCAGGGTGTGTGAGCAGCAGAGAGCATTGATGGAGTACCAGATTATGAATCCACGCGTGCCTCCAACTCAGCTCCCTCAGTTTGCCAACCACGAGTGGCCATGGATGGCAGACATATGCGATGTACTGCGTATCTTTGAGGAGTCCACCAAGAAGGTCAGCAGCGAGGACGCTATAGTGAGCGTAACATCCCGCTCCTAGGCGTCCTTAAAGAATCGCTCATCGCAATAAGGGAGAACGCATTGCACGCAGAGGAGACGGGGGTAGGAGGAGACGCAACGGAGCTACACAGTCAGACCACACTTTTGTCTGCTTCACGGTGGCAGTTGCAGGAGGAGGAGGATGAGGAGGAGGACGACGTGGAGGTGGCTGTGGAAGAGGAGGAGGATGCTGGCGGCGAGGGTAGCAGTCAGGCTGTGTGCGTCCCATTGGTTCAGCGCGGATGGGGCGGAGAGGAGGCGGAAGAGGAAGAGGAGGAAATGGCAAGTGATCCTTCTGGTGGGGGCAGTGAGGTCATGCCTATTCAGAGTCTGGCACACATGGCTGACTTCATGCTGGGCTGCTTTTCCCGGGACACACGTGTTGTCCGGATAGTGGAGAACAAACTGTACTGGGTCTTCGCACTCCTGGACCCCCGGTATAAAGATAACGTCTCCTCTTTTATTCCGGTAGAGGAGAGGACGAATCGATTGCTGGAATACCAGAGGGAACTCGTGCAGAACATGATGGAGATTTTCCCACCCACCATCGCTGGCGGCAGAGAGGAGAGGGTCTCCCAGAGTCCCACAACATCCATCAGGCCCACAGCCACCAGGGGAACACTCTCCAAGGTGTGGGACACGTTCATGGCACCCCCTCGTGCAACTTCCATCACTGCGGGGCCCGCTATCAGCAGGAGGGACAAGTATCGGCGGATGTTGCGGGAGTACCTGGCAGACCGTACCCCTGTCCTCCCCGATCCCTCGGCGTCCTACACTTACTGGGTCTCCAAGTTGGACACGTGGCTGGAACTGTCCCTGTACGCCTTGGAGGTGCTTGCCTGCCCTGCCGCCAGCGTGCTATCAGAAAAGGGTGTTCAGCGCAGCCGGGGGCATTATAACCGATAAGCGCAGCCGCCTGTCAACCGACAGTGCGGACAGGCTGACGCTAATCAAAATGAACAGCAAGTGGATTGACCCGGACTTTGCTTCTCCAACCGTGGAAAGCAGCCAAAAGTGAAGTGCCATCTGTATGAAGTGCCATTTCCTCCTCCACCTCCTCCTCCTCCTCCTTAACCGCCGTAGAATTGCTCCGTAAATAAGAAAAATTTATATATTTATGGCTCACCTCTTGGGCCTCCACAAAATGTTTAAGAGGTCTCACCTCTTGGGCCTCCATATAATTTTTAACAGGTCTCACCTCTTGGGCCTCCACATAATTTTTAAGAGGTCTCACCTCTTGGGCCTGCACAAAATGTTTAAGAGGTCTCACCTCTTGGGCCTCCACATAATTTTTAAGAGGTCTCACCTCTTGGGCCTGCACAAAACTGTTTAAGAGTCTCACCTCTTGGGCCTGCACAAAATGTTTAAGAGGTCTCACCTCTTGGGCCTCCACAAAATCTTTAAGAGGTCTCACCCTCTTGGGCCTCCACATAATTTTTTAACAGGTCTCACCTTCTTGGGCCTCCACATAATTTTTAAAAGGTCTCACTCTTGGGCCTCCAATAAAATCTTTAAAGAGGTCTCACCTCTTGGGCCTCCACAAAATCTTAAGAGGTCTCACCTCTTGGGCCTCCACATAATTTTAAAGAGGTCTCACCTCTTGGCCTCCACAAATCTTTAAGAGGTCTCACCTCTTGGGCTCCACAAAATCTTTAAGAGTCTCACCTCTTGGGCCTCCACAAAATCTTTAAGAGGTCTCACCTCTTGGGCCTCCACAAAATCTTTAAGAGGTCTCACCTCTTGGGCCTCCACAAAATCTTTAAGAGGTCTCACCTCTTGGGCCTCCACAAAAATCTTTAAGAGGTCTCACCTCTTGGGCCTCCACAAAATCTTTAAGAGGTCTCACCTCTTGGGCCTCCACAAAATCTTTAAGAGGTCTCACCTCTTGGGCCTCCACAAAATGTTTAAGAGGTGTCACCTCTTGGGCCTCCACATAATTTTTAACAGGTCTCACCTCTTGGGCCTCCACATAATTTTAAAGAGGTCTCACCTCTTGGGCCTCCACAAAATCTTTAAGAGGTCTCACCTCTTGGGCCTCCACAAATCTTTAAGAGGTCTCACCTCTTGGGCCTCCACAAAATCTTTAAGAGGTCTCACCTCTTGGGCCTACAACAATTTTTAAGAGGTCTCACCTCTTTAGGCCTCCACACAATTTTTAACGGGTCTCACCTCTTGGGCCTCCACATAATTTTTAAGAGGTCTCACCTCTTGGGCCTCCACAAAATGTTTAAGAGGTCTCACCTCTTGGGCCTCCACATAATTTTTAAGAGATCTCACCTCTTGGGCCTCCACATAATTTTTAAGAGGTCTCAGCTCTTGGGCCTCCACATAATTTTTAAGAAGTCTCACCTCTTTAGCCTCCACACAATTTTTAAGACGTCTCACCTCTTGGGCCTCCACAAAATTTTCCATGAGCCTCTGGCCAGCCCACGGCCTCTTCCTGCCTTTTGCGGTCCTACGCATCCCTCCACATCCCCACTGCTTTACCTGCTAGACATGACACTGGGCCAGGTCGGGTCACTGATATCTCTAGCGCCAACAATTTGGGCATTTTAAGGCTTTTGCATGTGTTTGAGTTGTTTTTACATTTTAAAGAAGACATGTCTGACCACATTTCACACACACACACAATGACAATTAGGGGTGGGGTCTATTTGCTTTCCCCCTTGCCTATGCCATCTGTGGTTGTCATAGGCAACGTGATTTTAAGGGGTGCAGAATTTCATCTTCTTTTTTGTCTAGTTTGGCTTGGGGTCCATGGCAATGTAGAGGAAAGAAGGTTTCCTTGTATGGTCTCACTTTACAGAGAGGTTAGATTGTCTTTGGAGTGTATTGTTGAGAGGCTGTGATAGTGGCGTAATAGTGCGACTTGGGCGCGTTATATGCACCCAGACATGCTTCCCCTGCTGTCCCAGTTGCATTCCAGCAGTGTTGGCATCCTTTTCTGAGGTTTCAGGGTGGACTTGGTGACCTCCAAGTGGTCGAATTGAGATTTCCAAGTGGCGAGCATTTTTTTCCCATAGACTTTAATGGGATTCGATATTCGGTCGAATAGTCGAATTTCGCGGTCTATTCGAATCGAATTTCGAACTTTCGAATATTTCACTACTCGCTCATCTCTAATTATTAATTCCCCCCCCCCCCCGCCTAGTCTTTCCCCTCTCCAATCCATCCTTAATGCCGCAGCCAGGGTCACCTATCTGTTTAACTGCTACTCTGATATCTCCACTCTGTGCCGATAGGTGACTACAGGTGCCACTATTGCCACCACCATCAGCACAGGTAAGCATGGTTTCACCAGCCTCCTCCTCAACCTCCTTTTTAGGGCAGCCCAAAATATGAGGGTTCTCACATAAGTCATCAACAAGAAGACTCTCTATCTGCCATAGGGCAGGGCAGGGTTTTCTTGTCACTTTTTAGGAAAAAGGAATGTGCCCCACTAGGAAGAAGAAGTTGAGTTCTTTGGGGCTGCAAGGAGGAGGAGGAGGAACGCTGTGACCCCTGGCTCTACAGCCTGGTGTCGGACTCTGATGTCATCACCATGTCATCCATCTGCAACTGAGGGGAGAAGTGAGCCATTCAATCCACAATCTAATCCTCTTTCTCCTCAACTATAATGTTGCACCTTTCCAAATCCAGCAGGGACAACTGTGGGCTTCTACTACTACTACTACTACTACTACTACTACTACTACTACTACTACTACTACTACTACTACTACTACTACCACTACCACTACCACTAATTCTGACTGGATAGATGGTGCTGCTACTACCCAAATTCTGGCTCTGGGTCTTCCATTTGAAACCCTTCCATTTCCACCCGGACATTTTTTGGACCTCTCAGATAATGTTGTGCACTACCCTGTGTATTGGTGTAGTAAACACGCAATATACTGCTAGTTTGAAAATAATCAACACCCTCCCACCCCAAAATAAGAAAATTGGTTAAATTGTGAATATAAAGAAACATATTTGGGCCTAAATTTGTTATCACTGCAAGATACTTTTGTATGCTACCCTGTCTATTGGTGTAATAATCACCAATAATCACCAATCACATATATATATATATATATATATATATATGTATATATATATATAAAACAATGGTGATGCATCTGACACCAGCAGGGTGTAAATTACCGGCATGTAAAATCATGGACTTAATAAATGTCCGCCAATGTTTTGAAAATGAATAGATGTAGGTAGCCAGCATTATTTTGACTCCAGTCAAAATCGTCACATTCACTTGATTTTTTAAAGAGGAATTTTCACCACTCCTGACATGCCTGTTTTAATAGCTCTATGCATTCCCCACATACTAACAATTCTGGAACATCTATTCTTATGGCTCCATATTGAGCCATTCCTTTATTATTTGCACTAGAAGTTATACATGAATTGCTATTTGCCTTCAGTAAAGGAACAGGGGGGAGGTGACCAGTTGGGGGTGTGTACATGCACAGACTGACTCTAGCCAATCAGTGCTGCCATGTTCAGACTGTGCAGATACACCCCCCCAACTTGTTACCTCCCCTCTGTTCCCTTACTGAAGACAAATAGCAATTCATTCATAACTTCTAGTGCAAATAATAAAGGAATGGCACAACATACCAACATAAGAATAGATGTTCCAGACTTGTTATTACATGGGGAATGCATGAAGCGATTAAAACAGGCATGTCAGGAGTGGTGAAAGGTCCTCTTTAATGTAATGTATTTTTAATATGATTTAATGTGTTAAGTAGAGATGAGCGAGCACTAAAATGCTCGGGTGCTCGTTATTCGAGTCGAAATTTTCCCGATGGTTGGGTGCTCGTTTCGAATAACGAACCCCATTAAAGTCAATGGGAGACTCGAGCATTTTTTGCAGGGGACCAAGGCTCTGCCTAGGGAAGGCTGGGTGAAAACCTGGAAACCTCAGAAAATGATGGAAACACCACGGAAATGGACAGGAAACAGCAGGGGCAGCATGCATGGATGCCTCTGAGGCTGCCTAATCCCACCATTACCCCAAATTCTCGGGCAACAGCCTGGTGGTGACCATCAAGGCAATTGTGCTCATCCAGACCATAAAAATTTATTGTGGCCCTGTATGGCTGTGACTACAGAGTGACCGAGTTACAATGCAGGAGCAGGCGAAGCACATAAAAATTTAGCGTGACCCTGTATGGCTGTGACTACAGAGTGACCGAGTTACAGTGCAGGAGCAGGCGAACCACATAAAAATTTATTGTGGCCCTGTATGGCTGTGACTACAGAGTGACCGAGTTACAATGCAGGAGCAGGCGAAGCACATAAAAATTTAGCGTGACTCTGTATGGCTGTGACTACAGAGTGACCGAGTTACAGTGCAGGAGCAGGCGAAGCACATAAAAATTTATTGTGGCCCTGTATGGCTGTGACTACAGAGTGACCAAGTTACAGTGCAGGAGCAGTGCTATTGAGGCTCAATTTGTTTCCACAACTTCACCACAGGAGTGGAGTGATCTTAAGAGCAAAACAGACAAAACTCTTGAAGAATATAAAAAATACATACAGCAGACAAAAAGATCTAAGTATTTGAGAGATACGGAGGATTACCAATTGAAAAGGATTTATTGATGGCAGTGGCAGGAACCTGGTTCTTCTACACCTTATGTATCATATTTGGATTATGCCTCTTCTTCCTCAGGCAGAGAACGATCAACTCAGCGACGACCAACTCGTTTTTTTCAAAGGAGAGGACAGAGATCCAGACGAAGACATCCAGGACCAGCCGGGGAAGAGGCTCCTCCAATACCCGACATTCCCAATGTGCAGACTCGGTCACAAACTCGGACCTGGTAATTAATATTTCATCTAGATCATTGTCTCCATCTGAACATTCACTACTTACTAAGGGTCTTTCCTTCTGTCCCTCAAATAGATTTCAAAGTTTTGTGTTTGAACAAGAATTGCAAAGATTCTATCGTTCGTTACGTTTGAAAGCACATTTTGCTCAATCTATAGTGCCTTCTACTGCTATGTCTGTTAAAAATGTTTCCTCTCTATCAATAGCGCAACTGGGTTTGAGGAATAATAGTAGATTTATGCCTCCTAAAACATATCACGGAATTGAAGCCTTTATTGAGATTATTGATAGAGAGATACATTCGGTCATTGATCAATACAATAAAGGTGCCTTTCCTTTGTCCACTAATTTGAGTAACGTTGAAATTCAAATGTTGAATAATTTACAAGATAAGTCTATTACAATCAAGCAAGCAGACAAGGGAGGGGCTATTGTAATAATGGATACATACTACTATCTACAGGAAGTATCCAGACAATTGTCTGATGTTTCTACTTATCAAAAGGTATCTATGAATCCCACATTTAAAATTCAACAATTCATTGATACAGTGTTGGATGAATTGCTTGCACGTGGTGTTATCGATGAAGCTACTCATACTTTTTTGCACAAAGAACATCCCACTACCCCTGTACTATATATTCTTCCGAAGATTTAAATAAACCACCTGGCCGCCCTATTGTGGCCTCTACGGATTCCATCTTGGCTCCTCTTTCTGTGTTTTTGGAAAAAATATTGACTATAGTGAAAACCACTTAGTCTTTTCTTTTAGATACATCCAGTTTTTTGAAGTTACTTCAATCACTGGATTGTATTCCAATTCAAGCTATTTTGATTACATTAGACGTTAATAGTTTGTATAATTCCATCTCTCTTGTTCAAGGGATTAAGGCCGTCGAGTTTTTATTGTCACAGACTTCTCTTACTATTGATGAACAGTCCTTTTGTTTAAAACTTTTAGAATTGGTTTTGTACAATAATTTTTTTATGTTCGGTGATGACTACTATATACAGAGGAGGGGCACCGCGATGGGGGCCAACGTGGCGCCGCCATATGCATATCTTTTTATGGCTAAATTTGAGGAAGACTTCGTATATTCACACTCTTTATTCAAAAAATTTGCGTTTGGCGTCGTTATATTGACGATGTCTTCTGCATCTGGACCGGTGATGTTGATTCTTTCCAGATGTTCTATCAATACTTGAATACAGTTGATTGTGATTTGCAGTTTACGGCCCACGTTGACAGCCACACGGTGAACTTCCTCGATACCTTGGTTTTGAAAGATATGGATGGCCGTTTAAGTACTGATCTTTTTGTGAAATCCACTGATTGCAATGCATTATTACTTTATTCCAGCTCCCATGCGCGCAATACCAAGAATTCTCTACCAAGGTCTCAATTTATGAGAGTTAAACGGATTGTTGGGGATTCTGTGACTAGACAAACTCGACTACAGGAAATGGCTCAAAAATTTCAGAAGCGTGGATACCCTAGACTTCTTTTAGATAGAGAATTAGAGCCACATGATCTATCTAATCGTAGACATAACCAATCTACCTCACGTGTTTAATTTGTAGTGACATACCACCCTATGGTCCCAAATATACAACAGGTTTTACATAAGCATTGGGCACTCTTACAAAAGTCTTATCCTACTGTACCTGAATTTTTGGAACCAGTACGTATTTGTCACAAGCGTTCCAGAAATCTTCGTGATAATTTGATAAAAGCAGATATTGGCCCTTTAAAACCTATGGCACAACAAACCACTCTTGCTACATCTAAACGGAGGACTTACCCCAGTCTTAATTGTGCTCAGTGTACACATGTCACTAGGGGCCAGACTTTTACCCATCCTATGTCAGGTAAAACATATGATAGTAGAGGTTTTTTTACCTGTGCATCCTCATTTGTGGTCTATTTGATTAAATGTCCCTGCGGTCTCGCATACATTGGGGAGATTTCCCAGTGTGTGCGGGACCGCATTAGTAAACACAAGTCAAAAGGGTGATCTTCCAATACCACATCATTTCTTAAGAGCGCAACATAGTATTAGTCAACTTAGATTCCAGGTTGTGGAACAAATTCCGCCCCCAAGACGAGGCGGTGATCGTAAAGCTATTTTGCGTAGACAAGAGGCGTCCTGGATCCATGAATTAAAAACATTACATCCACTAGCTCTTAATCGTGATTTTGATATAGGCATTTAATTTATTTTCATTTTCTTTTGAATATTTCTTGAATCTATTTTCAATTTTTTTATAGATACATCTAATCTTATTCAGTACAGGTAAAATTTCTGAATTTCTATGTCCTAATATACTAATAATCTGGTGTGATGTATACTAACAAAACAGTGTGTATCTACACTAATTGTATATATCAAATGAGCTTTAATGTTTGCTACTATATCTATTACCTTCTATGCAATATTGTATATGATGTTCAATGTAGCCTTAACACTATTATCATTTTATTGACCCAATGCTATAACAGTGGCTATTATTCTATTAATTTAATGCTATAATAGTGGCTAATACATCCTCTATAATAGGTGCCTGAAGGTTAATTTGTAATTTAAATTGATTCTTATATTGTCCCATTGAATAGAAGTGTATCTTGTGAAGTTTAGGGCATAATCTTGTCCTTAATGCGCTTTTTTCCTTACTGCACATGCGCCGGGAGTTCCGATCACATGACCGGTGGTGCGGTCACGTGTCCGCAGCTCCGTTCGCGTGCTTGGACCTTTAAATAGAGGCACTTGCACTCTGATGAGCTGCAGACGCCATCTATATTGCTCCCACTATCCACCAACGATATGTATCTGATTTTGAATGACTTTCCTTCATTATATTATATATTTACAAACTATGCCTGTCTCCCATATTGATGCTTTGAGGTTCTATAGTTATATCAGAATGAGCGTTGCATTCAATACCATCTGTTTATATATATTGACTTTAGGTACCATTTTTGCACTGCACATTGGTATAACATCTTTCCAGTGGATGATATACACTAGTGATTTGCTAGATATTCTATAATGCATTATTAACTCAATCTTTATACACACTCTTGATATAATGATTGGCCTCATGTTATATTTTATATATAGTGACTACATATCTGTATAAATTGGATTAATGGGTTTGACATAGGCTTGCCCACGGTCATTACATTAAGGATTAACTTGTGCAGACTCAGTTGAGCTATATTCATTTGATGTTGTCCATATTATTTACGTATAAGGATGTTTTGTATTTTGTCATACATGTTTGTAAATCTGTCATTGTATGAATATTTATTGTAATTTTGTAATTTTATATGTATGTTATAGGCCGTGATCAAGGTCCGGGATGGACCGAAACGTTGGCCACCTTTACTGTTAAGATGTGGATTAAACTAATAAACTAATCGTCCTGTCTTCTACTAACTATTATCGAGTGCCGTGATTTGTACATATATGTGACTACAGAGTGACCGAGTTACAGTGCAGGAGCAGGCGAAGCACATAAAAATTTACAGTGGCCCTGTATGGCTGTGACCACAGATTGACCGAGTTACAGTGAAGGAGCAGGCGAAGCACATAAAAATTTAGCATGACCCTATATGGCTGTGACTACAGAGTGACCGAGTTACAGTGCAGGAGCAGGCGAAGCACATACAAATTTATTGTGGCCCTGTATGGCTGTGACTACAGAGTGACCGAGTTACAGTGGCAGGAGCAAAGGCTGAAGCCACAACGTAAGAAGAATATTACAGTGGACCTGTATGGCTGTGACTACAGAGTGACCGAGTTACAGTGCGGGAGAAGGCGAAGCACATAAAAAATTAGCGTGACCCTGTATGGCTGTGACTACAGAGTGACCGAGTTACAGTGCAGGAGCAGGTGAAGCACATAAAAATTTATCGAGGACCTGTATGGCTGTGACAACAGAGTGATCGAGTTACAGTGTGGGAGCAGGCGAAGCACATAAAAATTTAGCGTGACCCTGTATGGCTGTGACTACAGAGTGACCGAGTTACAGTGCAGGAGCAGGCGAAGTACATAATTTATTGTGGCCCTGTATGTCTGTGACTACAGAGTGACCGAGTTACCATGCAGGAGAAGGCGAAGCACTTAAACATTTACAGTGGCCCTGTATGGCTG
Organism: Rhinella marina; assembly: GCA_900303285.1. NCBI lineage: Eukaryota > Metazoa > Chordata > Amphibia > Anura > Bufonidae > Rhinella > Rhinella marina. The sequence goes on from ONZH01027718.1 coordinate 10,685, forward strand.
TGACCACAGAGTGACCGAGTTACAGTGCAGGAGCAGGCGAAGCACATAAAAATTTAGAGTGACCCTGTATGGCTGTGACTACAGAGTGACCGAGTTACAGTGCGGGAACAGGCGAAGCACATAAAAATTTATCGTGACCCTGTATGGCTGTGACTACAGAGTGACCGAGTTACAGTGCAGGAGCTGGCGAAGCACATAAAAATTTATTGTGGCCCTGTATGGCTGTGACTACAAAGTGACAGAGTTACAGTACAGGAGCAGGCGAAGCACATAAAAATTTACAGTGGACCTGTATGGCTGTGACTAGAGAGTGACCGAGTTACAGTGCGGGAGCAGGCGAAGCACATAAAAATTTAGCGTGACCCTGTATGGCTGTGACTACAGAGTGACTGCGTTACAGTGCAGGAGCAGGCGAAGCACATAAAAATTTATCGAGGCCCTGTATGGCTGTGACTACAGAGTTACCGAGTTACAGTGCAGGAGCAGGCGAAGTACATAAAAATTTATCGAGGACCTGTATGGCTGTGACAACAGAGTGACCGAGTTACAGTGCAAGAGCAGGCGAAGCACATAAAAATTTAGCGTGACCCTGTATGGCTGTGACTACAGAGTGACCGAGTTACAGTGCAGGAGCAGGCGAAGCACATAAAAATTTATTGTGACCCTGTATGGCTGTGACTACAGAGTGACCGAGTTACAGTGCAGGAGCAGGCGAAGCACATAAAAATTTACAGTGGCCCTGTATGGCTGTGACTACAGAGTGACCGAGTTACAGTGACGGAGCAGGCGAAGCACATAAAAATTTAGCGTGACCCTGTATGGCTGTGACTACAGAGTGACCGAGTTACAGTGCGAGAGCAGGCGAAGCACATAAAAATTTTAGCGTGACCCTTTATGTCTGTGACTACAGAGTGACCGAGTTACAGTGCGAGAGCAGGCGAAGCACATAAAAATTTTAGCGTGACCCTGTATGGCTGTGACTACAGAGTGACCGAGTTACAGTGCAGGAGCAGGCGAAGCACATAAAAATTTACAGTGGCCCTGTATGGCTGTGACTACAGAGTGACCGAGTTACAGTGCAGGAGCAGGCAAAGCACATAAAAATTTACAGTGGCCCTGTATGGCTGTGACTACAGAGTGACCGAGTTACAATGCGGGAGCAGGCGAAGCACATAAAAATTTAGCGTGACCCTGTATGGCTGTGACTACAGAGTGACCGAGTTACAGTGCAGGAGCAGGCGAAGCACATAAAAATTTACAGTGGCCCTGTATGGCTGTGACTACAGAGTGACCGAGTTACAGTGCAGGAGCAGGCGAAGCACATAAAAATTTAGCGTGACCCTGTATGGCTGTGACTACAGAGTGACCGAGTTACAGTGCAGGAGCAGGCGAAGCACATAAAAATTTACGTGACCCTGTATGGCTGTGACTACAGAGTGACCGAGTTACAGTGCAGGAGCAGGCGAAGCACATAAAAATTTATTGTGGCCCTGTATGGCTGTGACTACAGAGTGACCGAGTTACAGTGCAGGAGCAGGCGAAGCACATAAAAATTTACAGTTGCCCTGTATGGCTGTGACTACAGAGTGACCGAGTTACAGTGCAGGAGCAGGCGAAGCACATAAAAATTTACAGTGGCCCTGTATGGCTGTGACTACAGAGTGACCGAGTTACAGTGCAGGAGCAGGCGAAGCACATAAAAATTTAGCGTGACCCTGTATGGCTGTGACTACAGAGTGACCGAGTTACAGTGCAGGAGCAGGCGAAGCACATAAAAATTTAGCGTGACCCTGTATGGCTGTGACTACAGAGTGACCGAGTTACAGTGCAGGAGCAGGCGAAGCACATAAAAATTTATTGTGGCCCTGTATGGCTGTGACTACAGAGTGACCGATTTACAGTGCAGGAGCAGGCGAAGCACATAAAAATTTACAGTGGCCCTGTATGGCTGTGACTACAGAGTGACCGAGTTACAGTGCAGGAGCAGGCGAAGCACATAAAAATTTACAGTGACCCTGTATGGCTGTGACTACAGAGTGACCGAGTTACAGTGCAGGAGCAGGCGAAGCACATAAAAATTTACAGTGCCCTGTATGGCTGTGACTACAGAGTGACCGAGTTACAGTGCAGGAGCAGGCGAAGCACATAAAAATTTAGCGTGACCCTGTATGGCTGTGACTACAGAGTGACCGAGTTACAGTGCAGGAGCAGGCGAAGCACATAAAAATTTACAGTGGCCCTGTATGGCTGTGACTACAGAGTGACCGAGTTACAGTGCAGGAGCAGGCGAAGCACATAAAAATTTAGTGTGGCCCTGTATGGCTGTGACTACAGAGTGACCGAGTTACAGTGCAGGAGCAGGCGAAGCACATAAAAATTTATCGTGGCCCTGTATGGCTGTGACTACAGAGTGACCGAGTTACAGTGCAGGAGCAGGCGAAGCACATAAAAATTTACGTGCCCTGTATGGCTGTGACTACAGAGTGACCGAGTTACAGTGCAGGAGCAGGCGAAGCACATAAAAATTTACGTGCCCTGTATGGCTGTGACTACAGAGTGACCGAGTTACAGTGCAGGAGCAGGCGAAGCACATAAAAATTTAGCGTGACCCTGTATGGCTGTGACTACAGAGTGACCGAGTTACAGTGCGGGAGCAGGCGAAGCACATAAAAATTTAGCGTGACCCTGTATGGCTGTGACTACAGAGTGACCGAGTTACAGTGCAGGAGCAGGCGAAGCACATAAAAATTTATTGTGGCCCTGTATGGCTGTGACTACAGAGTGACCGAGTTACAGTGCAGGAGCAGGCGAAGCACATAAAAATTTACAGTGGCCCTGTATGGCTGTGACTACAGAGTGACCGAGTTACAGTGCAGGAGCAGGCGAAGCACATAAAAATTTAGCGTGACCCTGTATGGCTGTGACTACAGAGTGACCGAGTTACAGTGCAGGAGCAGGCGAAGCACATAAAAATTTATCGTGGCCCTGTATGGCTGTGACTACAGAGTGACCGAGTTACAGTGCAGGAGCAGGCGAAGCACATAAAAATTTAGCGTGACCCTGTATGGCTGTGACTACAGAGTGACCGAGTTACAGTGCAGGAGCAGGCGAAGCACATAAAAATTTATCGTGGCCCTGTATGGCTGTGACTACAGAGTGACCGAGTTACAGTGCAGGAGCAGGCGAAGCACATAAAAATTTACAGTGCCCTGTATGGCTGTGACTACAGAGTGACCGAGTTACAGTGCAGGAGCAGGCGAAGCACATAAAAATTTAGCGTGACCCTGTATGGCTGTGACTACAGAGTGACCGAGTTACAGTGCAGGAGCAGGCGAAGCACATAAAAATTTAGCGTGACCCTGTATGGCTGTGACTACAGAGTGACCGAGTTACAGTGCAGGAGCAGGCGAAGCACATAAAAATTTATCGTGGCCCTGTATGGCTGTGACTACAGAGTGACCGAGTTACAGTGCAGGAGCAGGCGAAGCACATAAAAATTTAGCGTGACCCTGTATGGCTGTGACTACAGAGTGACCGAGTTACAGTGCAGGAGCAGGCGAAGCACATAAAAATTTATCGTGGCCCTGTATGGCTGTGACTACAGAGTGACCGAGTTACAGTGCAGGAGCAGGCGAAGCACATAAAAATTTATCGAGGCCCTGTATGGCTGTGACTACAGAGTGACCGAGTTACAGTGCAGGAGCAGGCGAAGCACATAAAAATTTAGCGTGACCCTGTATGGCTGTGACTACAGAGTGACCGAGTTACAGTGCAGGAGCAGGCGAAGCACATAAAAATTTATCGTGGCCCTGTATGGCTGTGACTACAGAGTGACCGAGTTACAGTGCAGGAGCAGGCGAAGCACATAAAAATTTATCGTGGCCCTGTATGGCTGTGACTACAGAGTGACCGAGTTACAGTGCAGGAGCAGGCGAAGCACATAAAAATTTACAGTGGCCCTGTATGGCTGTGACTACAGAGTGACCGAGTTACAGTGCAGGAGCAGGCGAAGCACATAAAAATTTAGCGTGACCCTGTATGGCTGTGACTACAGAGTGACCGAGTTACAGTGCAGGAGCAGGCGAAGCACATAAAAATTTAGCGTGACCCTGTATGGCTGTGACTACAGAGTGACCGAGTTACAGTGCAGGAGCAGGCGAAGCACATAAAAATTTAGCGTGGCCCTGTATGGCTGTGACTACAGAGTGACCGAGTTACAGTGCAGGAGCAGGCGAAGCACATAAAAATTTACGTGGCCCTGTATGGCTGTGACTACAGAGTGACCGAGTTACAGTGCAGGAGCAGGCGAAGCACATAAAAATTTATCGTGGCCCTGTATGGCTGTGACTACAGAGTGACCGAGTTACAGTGCAGGAGCAGGCGAAGCACATAAAAATTTAGCGTGACCCTGTATGGCTGTGACTACAGAGTGACCGAGTTACAGTGCAGGAGCAGGCGAAGCACATAAAAATTTACAGTGGCCCTGTATGGCTGTGACTACAGAGTGACCGAGTTACAGTGCAGGAGCAGGCGAAGCACATAAAAATTTAGCGTGACCCTGTATGGCTGTGACTACAGAGTGACCGAGTTACAGTGCAGGAGCAGGCGAAGCACATAAAAATTTATCGTGGCCCTGTATGGCTGTGACTACAGAGTGACCGAGTTACAGTGCAGGAGCAGGCGAAGCACATAAAAATTTATCGTGGCCCTGTATGGCTGTGACTACAGAGTGACCGAGTTACAGTGCAGGAGCAGGCGAAGCACATAAAAATTTACAGTGGCCCTGTATGGCTGTGACTACAGAGTGACCGAGTTACAGTGCAGGAGCAGGCGAAGCACATAAAAATTTACGTGGCCCTGTATGGCTGTGACTACAGAGTGACCGAGTTACAGTGCAGGAGCAGGCGAAGCACATAAAAATTTATCGTGGCCCTGTATGGCTGTGACTACAGAGTGACCGAGTTACAGTGCAGGAGCAGGCGAAGCACATAAAAATTTAGCGTGACCCTGTATGGCTGTGACTACAGAGTGACCGAGTTACAGTGCAGGAGCAGGCGAAGCACATAAAAATTTATCGTGGCCCTGTATGGCTGTGACTACAGAGTGACCGAGTTACAGTGCAGGAGCAGGCGAAGCACATAAAAATTTACAGTGGCCCTGTATGGCTGTGACTACAGAGTGACCGAGTTACAGTGCAGGAGCAGGCGAAGCACATAAAAATTTATCGTGGCCCTGTATGGCTGTGACTACAGAGTGACCGAGTTACAGTGCAGGAGCAGGCGAAGCACATAAAAATTTATCGTGGCCCTGTATGGCTGTGACTACAGAGTGACCGAGTTACAGTGCAGGAGCAGGCGAAGCACATAAAAATTTATCGTGGCCCTGTATGGCTGTGACTACAGAGTGACCGAGTTACAGTGCAGGAGCAGGCGAAGCACATAAAAATTTATCGTGGCCCTGTATGGCTGTGACTACAGAGTGACCGAGTTACAGTGCAGGAGCAGGCGAAGCACATAAAAATTTACAGTGGCCCTGTATGGCTGTGACTACAGAGTGACCGAGTTACAGTGCAGGAGCAGGCGAAGCACATAAAAATTTATCGTGACCCTGTATGGCTGTGACTACAGAGTGACCGAGTTACAGTGCAGGAGCAGGCGAAGCACATAAAAATTTATCGTGGCCCTGTATGGCTGTGACTACAGAGTGACCGAGTTACAGTGCAGGAGCAGGCGAAGCACATAAAAATTTACAGTGGCCCTGTATGGCTGTGACTACAGAGTGACCGAGTTACAGTGCAGGAGCAGGCGAAGCACATAAAAATTTAGCGTGCCCTGTATGGCTGTGACTACAGAGTGACCGAGTTACAGTGCAGGAGCAGGCGAAGCACATAAAAATTTAGCGTGACCCTGTATGGCTGTGACTACAGAGTGACCGAGTTACAGTGCAGGAGCAGGCGAAGCACATAAAAATTTAGCGTGGCCCTGTATGGCTGTGACTACAGAGTGACCGAGTTACAGTGCAGGAGCAGGCGAAGCACATAAAAATTTATCGTGGCCCTGTATGGCTGTGACTACAGAGTGACCGAGTTACAGTGCAGGAGCAGGCGAAGCACATAAAAATTTACGTGGCCCTGTATGGCTGTGACTACAGAGTGACCGAGTTACAGTGCAGGAGCAGGCGAAGCACATAAAAATTTACGTGGCCCTGTATGGCTGTGACTACAGAGTGACCGAGTTACAGTGCAGGAGCAGGCGAAGCACATAAAAATTTATCGTGACCCTGTATGGCTGTGACTACAGAGTGACCGAGTTACAGTGCAGGAGCAGGCGAAGCACATAAAAATTTATCGTGGCCCTGTATGGCTGTGACTACAGAGTGACCGAGTTACAGTGCAGGAGCAGGCGAAGCACATAAAAATTTATCGTGGCCCTGTATGGCTGTGACTACAGAGTGACCGAGTTACAGTGCAGGAGCAGGCGAAGCACATAAAAATTTATCGTGGCCCTGTATGGCTGTGACTACAGAGTGACCGAGTTACAGTGCAGGAGCAGGCGAAGCACATAAAAATTTACGTGGCCCTGTATGGCTGTGACTACAGAGTGACCGAGTTACAGTGCAGGAGCAGGCGAAGCACATAAAAATTTATCGTGGCCCTGTATGGCTGTGACTACAGAGTGACCGAGTTACAGTGCAGGAGCAGGCGAAGCACATAAAAATTTAGCGTGACCCTGTATGGCTGTGACTACAGAGTGACCGAGTTACAGTGCAGGAGCAGGCGAAGCACATAAAAATTTATCGTGGCCCTGTATGGCTGTGACTACAGAGTGACCGAGTTACAGTGCAGGAGCAGGCGAAGCACATAAAAATTTATCGTGGCCCTGTATGGCTGTGACTACAGAGTGACCGAGTTACAGTGCAGGAGCAGGCGAAGCACATAAAAATTTACAGTGGCCCTGTATGGCTGTGACTACAGAGTGACCGAGTTACAGTGCAGGAGCAGGCGAAGCACATAAAAATTTATCGTGGCCCTGTATGGCTGTGACTACAGAGTGACCGAGTTACAGTGCAGGAGCAGGCGAAGCACATAAAAATTTATCGTGGCCCTGTATGGCTGTGACTACAGAGTGACCGAGTTACAGTGCAGGAGCAGGCGAAGCACATAAAAATTTAGCGTGACCCTGTATGGCTGTGACTACAGAGTGACCGAGTTACAGTGCAGGAGCAGGCGAAGCACATAAAAATTTATCGTGGCCCTGTATGGCTGTGACTACAGAGTGACCGAGTTACAGTGCAGGAGCAGGCGAAGCACATAAAAAATTTATCGTGGCCCTGTATGGCTGTGACTACAGAGTGACCGAGTTACAGTGCAGGAGCAGGCGAAGCACATAAAAATTTATCGTGGCCCTGTATGGCTGTGACTACAGAGTGACCGAGTTACAGTGCAGGAAGCAGGCGAAGCACATAAAAATTTAGCGTGACCCTGTATGGCTGTGACTACAGAGTGACCGAGTTACAGTGCAGGAGCAGGCGAAGCACATAAAAATTTTACGTGGCCCTGTATGGCTGTGACTACAGAGTGACCGAGTTACAGTGCAGGAGCAGGCGAAGCACATAAAAATTTATCGTGGCCCTGTATGGCTGTGACTACAGAGTGACCGAGTTACAGTGCAGGAGCAGGCGAAGCACATAAAAAATTTATCGAGGCCCTGTATGGCTGTGACTACAGAGTGACCGAGTTACAGTGCAGGAGCAGGCGAAGCACATAAAAATTTATCGAGTGGCCCTGTATGGCTGTGACTACAGAGTGACCGAGTTACAGTGCAGGAGCAGGCGAAGCACATAAAAATTTAGCGTGACCCTGTATGGCTGTGACTACAGAGTGACCGAGTTACAGTGCAGGAGCAGGCGAAGCACATAAAAATTTATCGTGGCCCTGTATGGCTGTGACTACAGAGTGACCGAGTTACAGTGCAGGAGCAGGCGAAGCACATAAAAATTTATCGTGGCCCTGTATGGCTGTGACTACAGAGTGACCGAGTTACAGTGCAGGAGCAGGCGAAGCACATAAAAATTTAGCGTGACCCTGTATGGCTGTGACTACAGAGTGACCGAGTTACAGTGCAAGGAGCAGGCGAAGCACATAAAAATTTATCGAGGCCCTGTATGGCTGTGACTACAGAGTGACCGAGTTACAGTGCAGGAGCAGGCGAAGCACATAAAAATTTATTGTGGCCCTGTATGGCTGTGACTACAGAGTGACAGAGTTACAGTGCAGGAGCAGGCGAAGCACATACAAATTTAGCGTGACCCTGTATGGCTGTGCCTACAGAGTGACCGAGTTACAGTGCTGGAGCAGGCGAAGCACATAAAAATTTAGCGTTGACCCTGTATGGCTGTGACTACAGAGTGACCGAGTTACAGTGCAGGAGCAGGCGAAGCACATAAAAATTTAGCGTGACCCTGTATGGCTGTGACTACAGAGTGACCGAGTTACAGTGAAGGAGCAGGCGAAGTACATAAAAATTTATCGAGGACCTGTATGGCGGCAATGACAAAAGAGTGATCGAGTTAGAGTGAGGTAGCAGGTGAACCACCCAAAAATTTAGCCTGACACAGCATGGCGGTGACAGCACCAATGCCTTTGTCCGACTGAGATTGCAGTCAAATGGCTGTAGGTGAGGCTCCTAAAAAATTTTTTTTGGAGTGTCTGAAGTCGACCCTACGAAAAAAAAAAAATTGTGTCTGTGGTTGACACTCCTGAAAAATTGTTTTAGAGTTTCTGTAGTTGACGCTCCTGAAAAATGGTTTGGAGAGAGGGCCTGTAGGTGGCCCTCCGGAAACATTGTCTTAAAAGAGTGCCAGTTGGCCCTCTAAAAAATTCCCTTTTGGGTCAGCGTTTGGCAATGAAGAGAAGGAGGAGGAGGAGTAGAGGAGAGGAATCGGATACATAAGGAATCTTATTCTTTAGCTGCTTTCCCCCGGAGGAGATTTGAATTCCGGTGAAATCCAGGCTTTGTTCATTTTAATAAGCGTCAGCCTGTCAGCGCTGTCAGTTGACAGGCGTGTACGCTTATCGGTGATGACGCCACCAGCTGCACTGAATACCCGCTCTGACAACACGCTAGCGGCAGGGCAGGCCAGCACCTCCAAGGCGTACAGCGCCAGTTCAGGCCACGTGTCCAGCTTTGAAACCCAGTAGTTGTATGGAGCAGAGTGATCACGCAGGACGTTGGTATGGTCAGCTAGGTACTCCCTCACCATCTTTCTGTACAGCTCCCCCCTACTCTGCCTAGACTGGGGACAGGTGACAGTGTCTTGCTGGGGTGACATAAAACTGGCAAAGGCCTTGGAGAGCGTTCCCCTGCCAGTGCTGGACAAGCTGCCTGCTCGCCTCCTCTCCCCCGCTACTTGGCCCACAGAACCACGCCCTCTGCCGCTAGCGGCGTCAGATGGGAAGGATTGTTTCAGCTTGTGCACCAGGGCCTGTTGATATTGATTCACTCTCATACTCCTTTCCTCTACAGGGATGAGAGTGGAAAGGTTCTGCTTGTACCGTGGGTCCAGGAGAGTGAACACCCAGTAATCGGTGTTTGAAAAAATGCTTCTAACGCGAGGGTCACGGGATAGGCAGCCTAACATGAAGTCTGCCATGTGCGCCAGAGTCCCAACACGCAAGAATTCCCTCTCCTCACTGGCCTGACTCTCCATTTCCTCCTCCTCCTCCTCCTCTTCAGCCCATACACGCTCAAGAGTTAAGAAGGACTGAGCATTGGTACCCTCTTCTGTCTCGCCAACATTCTCCTCCTCTTCCTCCTCATCCTCATCCCCTCCTCCAATACGCGCTGAGAAACAGACCGGAGGGTGCTCTGGCTATCAAGCGACGTATCTTCTTCCCCCATCTCCTGTGACAAGCGCAAAGCTTCTGACTTCATGCTGAGCAGTGAGTTTTTCAACAGGCAAAGCAGCGGGATGGTGAGGCTGATAATGGCGGCATCGCCGCTGACCATCTGTGTTGACTCCTCAAAGTTGCTCAACACCTGACAGATATCAGACATCCACGTCCACTCCTCATTGTAGACTTGAGGAAGCTGACTGACCTGACTACCAGTTCTGGTGGAAGTTGACATCTGGCAGTCTACAATCGCTCTGCGCTGCTGGTAAACTCTGGATAACATGTTTAATGTCGAATTCCATCTCGTGGGCAAGTCGCACAACAGTCGGTGAGCTGGCAGTTGTAGGCGCCGCTGCGCTGCCCTGAGAGTGGCAGCATCTGTGGTTGACTTGCGGAAATGCGCACAGATGCGGCGCACCTTGGTGAGCAAATCTGACAAATTGGGGTATGTCTTGAGGAACCGCTGAACTATGAGATTGAACACGTGGGCCAGGCATGGCACATGTGTCAGTCTGCCGAGTTGCAGAGCCGCCACCAGGTTACGCCCGTTGTCACACACAACCATGCCTGGCTTGAGGTTCAGCGGTGCCAGCCACAGATCGGTCTGCGCCGTGATGCCCTGTAACAGCTCTTGGGCGGTGTGCCTTTTGTCACCTAAGCTCAGCAGTTTGAGCACCGCCTGCTGGCGCTTACCCACGGCACTGCTGCTGCGCCTAGAGCTACCGACTGAAGGCGCCGTGCCCACGGATGGTAATTCGGAGGAGGAGGAGGGGTTGGAGGAAGAGGCATAGTACATCTGAGAAACCGTGACCGAGGTAGGCCCCGCAATCCTCGGTGTGGGCAGTACATGAGCGGCCCCAGGGTCAGACTCGGTCCCAGCCTCCACCAAGTTAACCCAATGTGCCGTCAGTGAGATATAGTGTCCCTGCCCGGCAGCACTTGTCCACGTGTCCGTGGTTAGGTGGACCTTATCACTAACCGCGTTGGTCAGGGCACGGATGATGTTCTCTGACACGTGCTGGTGTAGGGCTGGGACGGCACATCGGGAAAAATAGTGGCGGCTGGGGACCAAGTACCGAGGGACAGCCACCGCCATCAGGTTGCGGAAAGCCTCAGTCTCTACCAGTCTATAGGGCAGCATCTCCAGGCTCAACAATTTGGAGATGTGGACGTTTAGGGCTTGTGCATGTGGGTGGCTGGAATTGTATTTGCGCTTGCGCTCAAATGTCTGCTGCAAAGACAGCTGAACGCTGCGCTGGGACACATTGGTGGAGGTTGTGGAGGATCGTGGAGGTGAAGGGGTGGTTGTAGGGCGGGAGGCGCTCGTGCCGGGGTCCTGGGCGGGGGGTTGACTCGCCGAGCCAGCATGTGACACAGGGGAAGGGGCAGTGGTGTGACCCGCAGGCGGTGAACGGCCTTGGTTCCACTGAGTCGGGTGTTTAGCACTCATATGCCTGCGCATGCTGGTAGTGGTTAGGCTGGTAGTGGTGGCTCCCCTGCTGATCCTGGTGTGGCACAGGTTGCACACCACAGTCCGTCGGTCATCCTCACTTTCTTTAAAAAACCTCCAGACTTGCGAACATCTAGGCCTCGGCACGGGAGCTTGACTCCGTGAAACAGTTGCTGATCTACCTGCTCTGGCCCTGCTTCTCCCTCTGGCCACCCCACTGCCTCTTCCAACCTGTTCTGGTGCTGCACTTGCCTCCCCCTCAGAAGCACTGTCTTGAGTTGGATTACCAACCCAGCTCGGGTCAGTCACCTCATCATCCACCAGCTCTTCCTCCGATTCCTCACTCTGCTCCCCCCTCGGACTTACTGCCCTGACAACAACGTCACTGTCTGACAACCGTGTCTCATCATCATCATCATCATCCGACACCTCTTCACGCACTACTTGCACTAAGTCCACACTCTCATCACCCACAGACTGTGAAAGTTCTAAATTTTGGGCATCGGGACAGAGCAACTGCTCAGGTTGCTCTTGAGCAGTGGTTTGTGTCTCTGGGTAGGGTCCTGAAAAGAGTTCCTGTGAGTATGCCGGATCTGAATCCATATTTTCCGTGGGGGGGGCAGGCTGGGGGGAAGGAGGTTGAGCTGGAGGAGCCAGAGGTCTACTCCCTTGGCTAGCGTGGGTGGACTGCGTGGAAGACTGGGTGGTGGATAAATTACTGGACGCATTGTCCGCTATCCACGTCATCACCTGTTCGCACTGTTGTGGTTTCAATAGTGGTGTACCACGTGACCCAGTAAGTTGCGAGATGAAGCTAGGGAGCGAAACTCTGCGGCGTTCCACTGCTCCCTCATCAGCATGTACAGTGTCACCCTGCCCAGGACCACGGCCTCTGCCCCTACACTACTTGAACGCCCACGCCCTCGTCCTCACCTTAGCCCTTGGGTTCAACATTTTGTATATTCACCAAACTGTCGAGTTAATATCTGAGGCCAAAACCGTATTCAGTAGACAGTAGAATTACTATCTGAGGCAAAAAAATGTAGTCTTTAGACTCCAGCTATTGCACCGCAAACCACTCAATTTTGCACTGGACTGTAGTTTATATAACTGAGAATAAAAACGTATTCTCTAGACTGCGGCTAGTGTATCGCACACCTCACAATTGTTCACTGGACTGTAGTTTATATAACTGAGTGAAAAAAATTATTCTCTAGACTGCGGCTAGTGTATCGCACACCTCACAATTGTTCACTGGACTGTAGTTTATATAATTGAGTTAAAAAAAATTATTCTCTAGACTGCAGTTAGTGTATCACACACCTCACAATTGTTCACTGGACTATAGTTTATATAATTGAGTGAAAAAAACGTATTCTCTAGACTGCGGCTAATGTATCGCACACCTCACAATTGTTCACTGGACTGTAGTTTATATAATTGAGTGAAAAAAATTATTCTCTAGACTGTGGCTAGTGTATCACACACCTCACAATTGTTCACTGGACTATAGTTTATATAATTGAGTGAAAAAAACATATTTTATAGACTGACGCTGTTGTACAGCACACCTCACAATTGTTCACTGGACTGTAGTTTATATAACTGAGTGACAAAACGTATTCCCTAGACTGCACTAAAGATCCCAGCAAGCCAAGGTACAGCAGCAGCAAAAATGAGTACTGAGAGGACTTTGGGCAATTTCATTGGGGTCTGTGTGGACCATGTGCTGTCCCCTTTCTGCCACCAGTGCACAGTGTGCAGCCAAGATGGCGGTCCCAGACAGCAGCCGAGAGGAGGACAAAAAAAAATAATGTCGTTGTAGCCCTTACAAGGAGCGTTGGGTTCTTTGTGGATGATTCCTGCCTAACCAGATTCTAATTTCACGCCCTAACAGTGTGCAGCCAAGATGGCGGTAGCTGCACTACAAGTCCCAGCCAGCAGCCAGGAGGAGACCAAAAAAAAAACGTGCTTGTAGCCCTTAGAAGGGCTGTTGGGTTCTTTGTGGGTGATTCCTGCCTAACCAACAACTAAATTCAGGCCCTAACACTCTCCCTGACAGACAGCAGCTCTATCCCTAATCTCATGCAGACGGCGTATGACGCGAGCAGCGCGGGACCAGATTCTTATATTCCCAGGTCATCTGATCTGGCCAGCCAATCCCTGCTATCGACTTGTAGGGGCCCCACGTGATGCTAGGAGGTACCAAAGACTCTCCTGCATGTTGATTGGCTGAAAAAAGGCGGCTAACATGCAGGAAGAGGAAGTTGCCATTTCCTCGAGGATCGCGATATGCTCGTCCGAGTAGCGAGCATATGCGAATACCCTAATGCTCGAACGAGCACCAAGCTCGGACGAGCATGTTCGC